>BOPP01000041.1:2811727-2830912 GCA_017312745.1 Gryllus bimaculatus | reverse complement strand
CTCCCTCCGTCCTTCCCTCCGTCCTTCCCTCCGTCCTTCCCTCCGTCCCTCACCAACACCCCCCCACCATCCGCCTGCCCCTGGGTATACTACATCTCCGGTGCCCAATGCAGACTCGGAGCTCTCAGGTGCCCTATGGTGAAGTTTGCGGCGTTAACCACAATGACCGCAGCAGCTCAAACCACACAGGCTCCTTTGCCAGCTTCGTTCCAAGTGAATATCCGCATACGATTGAGCGCTGTGCTTTATACTGCCAACAGGAGAACAACTATAAAGTATTAAAACCGTATCTAATTTCTCCGTCTCCAGTTTTAGTTTGTTTGAATGTGAATATCTCTACTTGTTGGGTAATTGTTAGAGCGCGTGGCAACGGGATAAAAAATTAGCATATGTAATAACATTGTAGTGAATTAAGAGGTTAAATTGAGAACATCATAATTCAGACGATTAAAGTAATAGTTGAGAATTCAAATTAAATTTTGGATTTTGGTTTCCCTGCCCCTCACCCTTCTCTCAGTAGAATCCTACATCATCATATTTCGCATTTGTAGCGTATATCCAAACTTAAACGCATAGAGGTGCTGTTGGAAGCTCATTTTCCAACCATGTTTAGGGAGTAATGATGTGCTGAATAAATGTAACCGGTAAATTTTTCTTGGTTGATCTCTAAATTGTTAGATAATTATTTTTATTCACGAAACTTGCTGTATTTGTCAGAGTTTGGTCACTAAATTTAATTTGAAAACATAAGAACAGGACAATCTATTGTGACATGATAATTAAATACTCTATGTAGACAATATTTTATCCTTCAAATATAAGATTGACCACAGGTGAGAAAACATTACGTGCCAATGTTGAACCGAACCAAACGTGATGACAGGGCAATATGTTACAATTCAGTGGCAGTCAACAGATATTTGGCCAATGAATCTCCAATCTTTAATGATTGTTATCAGTGGAATTTGGGCTAATCAAATGCAATTCACGTGCGAAACTATAATTTAATTGCAACAAATATAAAGCAATACACAACGTGTATCAAATGAATGAAGCAGGAAAGATTGTTTCAGTTACAATAAACCCAATACACATAGTACAAAAAATAAACTTCGGATAAATCACGTGCTGGGCCTACTTTATTAATTTCACAATCCAACAACTCCGAAATGCATTTACGCTAAACATTTACAACTTATATTCCTGTCACAACACACCACATTTTTATGGAAGCGAAGTTGCATATACCATCGTGTTATTCGTCCTTGTAAAAAGAACAGCTCGCAAATCCCGGAGAAGGAACCAACTTTTTCGATTCTAAATCGTCCCTTGGCATGCGCCATCCGCCCCCATCCAAAGGAAGCGATGTGAAGGGTAAGAGGGCGGGTGGGCGAGAGGGGAGAGGGGAGAAGGGGAAGGGGGAGAGGGGAAGAGGCGGAGAGGTTGCAGCGGACGGGTCGCACTGGCTTCGAACCGCTGACTCTGACGTGCGATCCGAATTGCATCGGGAATATTGAAGAGGGGCTCGCCCAGAGCTGTCCCTTTCGCTGAGAAGTTCTTCTCCGAAAAAAAGAAAATACGCAAATAAAGCAGTGAAGAGCACAACGCAAGGGAGAGTTCAGCGGGAAATCTAAAGGTCAGCGCTGTCATGTGTCTGATTCTTTAAGCTCCGCTCATAGCTTAACCTACATACGTTGTTGCCAGGCTACTTTGACATATAATGTTGATTTCATGCCAACATAAATCATTCAATTTTCATCTTTTTTGGTTGTTAACCGTTAATTTTTGTGATCTCATTTGTATTGATTTCATATTTTTATTTGAAATAAACATACCTACGACTAAATATATTTTATATTTGTATGAATATCTCTATATTCTCTATCCTATTTCAACTACTGACAACTAGCATTGATGTCCAAGGAACAATAGTTTGAGATAATAAAAAGACTGAAGGTGTAGTAGAAAAGAGAGTGGAGAACACATTCATAAACAAACGGTAATGTGGTTACTGAATGTTATGAATATACTATTTAATGAAGTTATTGAAATAAATCTCCTAAATCGAATACTGTAAACTACATTGCACTCAATTAAATACCGGCGAGCCACGGAAATGTAACTTGGTGAAAATATTGATATTATAAATGGTAATATTCGTTTCTGATCGACCGATCTCACATCACGTCGACGTCTTGTATTCATCCCGTATACATCACGTCCGCACGCGCGCCGGTGCTCCATCACACTTGAATCGAATAGAATTGAATTGATGCCTTACTGTCCGGGGTGAGACGCAGTTCATTAAGCCCTCTCTCCTACTGACCACGCATTTTTCGGTACGCTCCTTTCACCCACTAGCAGAGAACTGCGGAGAAAGGTATTTCTTAATCGACGAAACAGGCGATTTGAATTTAGCTCAGAGGATTCATTTAGGCTTAGGATTTTTACATGCAGTAAATCTACTAACAGGGGACAGCCGGGTTTACTTCCTCTCTGAAGGAAGGCGTACGAAGGATTTTCTCGCCCTTAAAAACCCACGTCTTTGATAGAGTTTGAACACGCGAACTTCGGTATAACACGCCATCGCCGCCGCCTAAAGAAATAATTAAACACTTCGCCGCAAGGTGGCAAGATCACTTCTCCGAACTCTGTTGATTCATTTATGTTTCCGGGCATGTCAACTGCTGTGGCCATCAGTCCTGTTTGTGTAGTGAATGTTTTATCCCGAGAGGTTGTGGTGTTTCCTTCCCCTCTGATCGGTGAGGTCGGTACAAGATCCAAGCTCACGACTGGTCTATGTTGTATTTATTTGTTTATTATTTTATTTCATTAGTTTATTTATTTAATCAAAGCAAGACAAATCCAGAATTACAGTAGGTATTACAAGAAAAAAGGAAATCATCTCCTTCAATAGAAATCGCAAAAGTAAACACAAAATCTAATGACAAAATACAAATTTTCACAAAAGTTGATAAAACATAACATACTAGTAAGATAAATAAAAATGGAAACTATTACATCTTCAAAACAGTCATTACATATAAGAGGAATCAGCGTACAGCGACAAAATTACAAAATATATAAAGCATGTAAGTGTGTGGGCGTGTGTGTATTATAGATCATGTAATTTTGTGTGTGTATTACAGCGCATGTACGTGTGTATGTCATAGTACATGTACGTGTTTGTGTATTAGAGAATATGTAAGTATGCCTATGTGTGTGTGAAATAGAAGAGCATAAGACAAGGAAGAGGAAGGGGAAGAAAATAGAGAATTAGCTTACATATCTTTAGCTCGTCCATTAATGGAATACGGGGCAATTTGTTGGGACCCTTATAGAAATTCACAAAAGGAATATTTGAATAGAGTACAGAGAAGAGCGTGTAAACTTACTTTCCGCAGCAATAGAAAGAAAGTAGAATGGAAGTCTCTAGAAATCAGGAGGGTTAAGGCACGACTGTGTGCTATGTACAAAGCGTATGCCGGTTATCCAGCTTGGAAAGATATTTTCATTCGACTTGATAGACCCACTTACTTTAGTAGAGCGGATTACAAGCACAAAATTCAGTTCAGGCCACATAGAACAGATGTTAGAAAATTTTCACTCACAAATAGAACAATAACTGACTGGAATAAGTTACTTGCAACAGCCATGGATCCCTTTCCTCTAGGTGTACATAGTTTTAAAAGTAGATTAACTAAGGACATTTGTATAAGTTAGGCTTATTAAAATAGTATTATGTTTGTAATAATTGTATTATAATTGTTATTTTTTATTATTACTAGTATTGTAATAATCCCTATTAAATGCATTGCTTTGTTAAATATATAATTATATTTAAAGTAGTAGTTGAATTGGAGTGTCGTGACGTGTTGTGAAGTGTAGTGCAATAGAGAAGTCAAGTGCAAGTGTAGTGTAGCGAAGAGAAGTGAAGTGTAGTGAAGTGAAGTGAAGTGAAGCGAAGCGAAGAGAAGTGTAGTGTAGTGAAGTGCAGCGTATTTATTACTTAAAAATTCCGTGCAGGACAGTCATAAAGTTTATACGTAATGCTGTTATTGTTATTATTGTTATATTATTGTTATGATTGCCTTAAGATGCTTTAAAATTACAGTGTATTAGTATTCTTAGTTCTAATATGTAAATTGTAGTGTTCTGCCACCAGGTTCTATACCTACCAGCAGATATAATAAATCTATCTATCTAAAAGATCGAGCGCGGTCCACGACTCGTTGGTTACGGCGTTTCTCCGGTATTCACCCCCTAATAATCTAAGAGATCGAGGAAAAGTATCGATCTGAGCAACTAACTGCAAAAAGTTGTCTTTTCACAGTGGAAGAATTCGATCCAGTTATTCTCCTACTGCCAAAAATCAGCAATGGTCGGGACTTGGACCACCCGACCCGAGTCGCTGCACAGACTTCGGCAATTCTAGCTCTAAGCTAACTCAGCCAGTGATAGCCCCTAACAACGCATCGAACGGGTAAACGCACCGCAGGGAGTGATCCCATTTGTTTTCTGTTCTTTTGTTGTTGTTTTTTTCACAAAGTGAGCAGAATGAGAATTGGAACCGGTATGTCCAAATATTTAATGGCAATATGAGAGTTTGAAAACAATGCTGCATGTGAGTAAAGTGTTCTTTGTGATGTTATTGTGTTTCTGTTGTTGGATGTATTGCATGCTTATGTCACCCTGTGAAATTCTGATTTCGTTCGAGGTTTTGAAGTATTGGCAAGTGAGATCTACTATGTGAAATACACTTGATGAAACTACTGTATATCTGAATAATCACGACAATAGTTACTGAATAAAATTCTAATATTTTAATGATTTTATTAAATCTTGAGTACTTATGTATAATTGGTAATATGTTTATTCATTTTTTTTAAATTCTTAACAAAACCGATAAGATTGTGACTTGAACCCTTATTATGCGAGCTGGGATGAAGGGATAAGTTAATGTGGAGGTCCCCACTACATATATTGCTCGGAGGATACAACTATAAGACTCGAAAGAAATTAATTGGTGAACTTATATATTTTCTTATCGTTTTCTTTTATAACGAAAAAAACGCACAATGGTTAACAAGTTTGGGTTTCATATTTGAAACAAAATATTTAAAATTAACTATGACATTTTCTGAAGATTACTAAATTTGATTCTTCTCATCTAATCGTAGCATTTTCTAATAAGTACTTGAGAATATATTCTGATATTGTTAAATTTGAATACATTGTAACTCAGCTTGTGTGAATAAATATTGAGATATTAATTTTTTAGGTGTTTTAGTATTTTATGAAACACACGAATCTTCTATTCCGTTTAAAACGGAGTAAACGAGTTCACTGAGAACAAACTGTTTTCTGAGAATATTTTAAAACATGAATGCAAAATATAAATTCATCGTTTGCTTGAAAATCTAACGCAATATATTTCTCAATCACTTACCCTGCGTTTATTCTGTAGAAATTTAAATGTTCGAATATAATACGCATTAAAATAGTTCGTTTTGCCTTCAACAAAACGACATGAACCCATTTTACAGTTATAAAACGATGCTAACCAATGCACTTCATAACAATGCCTAACATAGTCACTACGTAAGTACGAAGACAATTATACCATACTATGAAGGTCTTTAAATATTTCTACACTGAATTCACTGCTTTAAATATCTGAAACTTCGATTTTTCTGGCAGCCTTGTTAATATATTTCATTATTCATGTCTGTAGAATGTAGTCAATAAACACGTTTTTTATTCTAAGATCTTGTCATAGCATCTAATTTCTGCCCTTATGATCAGCCAATATAAACAATTTCTACAAACTTCAGATACTTTTGGGCATCATAGCGCTAATACACAAAAATGAATTTTTATCCTTACTTTTTAAAACTTTTATCAAAATGATAAAAGACACAATAGAGTACATTTCAAATTTACCAATGGTTCACTTTAGTTACTGTATTTTCGATATTTTTATATAAAGTTTGATTGAAGAATACTTAAAGCTTTTTTAAGCTCTTAAGCTTTTTTCATTTTTCGTGCCTTCCGATTTCTTCATCAAAAATAAAAATTAATATCTAAGTACTAACTTAGAGTTATGAACTTGTATCTACACACCCTAATCCAATAAATGGAAGTACACGTATCTCTCAATAAGTAGTACTTAAAATCATAAGTCATTTCTCACATTTGAAAGCTCGCCAAACAAAAAAGAAAACAGTGCGCATAAACCTTTGTTTTACTCTTGATTCTGATAAGAGTACATCTTATTCAATATTGCTCCGAAATACCTTCTATCGATCGTACAAACTATGATAAACGAAGTCTGAACGCGTGATAAACAGAGTCTGAAATGAATATATCTAGTACTTCGAGAAACACTTAATAGCGTTCATGAAAAAAGTGTTTTTACGTCTAAAACGACAATTTTAATTCGCTGACATGTGGTATTAAGTAACATATTTTATTAAATTGCATTTTACAACAGCGCATTGTATTATTATAGAAGACCTACTGGAAAAAGTTATATCTTAGATAGAATACATAATTGATTTATGTCACGCAACAAATGTAAAATAATTCATAAACTAATGAACTGCAGGAAATCCACAATTACAAACATTTGCATTACCATGTTATTTCTCCGAGCAATACCAACGCGAGAAACTTTTAAAATTACTACCTTAATATATTTTCTAGTAGCCCTGCATGTTGGTCTCGTACACAGAGAAGAAAAAGTTGCTCGGACGACCAGAAACAAAACTACATTATGCGTCCGGGGTGGCCTTTGGCCAAATCTGACGCGAGTAAACGAACGGACGGGCCGCTACGCTTGGAAACGTCGTTATTGCCGGACAACTGCAAATGGAAACGAACGCACAGCGCGATAATAAAGTCAGAAGTAATATTATTGTTGTCACAACACGATGTAATTGGAATTCAGAGAAATTTCCGGACTCTCATTCAGCTAATATACCTCCTAATGAAAACTTTCATCCACCCGTGATAATTATTTGGCACTACAATAACGTCAAGTTCTCGATGAAATTCGAATCACGTTATTCTCTCAATTATCCTTAGGGTATTTTTAAGATGTATCATTATTCAGATTATGGGTATCATTATTAAGATGCTTCGAGGACACGGACACGGATATGGATACTTCAAGATTCTATATGGATCTTAGGTGCTGAAAAGTCAGTTCGTTTAAATGTAGTACTTCTGAAGTAAAACTAAACGAGATCATTGCTTTTTTTCACTAAACGACCTTAACTTTTCAGAATTTCAGCTCTAGATTTTTTTTCCAAAAAAATTTATAATTCTGTAAAATTATACCTGATCTCATCTTTCTTTGGGTAAAACATTTTAATATTAGTGTTGTAATAATAGATTGAATTAATGTTTTCTTACTGTTTAAAAGATGTTGATTCATGTAGCTACAACCCCATACGTGTATAAATACAAAATTAGACTTCTGCTGTTTGTTACAGGTCTTAAAATGGAATTATTTATTTTGAAGGTGATGAGATTAAACCAATATAATCTCAGTAAAATACTTTGTATATTGAAATCAAGTTTTACATAAAGTACTTGCGTACTTTCATTAACGTTGTTTTGTTCCAAGGCCCAAAACTTTTTCATGGAGTAATGTAAACTACTACATTCATTATTTATTAGCAATGACATTTTTATTTTTTCATTTTCACAAAAATATATATCCTGTTTTTGCCCTAAGATAAGGGATTGATATTATTATTTACTGATTATATTTATTAATTTGAGGTGGAGAAAAGGAGATTCAGAGGATCGTTCGTCGGATATTTCTTTGCCAAAGATTATACGAATTTCAAAATTATAAACCATTGGTTTCAAGTAAGCAGTGAACTATGTATTCCTTCCCTCTTCCCGCTCTTCCACGGGTACGACCTAGGAGTCCCCAGATCGTCTTGACGCGAGGGCGAGAGGGGGGGGGGTATTGTACTGCTTCTCAAGGCGCGCCTCGAGTGTTGGCACAGAAGCTTATTTACCTTTAGATTACACGCCCGTAAAAACGCAACAAACCTCACCTCAAACAAAGAACTCTCATTTCCAACTCACTCCGCTCCTTCAGCGCCCTCTACGCGGCTGCTCCGGTTTCTCCGCGCCTCCTCCCCGTCCGCTCCCGTTCTGGCAACCCCTCTCCCTCTGCCCCCTTCAAAAGGCACTACCACACTCGCGTCCCCGCCACACTTCCGTCCCCGCCACACTCCGTCACCCCCGCCACACTCGTCCCTCTGCCACACGTCCGTCCCGCCACACCTCGTCCCGCCACCGACTCCGTCCCCGCCACACTCCGTCCCCGCCACACCCGTCCCGCCACACTCCGTCCCGCACAACTCCGTCCCCGCCACACTCCGTCCCCCCACAGCTCCCGTCCCCGCCACACTCCGTCCCCCGCCACTACACATCAGAATGTGTTATGTATTGCTTTCAGACCGTGACTATTTACCTTAGGTCTCTTAGTCTCGTGTTAGTGTAGAGCATGATATATCTCTGAATTTGGATATCCCTCCTTTTTGGAAAATGAGATCCGTCGTCAACCTAACGTCAACTAGTGTTTATTCCGGAGATATCTCCCCGAACAGAACACCGTGTCAGCATGGAAAAATCTCCGGCTCCGATTGCACGTTTGGTTGTTTAGGTGCGTGAAAGTAAATGGCAACGCTAGAGCCACAGCTGAGTCACATCATTAATTTTCGATTGTTTTAGTGATTCTGGGAGCAGCAACTGCTAAGGTCATTAGCACTTCCTTAATACGTGGTGCATGTTAGTTTTCTCGGAGAGATGGCGGTTGATCCTTCCCCCGCCTAGATGGTGAGATACGGCGAAATTTTCCCTCACCAGGTTTCTCTCACCAGCAGGCACCACCCATCTGGACGCGCTCTAAGCTTGCAACCAAGTTTCCCGACATGCGTGTGAGTGTTTTGCATGTAAACAACGGAGAGATAGGACAATGAATAGGAAGGAAAGATCGCGTGCGGTCCATGTTCCGTATATTACGATACTGCTCCGGCATTATCCTAGTGTTGATCGGAGAAGCCACGGAAAACTATGGAACAGACAACGCAGGCCGCTAGAATTGTCCTCCACACAGTGTCAGAACTCGACCTAGCCATCTAGCCAGTGCCGAAAAACCCTGCCACCGTCGGGACTCGAACCTAAGACCGCCCGATCAGAGGCCCTACCGTGACATTAGATGATGCCTGAGCCATCTCTCCCGCTGCTACCCCGGTGTCACTTACGGGGTATCACAACATTCCCCGCCGCGTCACACCACAACCCGCCTGTCCCCGACCATCCAAGACCCTCCTTCCCCAACCGCGGCTATCCCAACCCTCGCCCTCCCACCCCCTTGCGTGCCTCCCGGTCTACCCCGCGTCGGCGGCCAGGCGCCGCCTGCGTACGTCGCAAATTGGTTGCTCGACTTGGGTAATGAAGTTTGGGAGGATTCCTCTGTCTGGAGTAACGACTTTACATCTCATCGTCTGCATTACGGCGAGACGGCACAGCACAGCGTTGCCTCTCACCCTCTCTGCCACACCGCTGCCCTCCCCCAGACCCTCGCGCCGTCCCCCCGCGCAGGTGAGCGGGACTCGGGCGGGGAGGGGGAGAGCGAACAAGCGGGGCGCCATCTTGTCCGTGACGCTCAGAAATGAGAATTCGGAGACGCGGAATGGAGAGCGCGGAAGACAGGTCGCCGGCAAGGATTTTGCAGTAATGGAAAGAGAAAATGTGGAGTCGTGTGAGTGACGCTGACGTCAGGAAATGCGAGTTCAAGAGGGAACAAGTGGAAATGCGAGTTTCTGCTGTTTTTGTTGGAAGCTGGAAATAACTACTTCATTATATGTGTATCAAATCAGAACAGAAAGTGCTTGCGTCAGAGCGCCAACATCTTTTGCAAAGAAAGTTGAAGGTCTTAGTCGAGGGTACTGAGTTGAAATTTCCCTAAATACCTTTTACCATCAAACAACTACAATGCAGTCATGACAAAAAAACACAATTGACAGAAACTTTTACTGTCAAAAATATATAAACCTAATCAAATCTATGGTCTGTGTTCATTATTGCGCACCTTGATCACCAACGCGCTCTTTTATTTGCATTATTTAGAATATGCGCAAGAATATTTTATGATTCCAGTAGATACCAGAGACATCCATTTCCAACTCCTAGAATAAATCAGATTCTGTTTCTTTCAAAATGTTGGACAGTTAAGATGATATCTTTGTTAAAGGTATCCGTTAATTTGCTGCTCTGAGCTGTCTGTTCTCGCAGTGAACACAAGCCCATTTATATACTTTTCGTTTCAGAGAAATGCCATTTTCCCACAATATTTACGAAAAATGACCAACAGAAATCACAATTATCTATATTCGCGTATGTATGGCAAGGAACATCATTTTCTATTATTAAAACACTCGCACAACCGATAGAATTTCAACTTCCTGTGGTGGGTGGACTCGTGTCCTCGGTCTGACTCCCGCAGTCAATGAAAGTTTCTGTTGCGGCATCGAAGCGTTGAAATACAGAAAACAAACATTGATGGCAATTCCATAAACACACTAATGCGGCCTGTACAGTGAAAATCAATGTCTCCTACTTTCGAATCAAACAACGGTGAAGGTTAAGTCTGTTTCTTTCAATATTGCTTAAGAATAAATCAAAATAATTTACAAATACGTGAAAAAAGTGGTGCTCATGAAAATACTATTTTAACTTGAAGTTGAGTTTTGGACTTTTTTGATTGTTGATAGTTACATTCTAATAATTCAAAAATTTTGTTGATTTCAATAACAAATAACAGATTATGCATAAATTCAATAGTGGTAGCAGATATCTTTGGTACTCCATAATATGAATTAACAAATAGTCAAACCTCAACAACAAACATGTAATATTTACTTTCGGGATCACTTTTCCCTTTTTCAATGGGTCTATTGCGGTGAAGAACGATGTATAAGAATCAACTAAATCGTGTAAGAGCAAAAAGAAATATAAGGATCATATTGAATTGAAAAATTAATGAGAGAAAAATGACTTAATACAATTTACTACTCAAGGGACATGGATCACACTATAACAACAGTTAATCAATGTGCTGGAAGCCGCTAGGAGGCTGCCATGTTAGGGAATGCAGAAGTGAAATATCATATGTTAGCGGAGGAACAGGAAGTATATGAGCTAGTCAGTACAAAGCTTTAATAATGATCTGCTTGTTATTTGGATATGTTCATCAACCCTAGATTACAATGGCGTCGCCTGTCAGACACTCCAACTAGTACTGAAAGTTTCCCCCCACACCTTCCTCTCACTCACAGTTTCTGAAACACTGACCTCCATTAAAATTTACTCAGTGAAATACACGTAACCTAGTGCATGTGCCTATATTCGGTATTCTCCATTTCAGACAGCCGAGTAGACTACGTTTTGTAGTTACGTCAGTGATATTTTTGGCAATATATTGGATAATATTTTAAATATTTAAATCTAACTTCTCTTGTAGCATTTACGTTTTGTTCTGCACATTTAGCAATCTTAATGGGCGATAATTACGGATATCGCATAATGATGTAATTCTGCAAACGCCTCTGAAAAGGCATGTCTGGACAGCACCAAGCAAATGTCCGCTGTGAGAATCAATGCTTTTAAGTTTATGTATAAAACCGTTTAAAATGTATTTTGTTACTCCATATTATACGTGTCCAATCCATTAAATTTAGTGTTTCATTGTAAGTTGTAGTCTGCCACACCTTTGTAATAATGTTTGGTGAAGTTCGCCTTTGTAATCTAGAGTTAAGGGTAAATAAATGAGGATTTTTGAAAAATTCTAGAATTTCAAATATTAGAAATACATTTGTTAACTTATTTTTTAAATTCAAAATTCAGGATACTATTTGTTCTTGAAATATCATTACATTAACCACAAGAAAAGTAAGTTGAAATTTAAATATTGGTGTTATTCAAAGCACAACACAAAGTATGTAAATATAAATTAAGGGAAAGCTCATTATATTCAATTACGTGTCTATGAGACTTACATCTTTAAAGCAAAATCCATTCCTTCACTATTAACCATTGTGAGAAACTGGAACCACCATGCTACTAACACACTAACACTCTTTCCACCGTGATACTAACACACTTCGTCTGAAGTCGATAGTACTGGAACGAAACATTCAAGCATCGATAGTGGTAACGCTCCCAGCAGATAAAAGGATTAACCTTGCGGCCAAGTATGGCCTTCTGCCCTTGCAACGGCCGCATCAGAAGCGGTGGCTTCCACGCGAAAAAATCTGTCGAGCGTTAGATTTGCGAACAGCTTGTGGCGTTAACTGACGGTCTCCGGGCTCTTTCGAGAAAACCGCAATGCATTTTTAGCAAATGTGCATCCAACACCACATCAGAAGTGCACCAAATCAGGAATAATTATTAATTAATTAATTAATTAATTAATTAATTAATTAATTAATTGAAGAGGACGCTAACTACATAAGATGCAGATATTTCAGTTTTTGTTGCTTTTTGGGCTAATTTTTTTCAACTACGTTACGAAATATCACTAATATCACTACAGCTCCAAAAATATTAATTGAAAGTGTGCATTCTGATAGTTTCAATATAGATTATCGCGTCTGTAGTTACAATAATTTGAATAAAGCATTGTTATTTATTTCTTGCTAATTTTAATTTTTGAAATTTGACCTAGCAGGAGATCAAGTATTCTAATGGATACCAATCTTCGTGAGTATTCAATTTGAATTATCTTTATCATTTGTACTTTTTAATACGTGGTAATCCTTGAAACCGTGAAAAAGACGTCGATATTATAGGAAGGAGGTCTTAATGTTTCTCCAGAAGGAAGTAAATTGTATGTAATATTGCTGATGTATACCGTTATTAAAACCACATAACATTTTCAATGATTAACCTTGACTCTACTGCTGTCACTTGTGAATCACCAAACATTATTATTCCTATCTAAGGACAGATACTACCTACATTTTGGTATAAAATGTTCAGCAAATTACTGCAGTACTGAATCCTCAGGATTGTAGTTGTTCATACTCACCGATGTTCAACTTTCTTTTAACTTAAATTTTGTTTTGTCGTAAATGTAATACTATTGCTTAGCACATAATTTCATATTCAATAAGATTGCGTCTAGACTAAGCAGACTCACCAGATATCTGAAATTCAAATAATCTTTCAATGAGGCCACCAAACTTTTGCTTGGAAAATACAATTTTCATACCTTTGTATGTACTCTTAGTATACAAAAAAGCAAGTAGTCATACGTATCCATATAATGAAGTTTAACTAGCGCTACCAAATAATACTGCTGGTTTATTTCTGATTGCTACAAAACACAATATGTAGTGGGTGTGTTATTACAGAATGCAATATTGCAACCGAAGTTTTTGTTAGCAACTGCCACGATATACCACAGAGGACCCAGTTCTCTAGAGAGCATCCCAGAATAAGCTTCAGTTAGCTTTGGCGATAAATTAACAACTGAAAAACGAAACAAATGCGCAGCGCTGACGCTCATTCGCTCGATTTCGCGGTCGCTTCGTTTTAATTAGATGTTTAGTGGGTGATTGAGAGCATGGCTGCGCTACCCATTGCGGTTCACAGGCGAAGTGAGGTGACGAAGTCAGACGCCGCACGCGACACGAGTTAATATGAACCAATTCGCAACTGTCAGCAGAGTGTGATTGACAAATAGGTTCTTAGATGGTGGTGTCATTTATGAGTTTAGTGAATATCAAGAGAACGAAATATTAAACATAAAGTACTAAAATGAATGTAGCGGAAACAAGAGTAAAAATATTATGTTTTAATTGAAGAAAATTTAAAGCAGTATGGACTAGGAAAATGTCATGTAGCTGTAACTACTTATATAGCAAAACGATAAAAATTATAACAACGAAACAAACACATTCTACAGAAGTGGGGAAATACTAACTCAGTTGCGTAGTATTAAATTGTTTTAAGGGAAATATAAATAAAAAATATTTATCAATATTATCAATGTCGAAATTTAAAAATCTACATTAATTTCCAATGAAAAAGCCAATTATCAAAAGTTTATAAACAGACACACTCTAGCCTTAAGGGGAGAAAACATCCCTATATTAAGCACGTTAATTTTATACTTTGGGGAACTCATCTGTTCAAAACTATATCATACAGATAATAGACATTTATATATTCAGTTCCAAACCATGGACAAAAACGAGAACAGAAAATCTCTCTACAATTATTTGTTTAAAAACCTGACATATATCTAAATAGGAACAAATGTTATTAAATTTTTGATAAATATTCCTTAAGTGGTACATCGTATGTGAAGTTTTGTTGGAGTTTATAACTTATTTGCATTACAATCAATAAATAACAATTGTAAGTAAATTAGATATATGCCTAATTATCTTTTTAAAGTGAAAAAATTAAAAATAGAATATATTGTCATGAAATATTAACTGCCAAATTTTGTATACCTTTTTTTCTCTGGCATATGCTCCTTTCATCATTAAGTCTAAAGAAAGTTATATTACACGAGTGTGTTCTGTGAGCTACGAAACCAATTTCTACATTTTGTTCACTAAAATGTAGGTTGGGAGAAATTCTCTCACTTTCATACCGCACAAAAATCATTAACGTTGATTTTAGATGAAAGTTATCATCATACGCTACAATATAAACGCAAATTTTAGATTAGCCTATTAGATATATGTCCAGGTTTTTAAACAAATAATGTAGAGAGATTTTCTGTTCTCCCGGTTTTTGTCATGTTTGGAAACCTGGAATATATAAAAATGTTCTATTAAACCTCTGTATGAATATAGGTTTTGAACAGATGAGTCCCCAAAGTATAAAATTAACGTGCTTAATATAGGGATGTTTTCTCCCCTTAACGCTAGCAGTGCGTCTGTTGTAAACCTTTGATAATTGGCCTTGTTCATTGGAAATTAAATGTAGATTTTTAATTTTGACATTATAATATTGATAAATATTTTGTTATTTATATTTCCCTTTAAAACAATTTAATACCACGCAAACTGAGCTTAGTATTTCCCCACTCTGTAAAATGTGTTTGTTTTCGTTGCTTTATAATTTTATCGTTTTGCTATTAAGTAGTTACAGCCTACATGACATTTTCTAGTCCATTACTGTTTAAATTTTCTTCAATTAAAACATAATATTTTTACTCTTGTTTCCGCTACATTCCTTTTAGTACTTTATGTTGTTAATATTTCGTCTTCGTGATATGCACTAACCTCAAATTGGACACCACCATCTGAAGAACCTCTTGGTCCCAATCCACACCTCTGCTGACAGTTGCCCCGAATTGGTTCATAATTAAACTCGTCTGTCCGGTGCCCCGGCGTCTGACTTCGTCACCTCACTTCGCCTGTGAACCGCATTATGGGTTAGCGCAGCCATGCTCTGCAATCACCCACTTAAACATCTAATTAAACGAAGCGACCGCGAAATTCGAGCGAATGAGCGTCACGCTGCGGATTGTTTCGTTTTTTCAGTTCTGTATTATCGCCAAGCTAAACTGAAGCTATTCTGCGGATGCTCTCTAGAGAACCTGGCGTCCTCTGTGGTATATGCGTGGCAGTTGCTAACCAAAAAACTTTCGGGTTGCAATATTCATTTCTGTAATAACACACCCCACTACATATTGTGTTTTGTAGCAATCAGAAATAAACCAGCCAAGTATCTATTTGGATTAGCGCTAAATAAACTTCTTTATATGATACGGTATGACTATTTGCTTTTTTGTATTACTAAGATACATACTAAGTCATGAAATTTGATTGTCCAAGCAAAATAGTTTGCTGGCCTCATTTGGAAGATTATTTGAATTTCAGATGTCTAAAGAGTTCCCTTAGTCTAGACGCCCAATCCTTAGTTGAATAATGAATTATGTATTATTAAATACTAAGGCAATAGTATTAAAATTTACAACAAAACAAAAGTTTAAGTTACAAAGAATGTTGAACATCGGCTGAGTATGAAACAACTACAATCCTGAGGATCAAGTACTGCAGTAATTTGCTGAAAATTTTTATACCATAAACGTAGGTAGTATCTGCCCTTAGATAGGCAATAAATAATGTTTGGAGCATTCACAAGTGACAGCGTAGAGTCAAGGTTAATAATTGAAAATGTTTATGTGTTTTAATAACCGGTATACATATCAATATTACATACAATTTACTTCTTCTGGCAGAAACATTAAGACCTCCTTCCTATAATATCCGACGTCTTTGCACGGTTTCAAGGATTACCACGTATTAAAAAGTACAATTGATAAAGATAATTCAAATCTGCATAACTCACGAAGATTGGTATCTATTAGAATACTGTATCGCTGGCTAGGTCAAATTTTCAAAAATTAAAATTGACGCAAGTACATAAATTAACAATGCTTTATTCAAACTTACTTGTAACTACAGACGCATAATCTATATTGAAACTATCAGGGAATGCACACTTTCAATTAATATTTTTGAGCGTAGTGATATTACTGATTTTCGTACGCTAGTTGAAAAAACTTAAGCCGCCAAAAGCCAACCAAAAACTGAAAAATATCTGCATCTTATGTAGTTAGCGTCCTCTTCAATTAATTAATTATATCCCTGATGTGGTGCACTATCTTTGATATGTGCGTGTTGGATTCAATTTGCTAAAAATGCATTGCGCGTTTTCTCGAAAGAAAGCCGGAGACCGACAGTTAACGCAGCAAAGCTGTTCGCAAAATCTAACGCTCGATAGATTTTATTCGTGTGGAAGCCACCGCCTTCTTGATGCGGCCCGTTGCAAGGCAGAAGGCCATACTTTGGCCGCAAGTTATTCCTTTTATCTGCTGCGGAGCTTACCACTATCGATGCTTGAATGTTATCGTGCCAGTACTATCGACTTCATACACAAGGTGTCTTAGTATCACCCGGTTGGAAAGAGTGGTAGTGTGTTATAGCATGGTGGTTCACAGTTTCTCACAATGGTTAATAAGTGAAGAATGGATTTTAGCCTTTAAAGATGGTAAGTCTCAAGCACGTAACTTGAAATATAATGAGCTTTCCCTAAGTGTATATGTTACACTACTTTGTGTTGTCTGTTGATAAGGGCTGCACCAATATTTAAATATTCAAACTTAGCTTTTCTTGTGGTTTAATGTAATGATATTCCCCAAGAACAAATATGTATCCCTGAATTTTGGAATTTAAAAAAAAGAAGTTAACAAATTGTATTGCTTAATATTTGAAATGATTCGGTAGAAATTTTTCAAACACTCCTCATTTATTTTACCTAAGCTCTAGATTACAAGGCGATCTTCACAACATTAGTACAAAAGGTGTGGGCAGACTACAACCTTACAAGTGAAAACACTAAATTTAATGGATTGGACCACGCTAATAAATATGGAGCTAACAAAATACGATTTAAACGGTTTGTATACATAAATTTAAAAAGCAATTGATTCTCACAGCGGACATTTGCTATGCGTGCTGTCCAGACATGCCTTTTTGAGAGCAGTTGCAGAATTACCGTCATTATGCGATAGCCGTCAATGATCGCCCCATTAAGATATGCTAAATGTTTCAGAACAAAACGTAAATGCTACAAGAGAAGTTAGATTTAAAATGTTTAAAATATTATCCAATTATATTTGCCAAATATCACTGGAGACGTAAGCTACAAAACGTAGTCTACTCGGCATTCTGAAATGCGAGAATACGAATATAAGAGCACCATGGCACTAGGTTACGTGTATTTGCACTTGAGATAAGAATTTAGAATGGGAGTCAGTGTTTCAGAAACTGTTGAGTGACGGGAAGGAACGACAAAACAAGGGAGGCACAGGCGAAAAACCAGGGAAAGAAAAAAAAAAAACAGGCAATGAATCGGGGGAAAAACATCTTCGCAGTTACTAATTCCGGACAGGGTCGGACAGCGACGCTGCATATTAGATCTAGGGTTGAATGACGCAATAACTCCAAATAAACAAAAGCAGAATACAATACTCCTAAACGCTATGTACTAGACTAGGCTCAAAATAAATACTTCCGTGTTCCTCCGCAAACATATGCATGACGGGTTTTCACATACTCTAGCATTCCCTAACATTGGCAGCACTGGGCCTAGCGGACTGTCCAGCACAATTGATTAATCTGTTGTGATGATAGTTGTGATCACATGTCCGCTTGAGTACCGTAAATTGTATTAAGTCATTTTTCTCTCATTAGATTTTTCAATTTCCAATATTGATCCCTTATATTTCTTTTTGCTCTTAAACACGATTTGAGTTGTTCCTGGGATGATAACTCGTTCTTCACCGCAATAGACCATTGAAAAATAGCGGGAAAAAGTGATCCCGACAAGTTAAAATGATTACAAATGTATTGTTTTAGTTCGAGGATTTGAGCAATATTTCGTAGTAATCCTATATTATGAGTTAACCAAACGCATACCCTGCGTACCCACTCATTGAATTATGCCATAATCTGCTTATATTTGTTATTGCCAAAATCAAACCACAATTTTGAATTATCCTAGAATGGTAACTCAATCAGAACAATCCCAAAAAAAGCCTCCAAAACTCACTTCAGGTTTACAGAATAAGTAATTTTCGATGAAGGCACCCACGTTTTTTTCACGGTATTTGTAAATTATTTTTAGATTTATTGCTTAAGCCAATAATTGAAAGAAACAAGGACCTTACTTCGAGCCGTGTTTGATCTCGGAAAGTAGGAAGACATGATTTTCACTGTTTTAAGGCAGCCGCATTTAGTGTGCATTATTGGAGATTGCCATCAAATGTTCTTGTTATTCTGGATGTGTCGAACGCTTCGGGTGCCAGCACAAGAAAATTTCAATTGGACTGCAGAGAGCCCAGACCGAGGACCACCGAGATCCACCCCACCCCAGCAGGAAAGTTGAAATTCTGAATACGGTTGTGCGAAAGATGGTTTTTACACATTAATAGAAAAAAAAAATTTGATGTCCTTCTTGGCCGCCAATTACATTTACCGCGGAAAAATATTAGAATTATTAAATAAAATGTGATTTCTATAGCGGTTCATATTTCGTAAAAAAATATCTTTGGGAACTTTTTTCCCTCTGGAG
>BOPP01000041.1:2797677-2811702 GCA_017312745.1 Gryllus bimaculatus | reverse complement strand
ATGTATGAGTGTGTCAGCCTGTTCATCTGCTAATTTAATCCAAAGTTTAATAGATTTCATTTTAAAAGCTGACATATATATATAAATAGGAACAAATGTTATTAAATTTTTGATAAATATTCATTAAGTGGTACATCGTATGTGAAGTTTTGTTGGAGTTTATAACTTATTTTGCATTACAATCAATAAATAACAATTGTAAGTAAATTAGATATATGCCTAATTATCGTTCTAAAGTTGTTGTAATTTAAGTGAAAAAATTAAAAATAGAATATATTTTCATGAAATATTAACTGCCAAATTTTGTATACCTTTTTTTCTCTGGCATGTCCTCCTTTCATCATTAAGTCTAAAGAAAGTTATATTACACGAGTGTGTTGTGTGAGCTACAAAACCAATTTCTACATTTTGTTCACTAAAATGTAGGTTGAGAGAAATTCTCTCACTTTCCTACCCCACAAAAATGATTAACGTTGATTTTAGATGAAAGTTATCATCATACGCTACAATATAAACGCAAATTTTAGATTAGAATGTCGGTTTCTAGACGAAATGAACATATAGAAACAAATGCTGCCTTCTGATCTATATATTTATTTACGTCCATAAAAGTTAAAAACTTTTTAACGTGTCAATTTTCTTTTTCACTTCTATGTTATTCAATAATAGTTAATGCTTTTAACAAACAACACGCAGAACCTAAAAGCCTCACTACAAACAAAATCATACCTCAAAATTTATAAATATTTTAGAAATAATTAAAATGTTCCATTACCCCGGTAGGAGGGATTATAAACAATTTTTTTTAATTCCATCTGGCCAGTTGTATTTAACCATCAAGGACGTATTTCTTGTTAAAGCATAATATTTACTTATAGTGCAAGTGGTAAAAGTGGAACTTTATTTTAGAAGTAGGAAATGTAAACAGAGGCCGATAAACCAAGTGGCGCCATCCTGCTAGCAAATAAAATCCCTTTTACCACGTGCGTCATACACTACTTTTAGGAAGCTTTACTGACTTTCATTTTATTATAAATTAAGTATACAAACTTAATGATATCTTAAGTACAGTAGAAGCTGAAGCGGTCAGATGAGATTATTTTATTTCCTTTGCTGCATTTAAAGATATATCTGAACACTTGGGCATCGTCTTACTTTTAGCTCTAGAGTTTAAAAAATGAACTTTTAACACACTATGCATGCCTTCAAAAACTAATACTAGTGGCTGTCTTAAAACTGTACAGCTCCTCAAATTCAATCAACAACGCAAAATAAGAAAACAATGGTGTCAAATTTGAAATGTTAATTTTTTCACGTTTTAACCCTACTCCCATTAATATCCTCTTCCAAACGCCCCCACCAATTAGAAATTGCATATTTTTATATTCAATTCAATATATGATCTAAATTCGTAATTTTAAGTGATGAATTTAGTAATGGTTACGTGGAGTCTGACTGCATCGTGATATTTGAGAACGTTTGCTTCAATAAATGGGCAATAGTACATCAACATTAATTTTGATATCCCAGTAGAGTTAGAATAAGTATTAAAATAAAGTATCAATACATATCTAGTTTCATGTCCAATTTCATAAACTCCACCCTTTAACATTTAGGAAATTTTTAATTACAATATTATCTCATTGAATATATGAAATTAACAATTTAGTTTTAAGTGAATGACCTCTTGTTTGTAAAAAAACATGTACAAATCTTTTTATATATTACATTTTTTCCAAGAGTTGCATTTGTACTCTTTCTTTAAAAATACAAACAACAAAACAAAATACTTTTTGATCATCGAGCGTAACAATATCGGGTAGAATATATTAAAAAAAAAAAAAATATCGTGAACTTTCAATATTATTGAACTGCTAATTGGTCCCTATCTTATACATGACTTAACACTTTTTAGACCTAAATATATGTAAAAATTAAAAAAGTTAATTAAACATAGAATATAACCACCAGTAAGCGTACTGACGCCAAGTTTTAATATTATGTGCATGATAATTTCACAAACGTTTCTGTAGAGACATAGGGAAAATTAGGAATGGAAGATCAGTAATGTACAACCGTTGGTGCCACAAAATTCTACACACATTTAACTAGGAAAAAATAAATGCTCATATATACAATAAGAAAAGAACACAAAGACTCCGGTTTCATTTGGGACATTTAATAAAAATAATAGACTAGAAATTACGATCACCAAGAATGTGAACTTCCAAAAATGTTATGTTATTTACTTGGTCTGAATTCCAAACAAGATTCGGTACCCCTTTCGTCATTTTGTCACCGTGCTACCATTACCAATTTGGCAATAAATGTCTCCTCACAGAGCCAAGACGGATAACAAAGAGTATAGTTAAAATACAAGCATAGAACAATAATATTACATATGCAAAAAACTTTCAATTGATGAAATATAAATTAAAAACATTAAACATTTAATCACTGATAATCACGTATTATATTTTTTGGTTTTGAAATTAATTTTCTACTGGTGACCGAAATTCATTGAGTTTGAATTATTTTACTTTTAAAAATTATAAATATACAATTTTTTGCAACATATTTAGCTTTAGAAGGTTTGTAGAATCTTAAACATTTGTGGGTGTTTAACTTATTAAAAGCAGTAACGATTTTTGGTCAAAATTATTTTCAACTATATTAACTTTTCCTATCCAATAAATATCAATTTCAGCAAACATTGAGTTGCTATAAATATTGAAAAAAAATAGTCATGCACAGTACACCAGTGCCTGGTTGTGCCCAAATACGTAGATAAATTAATTTTCAACCTTACGAACACAAACTTTTCTAGCAAACCCTTCGACCCACTTGGGAAACAAAGGTGGATGAAATAGAGCACAAAATAATAATTACAAATAAACAAGTCAAACGACCTTCGAATTAGTGTCAACAATTCCCGTTTCAAAATTCACAACTTTGTAGCCAATGGCCCTATTAACAGTTAAATTTTGACTGCCCATGAAAAATCCTGCGACAATTTATAGTTC
This sequence comes from Gryllus bimaculatus, assembly GCA_017312745.1. Classification (NCBI taxonomy): domain Eukaryota; kingdom Metazoa; phylum Arthropoda; class Insecta; order Orthoptera; family Gryllidae; genus Gryllus; species Gryllus bimaculatus. The sequence goes on along the minus strand of BOPP01000041.1, from coordinate 2,808,679 downwards.
TTAATTTTTGTATGATTATTACCGTCGGAGTTTTCCTTAAGAGTATTCTATCCCGTAGAAAAGGTCCTGGCTCTTTAATACGTTGCGCCGATGGCGAGGTTCTAACAATACAGTGTTCCTGCGCACACAGAGAAAGAAGGCTGACGGAATCAACGTTGCCTCGAAATCTGTTTTTGACAAGTAATAGTTAAATATGGGCGCCTTCAGACGCAACTAGTCTCTTGCATTCAACTCTGGAACTCCAAATTGCAACAACACTTAATTAAATTAATAGTGTAAGCTGGCCAAATCCATAATCAGTTTCTGTGGCAAGTTACCATAGCCATATAATTAAAACACGTCCAGTAATCTGTACTTATTCACAATATGCCGCACGCGGTATTATCCAATATTTGTTTGAAACGGCTACCTAACAATCAAATAAATTCAAAATTGACTTATAACGGTCTGATATTGCCTTCAAATACCATGAAACTGTAACTGATAAAATCTACGCCACTTAACTCAATAAGCAATTGAGAGCCACCTTTCGGCTCACTAAAGGTATTAGTCGCGATAATAACACCAAAATAACAATAAATAATCCCTCATTTACAAAACACAAGTTTCAAAACATCGTCAACTGTTTTTTTACAATTATGGCTCGTTAAATACGTTACCGTCATCGAGAGTGCCTAGTGGCAGCCAAAAAAGCACACGTAACTTAGCTGCTGGCAAGAGTGGCCGTGGGCTAGCGAGGTCGCAGAATTACTCAAGGCCTTTCAACTCTCGTATAACGCGGTTGAAACCATTACAGTGGTGCATTCTCCTGCAGCACCATCTTACAGGAACTACAATACGAAGTGCTGCCAACGATACTTAAAACGTGCGTGGTTGCTGCGTGAGCTCGCGAGACGCAAGCAGGCATGAAATGTTACAAATGATAGCGTCGGTGTTCGCTCTTTCTTCAGAGATTTCTTATACGTATGTTATATCCCAACGTACAGACACCATGTACCCCAGAACAAGAGAGGGCTTACGCCTTCAATTAAAATAAATGATATGGCGTCCTCCCGATAAAGTTGTATTTTGGGATCGGAGTAAGAGGCGCCTCCTGTGATCCCAATAAGTTAGCGGATAGGGCTTGGAATATTCCGTCGATACTGAAGCCTGCCTCTTTGACCTACACATAATTCTAAGGGTCACTTCAACCTTTCACCCGCCGTGATATCTTGAGTTTCCTCGCCTGATGCGCTCACCCCCTTCCCTGATAAGGGCCACCTGGAGCGCGTTTGCTCTAACTGGCAATGCCAAGTGTCCCAACCCCCTCTCCAACCTCTATCTGTAAACAGAAGTGGGGGTAAAGCGTATGTAGCTGTAAGAAAATATTGTATTCTGTTCACTACCGTTTTGACTTTTCATTAGAAATTTGTATTACTTTGAATATTTTACTTCTGTAATAAACTTAGTGTGTTGTTACTCTCTCTGAGTTTCATTTCACCGAGTCTGTTTAGAGAATCTGTCGACTAGCCATCGACATTATTTAACTCGTAGATATTATGAATAATTTAACATTTATAAGGCACTTTTCATATTTCTCACAAATTACCCATTTTTAATGTGCGGACGTTGGCGAGCCTAACCTGTAGCTGCAACAGACGACACTAGCGCCTCCTATAGTAGCACCTTCGAGCTGTCCCCGGAGAGTGAGGTTGATGGAGAGTTCAAAGGCCCTGGAAAAACTCGCAGGTCGAGACCAACGCCCTCTGAGGTGGAAAGCAGAGGAGTGAGCGCTGATTTCGGAGCAGGAGAATCTACGCAATGAATCACGGGCAACGCAGAAGCTCTCTGGCGGCAATCAAGTGAGCTAATATCCCCTGGCGACGAATTTACGCAACACACAATTATGATCACAGATCAAAAATTTTTTTGAGAACAAAGATAAAAGTAAATAAATAGAATATTAAATTTAAAACAAACATTGACATTATTACAAAGTCTCAGGAAAGACCCAGAACCAATAAACTTACACAAAAGTACCACATACTTAATACTGAAATCGAACAACCCCTCTTGTTTTGTATTGTAAGAAAAGAAAATTTCACAAGCAAACTAATTTACACAAATATAATCCAAGCAAAAACACATTTAGGGGGAATTTATATCATTGATGAACTGATTATTGTATAAGTATCTTGCGTACACATACAACATGGGTACACTTGTAACAACGTTTTGTAGATATATATTTATAATCTAGAGTACACACTGATTAGCACAATGATTGCCCGGTGTGCAAATTGGTCTTCGACTTCACAGCCAATCTTACATCAATGTTAGATGAAGAGCGCCCTCCGAAACATAATTGATTGATTAGTGATTCCTTGTGTATCAACTACTGTCGGTAGTCCCATAAGTTTAATGCATGTTTATCGTAAGTGCTGGCGTAAGTGGTTTTCCTGGATGATGAAAGCTGACGCCGAATTACCGTCGGCATGCAGGCGTTTCTACAACCAGGTATCTCCCACCAGCGAGGCACCACCCAAGCCGGGACATGCTCTAAACTCCCGGCAAGAGTGGTAGTGTAGTGCATGAAAGCAAGAAGTATGAGGAAGGAAAGATCGCGCGCGATCCGTGGCCCGTTTGTTAGGGTACTGCTCCGGCATTCGCCTGCTGTTGATCGGAGAAACCACGGAATCTATCGATCATTGCCGGCCTTTAGAATTCTTCTCCAGACAGCGACTGAATTCGAACTAGCTGACAAATTAGTGTCGAAAATTCTACCACCGCCAGGACTCGAACCTACGACCTCCCGGTCAGAGTCACTGCCGTGACATCAGTTGATACTCTCAACCACCTAAGCCGGTGCGAAACATGAAGCCTGGGAACTTTGATAAATACGTGACGGCCTCTTCCGGCCTCTAGTGATTTACCCCTTGTGATTTACCTACAAGCAAAACAAGTCATCGCTTAATAGTTTCCCTCCCATGCAAGGACTTCAGCTCCCGAAAAAAAGCCATAAAATATTCGAAAACATGTTATAAAGTATGTTTATAATCGTGAAATAAATGAAGAGATGTTTATCGTAAATGAAATCTGTTCTAAAAATCAGCTCTTTAAATAATTTCCTGAAAAAGCTTTTGAAAAAACGAATTGTTGTTGGGTAATTTGTGCTTGGAAACATCTCAGTTTTTCTTTATTTTTTGCACAAATAGCATAATAATTTATAACGCAATTATAATGCGGGTTTATAATGCAAAATCCATCCTAATGACAGAGACTGGCAGGTCAGAAAACGAAGGTATGTCGAATGGGAATGTTATAAGAAGTTGCAATATGAAAAATCAAAAAGAGCGTAAAGTAACACATTGTAATTTGTAGGTAGGTAGGTTCTGCATTTCAAAGGAGTTTTTTATTTCCTTCCACAAAAATGTCACATAAAATGTACAACCCTAATAAAACAACAGTAATAATATTTATTTTCTGTAAATTTGTTGATTGATATTTTTGTGACATGAAATGCTTGATAGTAAAATTTAAATTATTTGAAGTTCTCTTTTCGCCTTTTTTATTTTGTACTACAAAGCAACCTCTTTTTTAGTGAAATGCAGGAAAACTGTGTTTCTTGTTTCGTGTTTCCGAGGCGGTAAATCAATTCACACAAGACACACTTTACAACTTTTATGGCTTTAATTTACTATTTCAAAAATGTATGTAAATAATACATTAACGCTTTGCATAAGTTCCAAAAGAAACACTTCCCTATTTTTTCTTCCCACGCACAACTCAACTTCAAACCTGTAACACGAAATCCCGCTCAACCTCAAGCTCCAGTGATGAGAGGTAGATCCAGAGTTTACTACGCGCTGTGCAGCCTGCCCCACGTGGCGTATCCGTCTGACAACATAAAGCGAGTAGACAAAACAGCGGTCCAAGTACGCAGTAGCGAGGTGGTTGAATAGATCTGGCAACGCAGCTTCCCCAGCGCCCGGCGCTCCACGCAGATGCGCCGCAAAGGGCGCGCCGAGGAGAAAACGCGCGCTGGCAACTTGCACGTGTGCGGCGCGCGTCGCGCGCTCGCCTCCGGCCCGCCGCCCACCCGCCCACATCGCCCGTTTGCCGCTCTCTGAACGCGAAGAACGCAGCCGCCGCCGTCGACTCAGCTCGCTCGCGGCTCCACCGTCGCCTGGCGGCCGCCACGGCTGCAGCTCCACTGCGTGCATCAGACCGTCCGCTTCTTTGCCGCGTCACCTGCCCCGGTCCCGGGTTCTCTTCTCTTGTTCTGTACGCGTTCCGCCGGCCCCCCATGGCTGTCGCGGCAGCTGCCCGCGCCCGTTCTACCACGCCCCTATGTACCCCGTAATCCACTTCTAACTCACCCTACTCCGCGTCCCATGGTCCGGTGCTTCCAACAACCGGTCCCCACTCACGTCCTTCGCTCGCTGTTCACACTACCTACCCAACCCCCCCCATATCCAGCCCACACCGTCCCGCCACAGTCCAAAACCGTCCCACTACGTCCCCACCACCGTCTCTCACCACCGTCCCCACCACGTCCCCCCGGACGTCCCCACACCATCCCCACCATCTGTTTACCAACTATGCTAATTACCATTATTCATCGCTCTCTACCCATGCGTCTACTACCCGTTTCCCGTCGCTTGAAATCGTTCACCCCCTTCCGTTCGCCCCCTGACCGTCTCTACTATCCGAGGTTCACTCTCTGTTATTTATCACCGTTTTCCATCGCCCTATGGCATACTACTGTCTCTTGGCACCGACTCTTTTCCACCAACGACCACGTGTTGCTAGTCACTCTTCCGTTCAATCACTTTGCACATCACCCGCCTTTCTACCGAAGCCCGTCCACACACTGACACCTTCCACATCACTCACCTATATTCTGCACATGTCACTCCACTTCTCCACTTACTCCCTACTCTCCCGAGATTGCTGCTTTACCGCTCCAAAACCATGAACTCAATTTCATCACTGTCTATAAACCACTGTCGTATATGTCCTTGATATAATGATGTTATTGCTTTGCAGTACACTGCTACAGACGCTTTTGGTGGTTGAACTTTCCTTGCTGTTGCCCTCAAGCCATAAAATACATTGCCACTTCCAACTCTTCTACACAGTGCTTCTAGTTTTTATTACCATTCGCACTACCATCGCCAAGAAACACATCTATAAACACAACACTTGCTTCCATCATCGTCGCCTCTCGTTGCTGCGTCACCGAGCGTCTCAACAGCTTTACCGGCAACCAATAACCATGGTCATACCTCTAACCTCCCAGCACCTCGCCTCTGGCAAACCCCACTACCCTCACCTCAGATCAGCCACCACCTCGGCCAGCGACCTTCCCACTGCCATCCACCACCTCGCCTCTGGCAAATCCCACTACCCTCACCTCAGCCCCACCACCACCTCGGCCAGCGCCCTTCCCACTGCCATCCACCACCAGTGGCAAACCCCACTACCCTCACCTCAGCCCCACCACCACCTCGGCCAGCGCCCTTCCCACCGCCTCCGCCGGCGCCGCTGCCGCCCGGATTTATGTGGTTTTGGAATATGACATCCATCAGAGCGCGCGGGCCAACTTTTTAACGAGTTTCCGCGCTGGAGCCGAGCAACCCGTGCAGCGGAGCAGCTCTAACCCGCCCCCACCCCTCCACCTCGTGACCTCTCAAATTCCTCCGCTGTTACGTCACATATGAGAGCAATGTTTTACCAGTTGTGTCTTCTCTGTGAGCCGAAAGTAGTCCTCAGATTTGCGGAAAGTGGAAGTAATGAAACTCAGCAGCGTACTGATGTGATATACATGGTGTATGTAACATAAAGTAAGTGTTTACGTAGTTTTAAAGTATTTTGTGGACATTTTATTTCATTTACAAATAAACCATTCCGTGCAGTGTTACTGTATTACTTTAGCCGACTCTTTATTTGCTTCAAGTGGGATCAAACTAATTAACAAATAAATCCAAAGTTTTTACAAAAATATTATTAATGCAATTACAAGAGTAATCCTGCGATCTTGGATTAATAATTTGCTGAATTGGTTGTAAAAAAAATTGCAATAATTCCAGCAATTCATTCAGTGTATGTAGGAAAATATCTTCTGGTGAGTATTCTTGTAGTAAAAGAAATGTAATTAAATTTCAATATCAAATTATAATCATATGTTACAAGCCTATCATTGCATAACTCAAGAAAATCATACTTATGGTTCTCAATTTATACGATTTCTTAAGAAATATCGCAAAAATGTAAATAAAAATTTAATCGCAGAACATAATTCACGACAAATTACGAAACATTGAATTGATTTCCGGTAATAAAGTTTGTTTCACTCTCCAAATATGCATGTAATATTTGAACTATGCATAATTAATGAATTGGAAAATGAGTCAAAAGTAGAAGATACTAAATTAGATTTTCCTCTGATTTGTAAGCAGTGACTGGCTGAATTGTAACTTATATATTTGGTTATTAATTAAATTAATCTGCCTTAATTTATAGCAGACATGTTCACGAGAACTGCAATAGAAAAAAATATACTTCACTCATTGTAAGGTTATATGTAATACTTTGTCACCTTGGTGTGTAAAAGATCCAATACTGCTGTATAGTAAAACCTGAGAATGTGTCACAAAATACGTTACAAATATATATTGCATTTAAACAGGATAACATTCATAACATTGTTAACACCATTTCTAATCCTCAGTTATACCTTTCAGCTGATTACATATTGCTTTAGACGAAAATAAATAATGACAGATATTATTTCTGCTTGTTGATGTCTAACAAAGTTTCTTCATACTATGTGTCAATCAGTTTGTTTATTCTGGGTAAAGCTGTCAATGTCGTGTTTGATTTTGCCAACTACAACTCTCCGGTGCATCGGCCCCTTTGGGGTAGCAATCGAGAGCAAAGTTCATTGCGTTGAAAAGATAAAGCTTTTCCTGTTGTGGCCTAGAGTGTGCTTTTGAACCGAGGCTATTGCAGCTGCCATTTTCAATCTCAGCACTTGTCTCTGTCAAAATACGACCACTCAAGCGACATAAACGTTCGCCCGAAAAGTGCCTGAGGACACTGTTTCAGCATTAAAGTTCACACCGAATATGTCAGAACCTTTTTTGCGTGGAGAGAATAAATAAAAAGTAACAATCAATATCAGTTCTGTGATCAAAATTGACGTAATACTAAGAACAATTCTAAGAATTATAAAAAAATGGATAATTCTTTATACAAATTTCATCACATTTCACCAACACTTTTTGACAATATACAGAGTGCTCGGCTTAAGGTTATTTAAATAAATAAATAAAAAGTTAACAATATATTGGAACGTATCGTGATACGTAATAATAAATACTTAACTAAAAGTACTTTTTACTGTTTATGGCAAACATTACCTTCCCGAATTCTAATCAATATCTCCATTTTTAAGAATGCCAAAAATCCAGAATCATCCCAATACAATGTCTTGTCTACAACTTTCTCACTCTCTTTCTTACTTACAATTCATGCCTTTGAATGATTGATAGTATTATTAAGAATTGTGCGCGACTATCTTTATTTTTGAGGACTTTGAGATAATGATTTCCACAGTGTCGTTTGTTAATTCTATTCTTTGCTTTCTTCTCTTGTGAAATGCAACTCATTTGCAACTCTCAGATACATTTTCTTCCCGTTATGTGATTGATTCATTGATTGGGATTCGGAGCACGTTAACTGCTAAGGTGACTGTGATCTTCCCCGCTGAATGGCGTAGGGTTTACTCCAAACTGGTGGTATCTCCCCCCAGCGGGGCACTACCCCAGCCTGACCTCGCGTCAAGTCTCCCGACATGTAAGGTAGTGTGGTGCATGTAAGTGTGTGTGTGTGTGTAAGTAAGGTTCATTGTTTGGTCAATTGATTAATAATTCCGGGCGCGTCCTCTGCTAAGGTCGTTTTTCCCTTAAGTGCAGTGCACGTTTCCCGTGGGAGGTGGCGATGATCTTTTACGGTGAAATCCGGTTCAGACCTATATGTCGACTAGCCGGGTTTCCTCAACCAGGCATCTCCCACCAGCCGTGCACAGGGGGTAAGGATAGGACAAGGGAGAGGAAGTAAGTGTTTCTCGCAGCCAGTAAACCTTTTGTTAGGGTACGGAACGCCCGGTGTTAATCAGATCGCCTGGTGTTAATCGGAGGAATCACGAAACACTACTTCCCAGAGCAGCAGGCCGCTAGAATTCTTCTCCAGACGGCGACTAAATTCGACGTATCTGTCTCGATGATGCCAATAATCCTGTCCCCGTTGCGACTCAGAATCCAGGACCTGCCAATCTGAGACACTGCAGGGACATCAACATATACCATGTGCCACCTAAACCGATACATCCCCCCCCCGTTTCTATTGCATCGCATAGTACCACCGTATCATTCTTCCTTCCGCACGTTAGCATCACTTTAGCCTGCATCCTACGCCTGTAATGCCTTCGCTCGCAGGTGTCGTGCTACTAACAGCGATTGCAGCTAATTACAAAATGCCTTCCAGTACAGGATGCATAAATATTGAGTTCGCAGGGAAGTAAGTTCCTGGAGGAAAGCGTGGTGGGTAAGCGAGGTTTCAAGTAAGAGACCACAGTCCGCTGAAGTATTTACAGTTAATTTAATAAAAATAGAGCTGCAGAGCAGCGTGTAAGTTGACACAGGGGGCAAAGTCCTTAGGCTGGTCTGTCCGAATCCACGGCTAGGATCCTTATATGGGAAACGGGAGATTTAACGAGCCATTACGCCACCCTGCCAGGAACTCCAGGGCATGCATTGGACGCGCAATAAACTGACATACACTGTCAGAGGACTTTTGCCCTTTTGAAAACTCACAAGATCCCAAACATTCCTGTTTCCACGTCTGGATTGTGCTAGCGTTGACGGCGGTTTGGGGTGCCCAATCACCCATGACCTCAGGCAAGGCGCCTGCTCCAGACGCGACCCTAATTTAAACATGTTTGAAGAGTGATATTTCTTTCACGGACAGTTTGAAAGAAATGTTCATTGCTCTTCTTAAGCAATGCGCACTTCACATGTACGAAGGTGCATTTACCATTACAGCCCTGCCTCCGCCTACCTCAGGCTATACCACTGGAGAAACGCGCTTGAACTCCGCCACGAAATCTGTCTGCCAACCATCTCCCGCCACCGCAATCTCCTCCGACCTCCACCGCCGCGCCTTCATCGTAGTCGCCGTCTGCGCTCTGGCCCTCTACCATCCAGTCGGCAGTCGCCATTCGCCTCCGCCTGCGCCGAGAGAGCAAGCTGTTTATCCACGAGGAATGCGATGCCCGAGGCTTCCTTCCTCCCCCTCTCCCCGCCTCCCCTCGCCCTTCACCTTTCCTACACTCCCTTCCCCTCGGGCCCCTTGCTGTGGCTCTACTCGCTTCCTCAACATCCAGCCCTTTCTGCCCTACACCACCTCTTCTGTCCGCCTCGTACCACCTCTCTATTCCCTTTCCTCACTTCTGGCCCCTCCCCGCACTACCCCTCCCCTTGGGCCCGCCTCGCCGTGGCCTCGCCAAGTGGTTCTGCCTCCCTCGTTTTTCCACGCCTCACACACTTCATATTTACCCTCTCAGACCGCCTGGTCGAGACCTCTTATCCTGCCTTCTCCCCGCTTCACCATACCTGGCCACTGCGCTCCAATCCTCGGTTTGCTTCGCTCCGCCTCCCCCTCCCTTCCTCATCACCCTGTCCTCCCAACTACACCCACCTTAGTCCCACTCGCCACGCGGCCCCACTCCCTTCCCCGTTTGCCCTACCCCTCCCGCATTTCCCCACCCACTTGGCCCGTCTGGCCGTGGTCTTTCCTCCTGGCTCCTCCCTTCCCACCCTCTTCACACACTTGCCCACCCCATTAATAAGCATCGACCCACCTCTACTCCATTTCCTCTTCCTATTACCCCTTTCGCTCCACACCTCCTCCTCGGTTCAATTCTTTCCGCCTCTACACTCCCTTTCTCCATCCCTTTTCCACGAGGGGGAAGCTTTGCCGTGGCCACCCCTCCTGCGTCGCCCCACCACTCCATTCCCTTCTTCCAACCTCCCGCGCTCTCCTCGGCGAGTCCCACCCAGCCGGCAGTGAAGTGCTCTCGCTTGAAACGAACTAAAAACTAAGCTCCTTAGAAAGCGCGCACAAAACAACCGCAAGAATCCGACGGAGGCGGCGGCGGCGGTGGCGGCGGCGGTGGAGCCAGCACCGTCGGCGCTGCCGAGCAAGGAAGATTATTTCGAACACAAATGTTAATGCGGCACAACGGAGCTTCCGCGCCCCGCCGCCGCGAGCGCCACCGCCGCCGCGCGCCGGGAAGTCCGCAATTCATTAAGGCCCCGCCGCGGCCCCCCCCTCTCCCTCGACCTCGCCGCCCCCGCACGCGCTGTTTTCTTCATTTTTTCGAAGCAGCCGCCCGCCTGCCTGCGTGGCGCTGCGTCCGTGTGTTTATTTAGGAGCAGACGAATGGCCACCGCTGGGAGGAGGAGGAGGAGGAGGGGGAAGGGAAAAACTCGGTTAGGGCTAGTCGCATGTTACGTGTCACTGGGGAATGCGGGCTCTTCCGAGGATTGAGTGGTAAATGCCATCTAAAGTGAAGAGTGAAATCTCTATCGGAAATGAGAATGACTCAAACGCTTCTGAATAAATGTATGAATTTGATATAAAATGCAAAAGAAATTGAATACCACATAAGTGATGAAAACAGAAATTGATTGTTGATGGTATTACAATAACGATATTTTTCACTACTGTATGAACACTATTTTACATTTTTTTCGGAATAATTAAAAATGACTACGACTACTCTAATTCAAGTTAGTGGAACTTGCATGGGGTTTAGACTTTTTGTAAATAATTCATAATGACAGAATAATATTTGTATATTAATATCAAATTAATTGTTACAAAAATTATAAGTAAATAAAACATGCGGTGATGTATCGCCATTCCGGAGCATTTCGTAAAATCCTTACTTCTAAAT
>BOPP01000041.1:2779655-2797652 GCA_017312745.1 Gryllus bimaculatus | reverse complement strand
CTCACACCACTAGCTTCTGGGCGCAGTGCCCGGGAACGTCAGTGTGGTAGCTGCTTCACATTTTTTCTCCGCTGCTTCACATTTTTGTGTAAAAACTGGTTATTTGTGCATTTTTCCAACAAAATATGAAATGTCGGATACTATTATTACATCTTAACATTAATATATATATTATATAATATATTATATATATATATATATATTATATATATTAATAAATACACTATAAATTTTCGGCACACAAATGGAAAAGTAATGTTTGGTCTGCGTATGCACAAAGTGGTAAATCAAGTGAAAAGTTATTCATTAGATAATTCCTGTTTTACTTATTAAATATTGTTGTTTCCTCACTGAGTGTACTTCGATACTCTTGTACTTCTTCTTTCATTTAATTATTTCTAGTGTTCGTTAAAACATAATTTTAGCGTTGCGTTCTATTTGAGAGCAGACCTCCTTGCCTTAAGAACAACTTCTTAGTCGATCTCAGAAAAATGTCGCATCTTGTTAAAAAACAAGGCGCAGAATGCTTTTTAACTGTATAAAAGTAAAGCAAAAACATGGCCGAAACACAATCAAGTAGATGAAACAGAGAACTATCAAGACTTTATAAAATTAAAGGAGAAGGAATTTTAAGAATAGTGTAAAAACGAGATATTTAATACAAAGTTCTTCGACATATAATCTCAACCTGTCAATCTTCTCTACATCTTAGGAATAAATAATTAATATTCTATCAAATACACTTGAAAGTCTTTGAACTTGATATAATAATTCTCTTATATTCCCGATAACTGGGACTTATTGAAAAATTCTCGGGAAGTTTTTGCAATTTAAATCTTAATAAATTTTTAAATTTAATATATTATAATTAATAAATATGCACTTAAGCATATTTTTACATTTTTCATGTTTCCGTTTCTTATTCGTTACCTTTGGGTATTAAAAAATGAGCTGGCAAGTGCGTTAAAACGTGTGTATTGGAATGCAGGTTCAAAAGTTAGGGCGGATGTGAAGAACCAGAATATATCAAAACTCAGCAGTTAGTTCATGGAGACGAACTTATAACCTCAAATGAAAAGCCAAACGTACGCTCATCGTTTAATAACTTCAAGGATAAAAAAAAAAAATTGTTGTGTTTGGCGTGCGACATTCTTTTCCCAATTTCGTTTGTAAAAGTTAAGACGGGAATAACAAAATCGAAGAAAATCAGAAGATATTTCTAATAGCGAGTCGAGTAAATGCTCACCATGCGGCAAGAAGTCATTGCGTACTCCAGATGTCGTTATACAATACATAAATCAGCAAAGATCGTTTATTTCTTTTGAACCACAACATCTGTTTAGTGTAAATATGCCAGAAGAAATCACAAGTCTACGGTTAAAGCTTTAACACTCCTCATCAACAACTCCAAACAAATGCGTGCTCAATCAAGGACCTCTATAGTTATTAGCAAAAATAGATCTTTGTTTCTTTGTCATGACGTCCTTTGATTTAACTTAAAAATATACAACTGGAAAAATCGTGTACGGTATAATATTAATTTGTTTTTTTGTGTCGGCATTTTTTGATCTCTAAATAAGATTCATTATTTTTTTATTATCTAACATTTTTACATTCTGGCTTACTTTGTAAAAAAATAATGCAATGTAATTTGTACGTGAAAAAGCAATTTTTTGATAAATACTAATTGTCGGGTTTGTTAACAAAGAAGTAGATAAAACTTGTTTTCTCTATATAAACATTACTTTCCTCTAATACTGTGAAAGTGGGAAGGCCTATTTTGTGGATCATTAAAATTAATAGCATAAAATTATTCACAAAACGTGTCTGTACGTCTGTTTTACTAAGCGCCTAAATTGTTCTAAACCATTTTGACTCAAATTGATATCTTCGTGTGTTTAAAAGAAACTGTGGGAAATGCAAAAGCCGAAATCAGACAGGACCCTCTATATATCATTTAATCTCTAAATAATCGCTATTTGTGTGTGTCACGGTCGTGTGAGGTCATGGATATCACAGCGACCACAGACACGAGCTTTTCATATAAAATATATTTATTAACAAAGAAAACAAAACAAATGTATACACTTAATTAATCTAACGTTACACCCTAGCTCTGATAGACATACTATCCCTGATCGCGGGAGGATCAAACCCGATTTAGATGGTTTGATTGTTGATTCGCCACTCCTACTTTTGAAGGCGCCACAAAGCTAGCTTTCGCGTGACGATGTCAGCTGGACACAAAGTACGTTTCTGGCGCACCAACGGCTGGTTTGCCTGATGCAGGAGCGATCTTATCCGATTGAGAATCGGCGTGAATCGTGGCACTCAACCACTCTTCACTCAGAGAGGACAAGCATCGTTCCCGAGTCAGCCAAGGACTAAGTCCGCAGGCTTTGTCACTAGAGACTCGAGCCTCGCGAGCCTGCGAGCACTGGCTCGCATATGCACGTCGTGGCGCCAAGTTTGTGGCACACGCACGAGGTTTCCCATGTTCCAGAACCCACCACTGGCTCTGTACACTGTTATATAGGCGAGGCTCACAGTGACGCTACTACGTCACGCCACCCCTCGCCTGTTATAACGTGAAAAGTTTCTAAAGGCAGGAAGACCCAAAGCCTTGTGTTTCCCGTTCCAGCGTTCTTCTCTTTACGGAAAACTTTCTTCTGTGGCGAGGCTAATCTCTCCCAAGCGTCCCAATAGATGCCATGAGGGCGCTGGCTAATAGTTTACAGAGCTTGGTGTTTACTTTGAAGCGTCGAGTGGCGCCGTCGCCGCGGGGCGACGGGTGGAAGGCGGGCCGGCGGGGTCGCGGTTCCGCGACGCGTGCCGACGCCTGGCGATGACGGCGGGGCGGCGGCGGCGCTCCGCGGCCTGGGCGCCGGCCCTCGCGCTGGCGCGGGCGGCGGGTCGCTCTGCACAGCGCCGGCGCGGCCTTGACGCAACTTCTTCACTCAGGGTAACGTGACGGCTGCGCTGCTCCTCGTCACTGCATATCGAAGGTCCGGGACGGTCAGCTTGACAGAAATCTTGCTTCTTCTAAGCGGCGGCTGATGGTGTAAGGTTAGCGTACTGGAATGTTGTTGCCAAGTTGGCGAGTTCAAAAGGCGATCGAAGGCGTTGTATTTTGGAGGGCGAAAAAATCCTTCGCAGCCTTTTCGGACAGGGAATAGTAAACGCCGACTCTCCATGTTTGTGATTTTACTTAGCATGTAAAAGATCCTCAATGCTAAATGCGCCTTGAGCGAAATTCAAATGCTGTTTTTCGTCCAGTTTATTGGCCTCTTTCTCGCTAGTTGGTGAAGGGCGTAGGAAATTTGCGTGGGTAGAGCTAAGGCCTAGTGGCCTGAGTCTCGTGTAAAATAAGGCATTCAATTCAAAAATTCAATCCTAATTTTGCAAGATATATGGAATTTTATTTGAACAGGAATACGTTTTCACAGCGTGAAACAATAAAATGCAGATTTTTTAAATTTGTATTTCAACACTGTTTTATTTTTACATATTCAGGATTTTGAATAAAAATATTAATAACTTTTCAGAGAAGCAGTGATTGTACCTAATGAGTATGCATTTTTACATATAATTGAATAATTCGGAATTTTTGGATATCTATTAAATAATGCGTGAAATAAGATATACGTTTTGAAAGATTTTGGAATATGTGGTAGTTTAGGCAGTAGTGCCGTAGGGGTCTCGGACCTAGAAGACCGCGGGTTGGAGTCACCTCGGGCATGGATGTATTTGTGTATGTCCAGTGTGTTGAGTGTGCGTATCTTCACCCCTGCGCTACCTTTCAACACCACAACGTCCCACATCCATGGGATAAACCCTTGGGGGATAAAATCGGAATTCAGCTAAATGTTTGATCCCCGCCCTAGAATGGTAGCTTGCAGGATTCACGCGTGGCCCGCGTTGGCCTATACGTGGAAAAAAATCAGAATGGTCAGATTGATTGATTGATTCCTTGGCATGTCACTGCCATGATGTTTTAGTGGCGTGGTGAGTGGAATTTTAATACATCGGGATGTGGTGATGTTCCTCCCTGAGAGTAATGAATTCACTCTTTACTGCAGCTCAATTTGCATAGATATCCCACCGTATATCCTTCAGCCCGGACAAGATTAACTCTGACTGTATAAAATGCTGTTATCTTAGTATTAACTGCTGAGATTTATATGATCTGTTTGTTCAATCGGGACTGCCCAAATTTGCACTGAAGATGCTTCAATATGATAGAAAAAGCTTTAATGGGAAAAATAACTTAACAATATGGTGACATATTTTCAATTTTTAATCCTAATTTTCGTTTTGACCTTTTGCTGCGTGCAAGCTGTTATGCGTATTCATAGATTTACTTTCTCTAGGAAGTAATTGATTAGTAACATAGAGGTCTTCAAGAATCATTATTGGGCCCACCATCACAAAGTGTAAATCACGTGAAAAGTTATTCATTAGAATAATTCCTGTTTTTACTTATTCAAAATATTGTTGTTTCCTCACTGAGTGTACTTCGATACTCTTGTACCTTCTTTCTTTCATTTTAATTTATCTCAATGTTCGTTATAAGATAATTTTGCGTTGAATCCTATTATTGAGAGCAGACCCTCCTTGCCTCTAAGAACAGTTCTTAGTCGATCTCAGACAAACTGTCGCAACTTGTTAAAAACAAGGCGCAGAAATATTTTAACTGTATAACAAGTAAAGTCACAAAACAATGCCGAAACACAAATCAAGTAGATGAAAGAGAGAAAACTATCCAAGAACTTTATAAAATTAAAGGAGAAAGGAGATTTTCGATTACGTTGTAAAAGACGAGATATTTAAGGCAACGTTCTTCGACATATATCTCACCCTGGTCCAATCTCTGTACATCTACGGAATAAATAATTAATATTCCATCAAAATACACTTGAAAGTCTTGAACACTGATATAATATTCTCTTAATATCCCCGATAACTGGGAAACTTATTGGAAAAAATTTTCGGGAAGTTTTTGCAATTTAAATATTTACTAAATTTTTAAATTTAATATAATTAGCATATTTTACCATTACTTCATGTTTCGTTTCTATTCGTTACAGTTTGTATTAAAAAATAAGCTGCAGTACGTTGAAAAAACGTGTGTATTGGAATGCAGGTTCAAAAGTTAGGGCGATGTGAAGAACCAGATATAGCCAAAACTCAGCAGCTAAGTTTACGGAAACGAATCATAACCTCAAATAACAACAGCCAAACGTACGGTCATCGTTTAAATAACTCTCAAAATAAAAAAAATGTGTTGGCCGTGCGACATTCTTTTCAATTTCGTTGTAAAAGTTACGACGGAAATAAACAAAATCGAAGAAAATCAGACAGATATTTCTAAATAGCGAAGTCGAGTAAAATATCACCATGCGGCAGAAGTCAAATGCGTACCTCAAGATGTCGCTTATACAATACATAAAATAAAGCAAGATCGTTTATTTCTTTGAACCACAACATCTGTTAGTTGTAAAATAATGCCAGGAAGAAACTCACCAAGTCTACGGTTAAAGCTTTAACACTCCTCATCAACAAATACAAACCAAATGCCGAGCTCAATCCAAGGACCCTCTATAGTTATTAGCAAAAAATAGACCTTTTGTTTCTTTGGTCATGACGTCCTTTGATTAACTTAAAAATATCACAACTGGAAAAATCGTGTACGGTTATAAATATTAAATTTGTTTGTGTCGCCATTTTTGATCTCTAAATAAATTGATTATTTTTTATATTATCAACGTAGCTTGTTTTTTACATTCTGGCCTTACTTTTTAAAAAAGTAATGCAATGTATTTGTTCGCTGAAAAACGCAATTTTTGACACAATACTAATTGTCGAGTTCTGTTAACAAATAAGTGGATTAAACTTGTTTCTATATATAAAACATTACTTCCTCTAATATTGTGAAGTGAGAATGCATATTTTGTGGATCATTAATAGCAAAAAAATATTCACAACAAAAGTGTACTGTACGTCTGTTTACTAGCGCCTAAATGGTTCTAACCATTTTAACCAAAATTGATATTCTTCGATTAAAAGAACTGGTGGGAAATGAAAAAGCCAAACTCAAGCCAAGGACCCCCAACATATCACTTTTAATCTCTAAATAAATCGACTATTTTGTATATCGCCAACGTAGTGTGACGTCATGGATACTCACAGCGACCACACACAGATCTTTCATATAACAAATATATTTATTAAAAAAGAAAACAAAACAAATGTATACACTTAATAATCTACTTACACCCTAGCTCTGATAGACCTACTATCCCTGATCGCGGGAGGATCAAACCCGATTTAGATGGTTTGATTGTTGATTCGCCACTCCTACTTTTGAAGGCGCCACAAAGCTAGCTTTCGCGTGACGATGTCAGCTGGACACAAAGTACGTTTCTGGCGCACCAACGGCTGGTTTGCCTGATGCAGGAGCGATCTTATCCGATTGAGAATCGGCGTGAATCGTGGCACTCAACCACTCTTCACTCAGAGAGGACAAGCATCGTTCCCGAGTCAGCCAAGGACTAAGTCCGCAGGCTTTGTCACTAGAGACTCGAGCCTCGCGAGCCTGCGAGCACTGGCTCGCATATGCACGTCGTGGCGCCAAGTTTGTGGCACACGCACGAGGTTTCCCATGTTCCAGAACCCACCACTGGCTCTGTACACTGTTATATAGGCGAGGCTCACAGTGACGCTACTACGTCACGCCACCCCTCGCCTGTTATAACGTGAAAAGTTTCTAAAGGCAGGAAGACCCAAAGCCTTGTGTTTCCCGTTCCAGCGTTCTTCTCTTTACGGAAAACTTTCTTCTGTGGCGAGGCTAATCTCTCCCAAGCGTCCCAATAGATGCCATGAGGGCGCTGGCTAATAGTTTACAGAGCTTGGTGTTTACTTTGAAGCGTCGAGTGGCGCCGTCGCCGCGGGGCGACGGGTGGAAGGCGGGCCGGCGGGGTCGCGGTTCCGCGACGCGTGCCGACGCCTGGCGATGACGGCGGGGCGGCGGCGGCGCTCCGCGGCCTGGGCGCCGGCCCTCGCGCTGGCGCGGGCGGCGGGTCGCTCTGCACAGCGCCGGCGCCGCCCTTCGCAACTTCTTCACCTCAGGGGTACGTGACGCTCGCTGCCTCCCTCGTCACTGCCATATCGGAAAGGTCCGGACGGTCAGATGACAGAAATCTTGCTTCTTCCTAAGCGGCGGCGATGGTGTAACGGTTAGCGTACTGGACTGTTGTGCCCAAGTTGGCGAGTTCAAGGCCGATCGAAGCCGTGTATTTTGGAGGGCGAAAAAAATCCTTCGCACGCCTTCCTTCGGACGGGAAGTAAAGCCGGCTGTCCCATGTTCGTAGATTTACTTGCATGTAAAAGATCCTCAAGCCTAAATGACGCCTCTGAGCTCAATTCAAAATCGCCGGTTTCTGTCCCAAGATATGCCTCCTTTCTCCGCTAGTTGGTGAAAGGAGCGTAGCGAAATTTGCGTGGTCAGAGCAGGCCTAGTGGCCTGAGTCTCGCCTCGTAAAATAAGGCATTCAATTCAAAAAATTCAATCCTAACTTTGCAAGATATATGAAATTTTATTTTGAACAGGAATACGTTTTCACAGCGTGAAACATAAAATGCAGATTTTTTAAAATTTGTATTTCAACCTGTTTTATTTTTTACATATTTCAGGAATTTGAATAAAAATTATTACATAACTTTTCAGCAGAAGCCAGTGATTTACATAATGAGTATGCAGTTTTTACCTATAATTGAATAATTACGATTTTTGATATCTATTTTTAAATAATGAGCTGAAAATAAGATATACGTTTTTGAAAAGATTTGGAATATGTGTAGTTAGGGCAGTAGTGCCGTAGGGGTCTCGGACTAGAAGACCGCGGGTTGGAGTCCCACCTCGGGCATGGATGTATTTGTGTATGTCCGTGTGTGAGTGTGCCGTACTTTCACCCCTCGCTACCATCAACACCACAACGCCCACATCCCCAGGGATAACAACCTTCGGGGGATAAAAATCGGAATTCAGCTAAAATGTTGATCCCCCGCCCTAGAATGGTACTTGCAGGATTCACGCGTGGCCCGCGTTGGCCTATACGTGGAAAAAAATCAGAATGGTCATCGATTGATTGATTGATTCCTGGCATGTCAACTGCCATGATGTTTTAGTGGCGTGGGTGGAGTGAATTTTAATACATCGGGATGTGGTGATGTTCCTCCCCTGGAGAAGTATGAGATTCAACTCTTACCTGCACTCCAATTTGCAATAGATATCCACCACCACGTATATCCTTCAGCCCGGACAAGATCTAAGCTCCTGACTGCTATAAATGCTGTTATCTTAGTATTAACTGCTGAGATATATATGACCGTTTGTCTCAATCGGGACTGCCCCAAATTTGCACTGAAGATGCTTTCAATATGATAGAAAAAGCTTTATGCAAAAATAACTTACAATATGGTGACATATATTTCAATTTTTAATCCTATTTTCGTTTTGACCTTTTGCTCTCGCAAGCTGTACTGCGTATTCCATAGATTTACTTTCTCTAGGAAGTATGCATTAGTAACACTAGAGGTCTTCAAGAATCATTAATTGGCCCACCATCAAACCGTGGGCGAAATTGCTGGAAATGTTCTAGCGAGTAGACATGCTCCCAGCTTTGGTGGAAACTTTGGGTTTATTCCCATATTAGCTGTCGTAGAGAATCAGAATAATAGTCTCAGTAATATCATTTATGCATTCCTTGAAGCGTTTCTTGGCTAAGCAAACATCGGATCTTATTACAAAAATATTTGACCGAGTATTTAATTTTGTCGGTCATTCAGACAGGTTTATTTTACATGTCACAAAGTTGAGAAAGATATTGTGGATTGTACGCCTTTGAATATTCACGCATGTTCTGAAGTGCTCTCAGGGTTAAATCTCTAGAAAATATGCGAGTCTAAATCGCACAAATCTCTACTCCGCTGGCTTTATAGTAATACTAAATTGTTAATCTTATAATATCTTCAATATATCCCTTTCAATCATTTATACATGCCTCAGAGATCTGTGAAGTAAAAAGTGGTTTGTGAATTCTTTCATAAAACAATTGTAAAACTTTACGTTTTCCAAGTTTCCTTGCATTTATTTTCGTTTTTAAATGCTAATCAGAAATCTCCTATAGCTATTTTTCCAGTTTTAATACAATTTGTTCCCTTTGCTTCAATTTGTTATGCTTTATACACTAGTTTGCAGTGAGTATTATAATATTCATAAACGTTCTCATTTTCCTGCGCTGGACTCCGGTATCATTTGGAAACAATATTTTTTGTAAGAATGAAGCAACGTTAATGGTTATCAATTCATCAAAATATTTTCGAGTTCACCAATATTCTGTAAGAGCGATGGCACATTTGTGGGAAGCTGTTGAACTGGAAGACGATTATTCACTGATCTCATTACTGCGTTACACCTTTGCGCTTGAACTAATCAAACAGACGAGATGCATAAACGATAGAAGCAGGCGTGTTCACACACTATAGAATGCAGATTTGTCTCACTCCAACGATTGCGCTGATTGTGTTTATTTGCTTGTTTCAATGAATCGTTTCTAACGCACCTGAATTTAGAAGGTTGCATATTCACACTAAAATACTGTTCATCTTCCAGAAGGTGGATTATTTCATTAATAGAGTTTGTTGAAGAAATGAATCCTAAAGATAGGTGAAAACTAGTATATGAAGCTTACTTGTAGTATGCAAGACATTTTATTGATGAAGTTTTCTTCTGGTTAATGACAATGAAAAAACATTTTTTTGTAAATTGGTAAACACAATGTTTCGCGACCAGTTAATGACTCATTAAGTGTATCTGAAAGTAATAAATAATTTGAAATAAAAGGATTTGAACATTCATAAACTGTCATTAACATTGAATAAATGACAGTTGTAGTGAGTAAGTAGCAAATATAAGAAAAAACCTTACAATACAAATTATAAGAGATAATTCAACAAACACGTAACACGGATAGTGTAGTAATTAGTAAATTAACTAAATTGAAACGTTGGATTGTATTGCATTATGACCACAAATTCAAAGATTAACTGCTCTACGTCTGTCTGAGTCAAAGAGAAACCCAACAATCCAGAAAAGCGAAATGCTTTCGGATGATGACGTTGTGCCTGAAGGAAGAGAAAAAGTTAAAGAGAGGAGTGGAAATAGAACAGAGAGGGAGGGAAGAAGACCATACGACCCAATTTTTGAATGAAAAAAAGTTACCCTAAAAAATTCCTTATTGAAAGGAGAATATTGTTGCTGATCCTAGTAAACAAATTTAATTCTTGGATGGAATGAATAGTCTTATGAGTTTATATATAACAGAGTACAAAGCCAATAAATAAATTATTCATTAATTAAAATTAATTAATTGTTGTCATAACTAAATCATAATTTGACAGTTAATTCGAATAAAAGTTTCTACACGTATTGACGTTAATAACGGAGCAATAGTGTAATGAAAGTCACGGAAATAGGAAGGCACCCAGGAAACATGCTGAAAGCTCGCTTTTTTCACCTCAAATTCCACCAAGTTGGCCGGGAATAAAAGCCGGATCCCAGCGATGGGGGCCTACGCACTAGCCTTTTCGCCCCTTTTGTGGTAAAAATAAGTATTAGTTAAAATATTTTTTCTTGTATAACTATTTTTTAGAGAAGGTTCTTTGTTAAATTGTGATTTTTTAAATGAACTTTCTTGGACGGGCGAAATGTTTATATAAAAATAAGTATTAACAGACGAGTAGAGGTTATAATGAACCATTTTTTAAACCAGGCAAATTTTACCATTTTAGGAAACTGAAATATCATACCAAACGTACTGTCATGTGAGTTGGATGGTATTTAATAGTAAATGAGCAAACTTCTATCATGTGAACCTTGTAAAGTATTAAATCTTAAAGTAATCTCAAATCTCCCGAGTGACAGATCTCCTGACATGTGTATTAGTGTACGTGTGTGTGTAAGTAAGGAGTGAGCATAGGATACGTATAAGGAAGGAAAGATCGCGCGCGGTCCGGGGCCCTTTTGTTAGGGTACTGCTCCGACAGTCACCTGGTATTTGATCGGCGAAACCACGGAAAACTACCGATCAGAGCAGCCGGCTACTAGAATTCTCCTCCAGGCAGCGACTGAATTCGACCTAACTATGTTGACAAAATCCTGCCACTGTCTGGACTCGAACTCTAGGCCCTCCCTGTCAGAGGAACTGCAGAAATATCGGTTAACGCCCTGAGCCACCTTAGGCTGTGACTTTTTATCTGTCCTGGTGACGCCGCGTCGTTGGCTGAGAGGCCGACGTTTCGCCTGTCATATCGCAGGGTTCTTCAGGGCTGTTACCACCACTTTGTCACTACCCTGAAGAAACCTGCGATATGACAGGCAAAACGTCGGACTCCCAGCCAACGACGCGGGGTCACCCGGACAGCCAAGAAGTCGCAGCCGAAAGTAGCTCAGGGCGTTAACTGATGTCACTGCAGTGCCTCTGACCTGGAGGGCCTAGAGTTTCAGTGCCGCCTGTGGCAGGAGTTTTTCAACATGGCTAGGTCGAATTCAGTCACTGCCTGGAGGAGAATTCCAGCGGCCTACGTGAACGCCTTCGGCTACGCAGGTGGACGTCGAGTGGCAGCTGTACGTGCTGAACGAG
Source organism: Gryllus bimaculatus (assembly GCA_017312745.1). Lineage (NCBI taxonomy): Eukaryota > Metazoa > Arthropoda > Insecta > Orthoptera > Gryllidae > Gryllus > Gryllus bimaculatus. The sequence goes on along the minus strand of BOPP01000041.1, from coordinate 2,785,950 downwards.
CGCCTGCACGAGCTGTCGCGGCGGCGGCGCGCGGCGGTGCTGCTGGGCGCGCTGGTGACGGCGCTCGCCGCCACCTTCGCCGCCTTCTTCTGGCTCTTCACCAGCGGCGGCGAGCGATGGGTCGTCAACCCCGTGCTGGCCGAGTTCGACTTCCCCAACATCCCGGAACACGCCATCAAGGTGTCGGGCGCGTAGCTACCCGGGAGGACTCTCCAACATCTGCGGGGCTCGTGAACAGATACTTTAGCTGGGAATCCTGAGTTTATACTCAAATGTTCCGGTGTATGAATAATATGAAGGCTTTCACTGATGCACAGATTTAGCAACTATGTGTTATATAATGCAGAAAATCGTTTATCACAGTTATAAAGTTATTCAGTATTACAAAACACGGAACGCAAGAAAATATCATTATCAAACCATTCGTTTAATCTGTTAATATTATTTACTTTAAATACTATAAATTATTAAGGTTCTAGTTTTATCACAAAATAATTCATATTTTGAAAGGAAAAAAGGTTACTAATTATTATAAAACTGTGGAAACAGAAAAATTCTGCAAACGTATCACTTGGAGAATAATAATTTCTAGCTTTCTTACGTAAAATGTACAATCCTGAATTTTCATTACAATATCAAATCTACATTGCACATGTCATTGCTTATTTATACACCAATTATCCACCAAATATTTGTTGAAATGTCACATTCTCACACAAAAATTCAATTAAAAAAATAGTTAGACAATTATTTGTTCATAATATATTAAGCCACTAGTTTCTGTGCCTCGATCACTCACAATAGACATGTTGCAGTGAGACAAGATGATTTCGCGTAATTATTATTCATATAAACCGATCATAGTTATTTAGCATCTGCGAAGTGAAGGAGCCGATTAATCTCCCAGAACAATAAATGTAGGTGCCTCAAATTTATTTTCCAGATTTTCCTAGTACATATTCTCAGGTAGCCAGAACATTCTTATTTCCTCTCTGGTAGCGACCATATATCCAACTGGCATTGTCCAACTTTCGCGTCAGTATATTGAAACTAAAATATCCAGTCGCGGACCCGGAAAAAAGACAGCATGGAAGAAAAATGACCTGCCTGAACAAACTGCATTCGGAATAATCTTAATGCGACACCACATATTCGGAATTGGGCAAGAACCTCACATAGTGAGGATTAGTTTCTTATTATTTGTCGGGCGAAAAACATTTAATGCTCCCCTACACTGTTGGCATTTACGCATATCAAAGGAAATTCACATTCGCGAAGCACCTCGGCTACTAGAGATTCAGCTCGCTACTCAGCCGAATATGTGAAGCAGCCTTCACATAATTCAATTAAATTCAAATCAACGATGCTTTATTTTACGTTGTATGTCTCAGGTCATCATGTCAGCAAATTCCCCTGACCAAGCAAATTTCGCTACGTTCCTTTTGCCATCCAGCAACAAATGAAGCTCTCACTCTGGCGACAAAATACGGCAATATAATTTAGCTATGAGGCTTCTTTTTCACTTGAGAATCTTAAATGTTCAGTAAATCTACAACATGGGACAGCCGGATTTACTTTCCTCTGATGGAATGTGTACAAACAATTTCTTCCTATCAAAATTCAACCCGCGAACTTATATAACAATACTTTACGCCAACTGTACTACACCCGGTGCCAGCAATGGTCCTACATAGCAACGGCAACGTTGCATAAGCCGTCCACAATGTCAACGGCAGGAGCGGATCCAACCGATCAATTTTTTTGAGAGGCATCGTAGGCTTTTATTTAATAATAAACATTTAGTATTATATTGTATTTTTTTTCGTTGTATGATATTATTCGATACACCTCTTTAAATAATTACATAACTCTAACATAAATAATCGTTTAAATCAATTTCACCAAATTAAGGAAGGCAACACAATAAAACTCTATGCCTTTGGAGGGGGATGGATGCGCTCATGGATACGCCACGAGTCAATGGCAAGGTCAACGGCAACGGCAAGGTGTACGCGTGTACGGCAGGTGTACGCGTGCTGCAAGTACCTGTTCGCGGTGTGCGTCATGTACAACGTGGCGCGCTACGTGCTGGACCGCCGCGCGCGCGCCGTGGCGCTCATGGACGCCCTGGAGCGCGCGGCGGCGGACGGCAGCGGCGCGGAGCGGCTGGACGCGACGGTGCCGCGCGCGGGGGACGACGCGCGCACGCGCGAGGCGCGGCGGTTGGTAGCCCTGCGGCGGCTGCGCGCGCGCGGCGTCTTCTCCTTCGACGTGGTGCCCGAGCCCGAGCCCGAACCGGAGCCCGAGCCCACCGACGAAGAGCTGCAGCTCATTCGAGAGGCGCTCGAGCTGGAGGCTGTCAAGAAGCTCAACGACCCCAAGATGCTGCGCGAGTACATTCGCAGGTGAGATAGCCTTCAGCGAGCTTTACAGCTACAGCGTGTTTTACTGGGAGGTACTAGGGTTTAAGTCTCAAGTAATGGAGTTTCGACGCCAGCAAGATAACTAGGGCGAGCCCACTGACAAAGAATTAAAGCTCATCCGCGAGGTGCTTGAGCTGGAGGCCGTCAAGAAGCTCAACTGCACCAAGATGCTGCGCGAGTACATTCGGAGGTGAGGTAGCTCTCGGCGAGCTTTACAGATATCTCTCCAGCGTGTATTACTAGGAGGTACTAGGGTTTCAATCTCAAGTAGCTAAATAACTAGGGCGAGCACACTGACAAGGAATTACTGCTCATCCACGAGGCGCTTGAGCTGAAGGCCGTCAAGAAGCTCAACGACCCCAAGATGCTGCGCGAATACATTCGGAGGTACGTACATGGCTAAGTTAGCTCAATGTGAGCTTTGCGTCTCTCCCTGCATCATCTATGAATGGGTAGTACAGGGGTTTGTATCCCAAGGGTGGTGCATTTTCTACACTAGATATATATATCTAGATCGTATTCAATCGTCTAGATGAGAATTCTAGCTTGGGCTTGCTCTGATCGATAGCATTCTGTGGTTTCTTCGATCAATATCGGGCGATTTTGTCGCTGCAATTTTTTCGCCGCAAATTCGGATGCCATATTTTCTTCCTCTTTCTTGTCCTATTTTCTCGTTTTCCAAAGTTATAGGCACAGAGACACGTATTACAATTCCAAACATGCTGAGAGATGAATCGAGTCTTAAAGCTTGTCTCGGCTGCGGTGGTGATTCGCTGGTGAGATACCTGGAAGAGACCTCTCTTCAAGCTTTAAATCTAATATGAAAACCAATCTTTGTTTGCTTGTTTGTTGGTTGGTTAGTTTGTACTTCATGCGCTGCCTCATGATGGCGCCTTGATGATGGTTTGAATGCTGACTCAACCACCCCTGACCAGAGCACTCTACGCAACGGCACTCTAGGAAACTAGACGCACTCTGAAGTACGATTATTAAGACGTCTTCACTGCGTATTCTGCCCCTGCGATTGTGAAATTTTCCCCGGAAGAGATAGATACAGAGAGAGACGGGCTGACAAAGACGCAGAGAGAGAAGCAGAGAGACATAGTGAGACACAGAGACAGACGAGGAGAGAGATGGAGAGACACAGAGAGACGGAGACAGAGAGGGACAGGGGCGGGAATAGATGTGGAGAGAGAATGAGAGGGAGAGAGAGAGAGAGATGGAGAGTAGGAACACTGTCCGGTTCGGGTAGTTTTGTATAATATATTCTGAGATACACTGTATAATATTTTCGTTCTTGACTCGTCAGGAAAACGACGAATCATGCATTTATAGCATTTGCGCGCTGCATTAGCACAGCGCAACTCTCGAAATTTCTTATCTGGTATTGTTTTAGTTGGACATGTTGCTTGCAAATGTGCACAGTACGAGCTTATGAGCCACAGTAGTATTGATCCTTTGCTATGATCTTATTCTAGCTCGTTAACTCGTAGCTAGGCTACCACATGACCCGTGAACTTCGCAAGACAATAGTGACAAGCGCACTCGTTACAAATGGGCCCGCTACCTTCATCAATCCAAGGCATTTGCTAGGAATGCCACTTCTGGAACCCTTGCAATGGAAATCGCTTGATTGTATCCCGGATCAGGTTTCCGTCACCCGCTTGTCTGTTAATACACTTACACGTTTGACTCTGTCAGAAGACATACACCGATTACATTCATTACAAACAATTTCATCAGAAACAAGTATATAAACATAGAGGTTTTGTGAGAGAAAATAATTTGATATATGGAAAGCTATTTATCATGTTTCACGATTGTATCTGCTTGTCGAATCAACAAAATAGCCTCTATAGAAAAAATACAACATCAATTGGAGGATTGTTCACAGTCATATATGACTAAAAATGTGAGAGCTGTGGTGGAATTTGAGACCATGAATAAGCCAAATGATCTCAGCAAACGCTGAAAGTGAATTTGATTTTTTAACGCACCTGGACAACACAATTACAATGAAATGGATCTCGCAGAGTCTACTCTCAGCAAAGTTATAACTCAATGACGTAGCAAATAATTAGCTGAATCTGACATTCTCTTAGTATAAAGCCTCTTTTTGAGATTCGTAAATGTTGTGTAAGAGGAAATTTCACAGTAGCCACTCTCACAAAACAACGATCTATTCTAAGGGTTTGGGAAATGTAAATCCTCAATACGATATCTCACTGAAAAGATTTATATTTTTTCATCTACGAAGAGCTCATCCGTTCGAGGTTTCACGCATTGAAATCTCCTTAGTTGCCCAGGTCGGTGATAGACGGGAGAGTTCGAATATAAGAATATCGTAATTCTCAGATTTCAAAAAGCTGTATTCGATCAATAAAATATATATTTTACGTATTTTGGCGGTTTCTCGTACGTATTTCACTAATATGTACAGGAACACACTATAAATCACCGTATTAGAAGATATAATACTAATTCCCAAACATTTGAAACGAAGACACTCCGGCATTCCAATGTTATTTCATTCAGTTGCCTTAGTCAATATATTAAAGAGTTTTAATTTTTATCAGTTGAAATAACGAAATGAATTTGGTCAAGCAAATAAATGTCGTGTTCAAATATATATTAAGAAAAGAAGACTTCCACGAGAATCCATGACGAGGGTCGTTGTAACTAGATTATTTTGTGAATAAAATCGTTCTCTGTCATTCAACCTGCTGTGTTATTTACACAATAGTACCAACAACATTTCCCAGGACAGAACCAGTATCAATATTTGTGTAGGGAGCATGTTTCAATAACATGTTATTCTGAACCACTTTTTTTGTTATTTAAGGTCGCATCAACAACTATGTCATTAGCGACCACTATTGCGTGGAACGGTATGGTAACTCTGAGGATGACACAACATGATGATGATTATGATGATGATGATAGGGGTGTGAATGGAAGAACACAATACAACCATGCTCGAGGCGGGACTCGCACCCGCGATCCTCCGGTCCGACATCGCTACGGGACTACTGCCTTAGCGACCTCGGCAATCCGGACCGGCTCTGAATCATTTGTTGGTGCTTAGGTAGGGCCCTTTCCCACGTCGCGACGGCGATGCGTTTCCGAGCGCCGTGGCACGTAGCAAATCATTGGTTTGAATGGAGACCTTCCCACGTGCAGCGGGCGTGCGCTGCTGCGCCAAGCGTCGCCGGACTCTCGGCACGCGAAGCGGAGGTGGTACGCACCGCCGCTGGCAGAACACAGCTTTAAACGGTAGCCTTCTCACTGTGCCGCCGGTCGCTGCGTTTTACCTGCTGCGGTCCTTTTGTTCAACGTCGCCGGAGGGTCGGCGAAACATACCCCTGAAGAGCTCACTCCCTTCCACGGCGGGCAGCGGTACGGCCGTGACTGCAGCGGTGATGGCGTCGGGAGGGCTCTGGAGCTTGACGAAAGCACGCCGCAGTCGCGACGTAGGAAGGCGCTCTTAGGGCGCCTTTCCACGTCGCGACGGCAGCGCTCTTCCGTCAAGACTCGCGCTACGCGAAGCGGAGGAGAGTGTACGCGCCACCGCCAGCAGAAGACAGATTTATATGGGAGCCTTCCAACTGCGGCCGCCGGTCGCTGCGTTCTACATGCTGCGGTCCTTTTGTTCGACGTCGCCGGAGGGTCGGCGAAGAGCCCTCCTGATTGACGTAAGCGCGCTGCCGTGGCGGCATGGGAAGGCGCCCCTAGGGCGTGTGTCATTTACGCTGTGTTATTTGCGCTGTGTCATTTGCGCTGTGTCATTTGCGCTGTGTCATTTGCGCTGTGCCATTTGCGCTGTGTCATTTGCGCTGAGTCATTTGCGCTGAGTCATTTGCTCTGTGTCATTT
>BOPP01000041.1:2749854-2779579 GCA_017312745.1 Gryllus bimaculatus | reverse complement strand
CCCACCCGCGCCCCTCAGCCCCCGCGCCAGCGCTCGCGCTCGGGCTCCGACGCCAGACGCCTGCACAAGGTGCGATAAATAGATAAATATTCACAAGTGGACTAATAATTAAATTAGAGTTATTGAATAAGACGAATTTATTTGCGACTGTAGATATTGACACACAGTGTACAAGTTTCTGATGTTTTTTAAACATTTCATAATTAACCTACTGGTTTTGAGACATGTTAAAATTCAATTTATAATCCCTTCTTTCAATTTGAGTGTCATTTTGCGAGATGCGAATGTTGTTTTATAAGCTGCTTTTAATGGCCTTTTCTTAAGTTCCTTTTAACTATAGAACATTTTTCATGGAATTCATATCAGGGCTATTTTATGCTCATTGGACCCGACACTGATCAATGTCTTGAAGATGTGTTCCAACTGTCTTTCCTGTTGTGATAGGCAGTGTAGTCATTGTATTTTTCAAATAACTCATTTATTTCGGGGAATTTTTGGTTTTTTAGGGTTGTGCCTAATTGTATCATTAATTGTGTATACATTTACAATAACATTAACAAATAGTACACTTCAAACAGTTAATATTGACAGATGCTTTTCTGCATTATAATCCGCTAAGTCAGAAAAAGAAGTATTCTCTATTTGGCCACTCTGTAGCCGGCCTGGTTAGTCGAGATCACTTACGTTGAAGATCCGTATATGCCTCATGCGTGAAGAGTTGTGAGTTTGTATCCTACCCGGGACATGGATGTTTGTGTCACATACCGTTACCTTCAATGCTACTTATAGAGGTCGCTGTATGAAATTAGTAGTTTAAAGTTGACATTAAATAATAAAAATATCAATAAATAGAAATAAATGAACAAAAAGAGAAAGGAAGAAGAAAGAAAAGATCTTTATTAGTGGTGAGACTAAAACCCAAAGATCTGCTCTTCTGTCTGTTTACCTTCAGAAGCTTAATACAACACATCAAACAATAGGTCATTGAACAAAAATACGTACGGAATGAGGGAAAATATTTTTTTGCAAATGTAAAAGGAGTGAAAACGAAGAAAGGGAAGATTGATGAAAAACATTCCTCACTGTATTTGTGTGAGTATATCATCTTCAATTGCTTTTAAGCAGTCCCTCAAGTTTATGAATTTTGATTAGTTGTTAAATTGAATAGTTTGATAAATTTGTAAATAAACTAATGTCTTATGACCAAAGCATGTAACGTTTCAAGAAATTGATTTCTGTGTTTTTTGTTTCTTGCGCGTCAATCACTTTTGTAATTAGAGCCATAAGTGTAAGTCGTGTTATATCCCGAAAGGTGACACAGTTCCTCCCCCGGCGCGATCTCAGAAATTTGAAGCGTACATATCGGCATACACATAACTTTTACGTGCAAGTATCTTCATCAGAGCGGTCAGAGCAGACAGCTGCTAAGTTCTTTACCAGGCACTAGTTGCATTCTATGTAGCTAAAATGCTAAGCTCGTCAACGTCAAAATATGCATTTCTTCCAGGTGGGAGTTTTGTATCCCTCTTAAGACATGGTTGTTAGTTGAAAAAACCAAACGAAGGTAACAATTCTATTATTCTCATTTACTTATTAACACATAAAAGTAACTAAATGTTTATTTGTATTGAAATATTAATGAGTAATAATAAAGTTTACTTTTAGAAGTTGAAATTAAGTTTTGTGAAGGGTTCAGGTATTAGTTTCTGAAAAAAATGATACGCGGGCAAATATGTTTAGTAAACACGTGTTAATATCAGTCTAAATTTTATAATAAGTGTTTCATTCAAATTAAATGGCACACGTATTGTAATTGAAGTAATGTAAAAAACAAATTAACTTTCCGCAATATATGTACACACAGAATCCTGCCATGTGGCACACTTGAAGTTAGTCTCTAGGCAATGCTGAGTTCTGGCAGCTCAAATACTTTAACCGACGTCCACGCAAACGCCGTGTAGATGCAATCGTGAACGGCCGCAGCTGGCGGAGGCGGCGGCGGCAGAGGAGGAGGCGGCGGTGGTGGCGGGGGCGGCGTCGCCCAAGCTGCGCCCGCCGGGCGGCGGGGGCGGCGAGGAGGCGCTGCGCTGCGGCCTCTCGCCGGCGGCCAAGCGGAGCCCCGCGCCTCTGCAGGCCGCGCGCTGGCCCGTGTCGGGCACCGTGCGCTGCCTCAAGCCGCGCACCGTCTCGCCCACGGCCTCGCTGCTGGCCGTGGCGCCGGGCCAGGGACCGGGGCCCGGGCCAGGGCCAGCCATGGCCCCGCCCAAGAGCAGGCCCAGCCTCCCGCCGGGCAGCTTGCCCATGCCGAGGCCCGGCTCTCCCGCCTTGTGCCTCGCGCGGCCGCCCACCAGGCCCAGCACGCCGCGACAGGTATGGATTGATTGGATTGATTGACTTATCGACTGACTTATCGACTGACTTATCGATTGACTTATTAATTGACTTATCAATTGACTTATCGATTAACTTATCAACTGAGTTATCGATTGACTTATCGATTGATTTATCGATTGACTTATCGATTGCTTTATCGAATAATTTATCGATTGATTTATTGATTTAATTATTAATTGATTTGTGATTCCAAATTCGTTATGGGCTAAGATAAAACGGTTTGTTAGTCTTATGTTCTGCCTAGTAACAGGAGATGCTGTTAGAAAACAGGAGATATTGTTAGAAATAAATAAGCAGACTGCTTTGAGATGTCTAAGTGAGTAAACCTGTTTCGCAGACCCACAATAGCTGTAGTATATAAGCTGAGGATAGTTTCTGAATATGTCTAGAAGTACTGGATGTGCTAAAACCGAAATAAAAAAAGTTAAGAAAGAAATAAATTTTTGAAGGAGAGTTGGCTGGTGGTCCGATGGCCCATGCTTGCTGACCATCGCTGACGTTTGAGTCGCTACAAGGTTATCAGTTCCTTAAGTGTAGTGCAAGTTTAATCTTCGTCGGGGGCGGTGATCTCCCACAAGAGGCGAAATTCAGCGTCAAACTACCCAGCGGCTTGCGGGGTTTTCCCCAAGCAGGTATCTGCCACCAGCGGGCACCGCCCCAGCCGGGACAAACTCTCAGTTCCCGATTGGTCTCCCGAATATGTGGTAGCGTAACTTGAATTTAACTTCGAGGGACACAAAACGTGGGATCATATTACACATGACACATAGTTGTCACTTTTTCATCATATAGTTCATCAACATAGTTGTCACTTTTTCTCTCTGTCCAAATATATTGTAGTATTTCCAATTATACCATATCGACATTAAAACACGACTTCATTTGGAAGAGAATAACAGTTTGTGTTTATCTGATACATAATTCTATCAGATATATTTTCATACAAAGTACGTAAAACAATGCGAATAATTTAAAGTTTTAAACATTTGTTCACACAGTTTATTCCTTGAGGATTTCAAGTAAGGAAAAGCAATTACAAATTTGTAATATTTAAAAGCATTTTTGGAGATTTTGTAGCTTTTGGGGAATTTCTTTGATGTTTGATATTTATTTCTTTTTCTATTATATTCTTTTTCATTTATTAACCTTTTTAAAAAATTGTGTATAATTTGACATTTCATTATCACAATGAGCTGGCATAAGAGTAAATATTACATAATTAACGTTGTACAGAGAAAGGGATGAATGACTTTGGAACGGAGAGTTTGCGGCAGCGGGATGAACATTTCTCTGTACAAAAGAACTTAACGCCGCACCGGGCCGTGTGTTGTTAGAGAGAGAGAGAGAGAGAGAGAGAGAAAGAGAGAGAGGAGAAAAAGAGAGAGAGAGAGAAAGAGAGAGGAGAAAAAGAGAGAGAGAGAAAAAGAGAGAGAAAAAGAGAGAGAGAAAAAGAGAGAGAGGAAAAGAGAGAGGGAAAAAGAGAGTAAAAGAGAGAGAGAAAAAGAGAGAGAGAGAAAAAGAGGAGAGAAAAAGAGAGAGAGAAAAAGAGAGAGAGAAAAAGAGAGAGAGAAAAATAGGAGGGAGAGAAAGAGAGAGAGAATGAGAGTAAAACAGAGAGAGAAAGGAAGAGAGAGAGAGAGAGAAAGGGAGAGAGAGGGGATGATACTGATTAGAGAAGGACACGAAATTTCGACCAAAAACAACTCAGTGTAATTATAGTGACTATTCCACTCGTGAAATAACCACTATAATCCGAGTGGTGTATCACAAAATGTTTATCGCTTTTTTATCCAATTTTTTTACCGATTCTCCTTTCTGTGACTCGTTTATCTTGGAAGGCGGTATACATAGATCGCTATGTCGTTGACTAATAAACCAACTATATATTACGTCATCTCTTTGATTTTAACATTTTCAAATTTTGGCACATTTTGGAACTTTGTTAGACATAATTTCGTTAGTGAAATAGTTCTCACTTTGCGAGTCGGGGATTTATAGACAATTTCCAAAGCAGTCATGTTATTACCTATGAATAACACTGCTCATATTATTTACGTAGTAAAATAATCTACTTCTTACAAACCAAAATTGATTATGACTTATATTTATACACATGTCTTGAAGCCAATGAAATGAAACAGGCACATGAAAATCAGTATAGATGATGGGCGTTATAAGATATGCTTTTCTTATACTGGTTAATATCAATTGTTCAGTGCCCAAGGATTAATTCACCGATCACAAGGCGTGAAGGACCAGATTGGAGAGTATACCTTTTTAGACGAAGATGGATGTGAACGTGTAGAACGCAGACGAATTGATTGATTGATGACAGCAATTGCAAGGTATGTATGCAGCGCAGAAACAGGATCGCAGTACCGGGCAACTGGTCTCAAACGGCAGCAGAAATGGACGGTGTGCAATACTGACACTCGAAAGCTCATACATGCACTGGTGAAGCACAGATTTAAGATTCTTAAAGACAATGTATAATTTGAGAGGAGTTTTAAGTCAAACGTAACTGAGTGCCGACGTAACTAAGTCTGCCGGTCGAAGAGATGCTGAATGCAGAAATGTCTCGTAAAGGATGATATCATGAAGAATTATAATGAGTTATACGACTGCTTGTCGAAGTTGGCAGAACTAGCGAGCGCAGGATGGTAACGAAGAGAAATACCAAGAAAAATGAGCCGCATCGGGGGAAGCTTATATGCTCTTATATGCTCGTAGGCAGATATTTTGCCGTCAAAGCTGTTTTTAGTGGACGTACGAGGACGTGTTTTGGGGGTGAAGCCGGCCATTTTGACGAACGCACAAGTGAGGGCGGTAGGGGTGGCGCGGACACATACTGCAGACGGAGGAGACGTCACGATGCCTCTCAGACGCCGAAAGAATTTTGCGGCGCGAACGGGATAATCAAACAAGTTTATCCTAAAATGGTTTATCATCGCAATAACTGTAAATCACTGTTCATAGCAATTTCTGCATCTTGTAAACTCCTATTTTATTTATTTAACGTTAATAACAGTTAAAAACTGTGTGTGACATACTACGGGGAGAAGTGTATTCTCTGTACATTTTCTTAAATTTTGGAATGCCTACTCTAAGCCATATACAAGTTTAATTATGAATACAAGTGGAAACGAACGTTTTTGGTAAGAATTGATAAGAAAATATTAGCTCCCATCTAATAAAAACTATTTGCACACAGAAATTAGCTACAAATTTTTATCCCTCAGAATGTCTTTTGTGAAGAAATTGATTTACTATTGCGAGAATATAGAGAACGATAAATTGAAAAACTACATTCTCTACTGGATTATAGGAAACGTGCACAGATAATGAAGTTACATTTATGTCCAAAACCAAAACAACACACCATGTCAACATTTTACGTATTTCTGTTATCATTAATATTATTTTCCATATATATTCATTTTGAATAATACCTAATTTTCGTGATGTAATATAATGTTCCAACCATTATCTTCCATTTTGGGAAATCTCAATTAAATTCCTTCATTTTTAGACCTCCAATAAACCAACTACAACACAGCAATAGCTGTTTGGCACCAGTTGATTGCCAATATATGCAATGGCACGATGCATGTTTACTCGTGAAATTGAGGCGGCGAATAGAGCAGTAATGATTACGCCTCTAACATTTGTTGGCCCCACAGAACAATAAGCATTGGCTAATGACTTACAGATCAATTAATGCTTGGATCAACTCATATCATTCATTCTCAATAATTTATCTAATAACAAAGAATTCGTACAAAAAATTTCCAGAATAACAACTACCTTAAATGAAGCGTTGCTCACGTTAACTACATACGGCTTAAACGCAACTAAAATGTAAAGGAAGAAAACAATGATGGTTTAAACAGCTAAAATGTGTTTGAAAGTAAAAGAGAAGAAGAGTGAATGAAATTATGAAACAACGAAAAGGGTGCAAAAGGACAAATGATTATACAAAAAATATCAATAAACGTCCACAATGCCTTAAATTATTGAATTATCTTGTAACATAATTTGTGTAGAATATAGTTAATAATAATATATCAGGGTTTACAGTTAATCTACTTCATGGGATTCGTAATACTTGTTTGCAAGTGCATGTTATATTCTGTATCAATAGATACGTATTAGGAAATATGAATTTCATTTCAGAGTGTTAAACTTATTTTTTAAGTACTATTGTGAGGCGGTTGGATGTCATCTTCAAACCTTAACTATAGTTTTCATTCATGACAATTTAGATTTAATAAATAGTATTATAAAATTGTATTAGCGTTCAACGAGTGTCACGATCACTCGTCATCATTTCAAAACTAACTCACACAAAGGTAAAATGGAATTTCTTTAAGTAATTTAGACAGTAAATATAAGGATATATCGTAAATGTTTAACAATATACAGATACCAACAAAACGTTTTATTATGAACATTTTTATTTTTTGAATATTTGCGGTCAATCGAGACGATGACAGAAAAACATTTAATTACTCTTAAAGTCCAAAAAATACGTTTTACAGATCAAACAGGAGACATCCCTGCGAAATCTAGTTATGACTAACGTGATTTTTGGGAAAAAGCGGGATGTAAATGCTTGTCGTAGCTACTTCCTGACTGTATGATGCCACTGGCATAAATAGTGCAAATGGTGTAAGTACACATTTACCCGACCCAAAATGTATTTTGGTTGTTTGTGACACCTGTTTCCCTGTCAACACTTCAACTCTTATATAATAGGATAAATACCATATAAAGAGAAATTAATTTGGGTCAAAATAAAAAAGTTCACGTATTTAGGTCGTTATTAAATTTCTCTTTAATGCAAATGTACATGAGTATATCAATGAAGTTCAAATAGATCGGAAGAAATAATTTGCGTTTTATCTTTTGTTAACAGAAAAAGTACTTCTTGTTTGTCACTTTTAAAATTAGTGTTTAGCATTTAAAAATAGTAACTGAAAGGTTGATGATCGATTTCGAAACAAGAGTGTGCTCTTGCTTGATTGTTTTTATTACAAAAATTGGATAATTAAACATTGACAGAGTGGATTTCTGCAACACCCAAGATTTAAAACTACCATGTTTGTGAGTAAATTTTACATATATGTTTGTATCTTGTAATTCCTATTATTCACAAGAAAATAATTGTTTCCCACTGCAATTTTTTTAGAAAAGGGATTGCACTTTAGTTGGTTTGTCCCAGATACCGCATGATATACTTCGGTACGGGTTAAACATAGTATTTTCTACGAAGTATTTTAAGAGTTTGTTGTAACTAGCTTAAAATAAATTTTGAAATTGAATTCTAAAATGAGTTTAAATATGTTTACTTACACTGAGCAATTTCATACAAAAACTCACTAAGTCATTTAAAATATATTATTTGGGTATCGAATGTAATATCGGAAAATGAACAGCTGAATACTGTAATAATTGACGCCAACAGGAACTGAACAAGAAACGAATTCTCTACCGCGTATGTTATGGAGTCAATCACTGTACCCGCCAAAATGCAACCTAGGTCTTTGTACCACGTAGAAATTGTACATTTGGACCAAGGGAATGGTTCTGGGAAACGACACGATTTCTTTTTCAGAAAATCCCCGAGAGGCCGAGCAGCGGGTCGAAGCCCAGCAGCCGGAGCAAGCCGGATCATCCGTCGGCTGAAACGGCAGCGATGAAGGGGCCCCCATCCCGGCCCATCTCCCCCGCCCTCCGGCCGTCCTCGCGCCCGTCCTCCCGCCCGTCCTCTCGGCCGCCCTCACGGCCGTCCTCCCGGCCCCCTTCGCGGCCACGATCGCGCGCCACGTCGCCCGCACGAGGCAGGGGTACGAGGACAGCGCTCGCTTGGCCATTATTGACGTAATCGTTTCTACAAAATTATATTTTTAAAAAAAAGATCATGTAGAGATCTTGGAAAATATTAATAGTTTTAAGTAATTTCTGCTTGAAATTGATGCAATTTAGAAAAAAAATCACAAAAGAAGCTCTAATTTTTTTCCTTAATTTTTCTAACAACGGAATTTAAACGCTTGAAAATAATGTGCATGTCATATTTTCGTTAAATGATGTAAATTTTCGGAAATTGCAGATTTAGATATGTTGCGAGAAAGTATGTGCTGTTGTAGCACTATTAGTTTTAATTGCCTTAGTTTAATGAATTCAGAACGTGTAGCAGATAGTTTTTAGGAAACTGCGATAATTGAAGGAAAGGAAGTAATCGATAAACAAATTAAGTAAAGAATTATTATACTCGTCAAACAGTAAACTCATAACATTCTTTCGGCAATTATTTTCTAATTTTCAGTGAGTCTACAAGCAGCAAAAATAATAATCTTGACAAAGCGATAGAGAAATGAAAACCACTATTACACCAGTAAAATAAAGGCAATAAGCAAACCTTAAAATACATTGTATATATTTTATATCATATGTTTCAATAGATTATCCGGGTAAATTATCATGTACGTGGGGTGTGAAAATAATATATTTCGCAAGTTGATCAATGTATAAATATAGTAATGACTAATAAAAAGTATTTTTAATGCATGTTATGGGTAGTATATAATATATGTTTGCATGTCAATATATATAAATGTGATGTGTTATTCCATTATTAAGTTTGAATTCGAGATAGACGAATATTGCGATGTATCGTACATATATATGGGCTGCTAACTGTATGGGTCGGAAGTGAAAAGCAGAAGGACTGCTTCCTGGCGGCAGGCCCGGGCTGGCGAGCGGGCGCCAGCTCGGCGTCGCCCGGGAGAAGGAAAACGCGAAGGCGGTCGTCTCCGCAGGCGCTGGGCGCGCCATCGTGTGGGACTCCCTCTCCGACACCCTGAGCGTCCACGCAGACCCCGCCCAGCGCCGACAAAAATTTGCATTGTTTTCCGTCGTCTGCACCGCCGGACGCGGGCCGGCGCGTCCGCATTCAAGGACGAGGTGGAGGTGGCCCCGCCCCCGCCATACGAACTCTGCCCTGCAATCGCCTCCCGAACCCGCACCCGCACCCGCCGCCCGCCGACGCCCTCCGCCGCGCCGCGCTCGCCGCCTCCGCCGCCAAGTTGGCAGAGGTCAGCAAGCACACCAAACTAAGACAACCGATTTTTAGAATTAATGTTTTATCTTCTAGGACATGCAGAGGGGTCGAAAATGGTCACTTTTTGCGACAGAGTATGTGAGAAAATTGATATAAAGAAGTTGCATGCGGGACTTTAGCTCACATTGGTAGAGAACCCATCGTGTACAGATGATTCGAATGTACAAAAATATCAACGATTACGTCAGAAGTGTCCTGTCCAATTTTAATGCATCATTGGTTGCTTACAAATGTCTCATGTGTTACCTCGTAACATGAAATTTCCCATAATATGTTCGTAGGCAAAATGTAGTCATCCTCGATCTCCACTACACGTCCTAGAAGTTTGTAACATTTATTTTGAGACTATCTTCTATTAGGCCTTAAGGTTTAGCTCATTGGTCATAATGCCCGCTTTCAATGACGCGACCCTGGGTTCTATTTCCGGTCGGGCAAGATTATAGTGAGCTCTTCCTTGCAATGCATTATGCATATTATATGCACCAAAATACGGCGTAGGGATGTCTTTATTCTAACCACATGTACCCTTTAAAGTCATGGCTGCGAAGCCGGGACGCTACTGGTAGCCTCTGGCCCGTTCGCGGGCTGTCGCACCAAGTACAGACAGACATACAGACTTTCTATTACATGACTATTCTTCTTCTATTATATTTCTGTGGTAGCGACTACATTCCAGGAGTTGAGCACTTTCTATAATTCTAATACTATTATCCTCATCTTGATCATCACTCTCTTTTTTGTTCTCATCATCGTGAATCCGCCACTGCGCTCACCGCCAAGTGTGCGGAGGACAGGTTGCGATCTCTTGTTTTATAGCTGATGACTGTACCAACATCAAAAACGTTTCATATTAGCGATCATATTTCAGAAACTGAGCACTGTTTCTGATCATTGATCACTGACCTTCATGATTATTTTCTTCAGCATAAACCCTTTGGTGGAATTGACACATGACCTCGTCTTTGCTCATATACAAAATTACTGGCTGAGATATCCCACCCGGCAGTCCAGTTTTCCGGTGAAATATCATGAGCATAAATGATTGAAAGCAATGCGGCAACATGTAAGGGCTCCGTACCATACCAGGACGGGTAGTCAGGTATTTTTTGCACTCCTGCACGTAGAAAATAAGTTAGTTTCCGGTTAAACGTCCTTTGCTCGTCGTCATTGTGAGCCTTACGCGTTCCACAGGAATTTGCACGCGAGGTCACCTGCAGCCTCTCTCCTCCATCTGCGGCACGGTCTGCCTCTTTAACGGGTGACGCCCCTCCTCTCCGGGAGCAACTTCGCCCGTCCAGTTGATACTATCAAAACATCGACGACAGGCGTCCGATATTTCGCAGACAATACATGATGAATGTTGCAGCGCAATCGATGTGGCTGCGTCACCCTCCCCTGCCGCGTGGTCGTGGGGGTGGGGGTGGGGGTGAGGGCTGCGTCCGAATCCAGTGGCCCACCCCGGCATTCGCCCTCGTGGAGACTATTTGGGGCTCGGCGAATCCTCCGGGGATACAATGGAAATCAATTGGAATAATTCTATGGCGTCACAAAAAATTTGCGACGGGGCAGACGAGAGTGGTGTTTCATTTGTTTCTTTTCTATTATTACTGTTAACAATACAAATACCATTTGTTCTTGTTCTTACCACATCTTTTTTATGTAAAATTCAATTTCGTTTTTGTTTATTTCTGTTTTAAGACTTGTGCATCAGTTCCTTTTCGGGAAACAAAATGTGGACTTTATTTCCATCTACATTCCTTTGAAAGGACATTGGCTCCCTTCATCAGTTTGCTCTCAGTATAAATAAAGTTTAGTTTTTTTTCACGTATTTTCGTTTCTTCAACGTTTTATCTCAGTCAAAAGGGTAAAAATCGTAATTCTAAATATATCGAATTTATGTCTGGATCGGCAAGTTACCAAAACAAAAATGAATGAATAAGAATATTTTATGTCACAAAAATGTGCATTTTTGTCAAAGAATGAATTTTCAATCTGCATACTCTGCTGTTTCTTAGAATCGATCGATATTCTATGCAAACACCAATAAACTACTTTTTGGCCTGTTAACTTATGAAATAATACGTATTCCGTTTGTGATATTTTTGTTCTCCTTTGCTTCTGATTTTTTCAGTTTATTTACGTCACGCGAATGTTTTGACATATCTACATTTATTAAAATTATTTTATTTGTTAATAGCTTTCACACAACCACCATTTGTCTTCTCCTCCTGTTATGTTTCTTCTTCAAGTTCATTTCTACTTCTTTTATTTTTGGCTTAATGGTCGCAGTAGAATAAGAATGTTAAATATGATCTGAAAATGTTTGATCTAGTTGTGTGTAGTATTTAAAATCATTGTGAAGAATCAACCAATGTTTAAATCGCAAGTTCCATTTTACAAAAACAAACAAAATAAAGATTAAATGTAAAAAAATATTTCATACATTATTGTTGGTATTACAGAAATATTTTGTGCACTTGCTTTTCAATTATTGACATGGGTTTTAAAAGATATTTTAACAATCGCACATTCTTAAAAAAATAACATTTTTGTGATAACTATATATTTTCGTTTTAAAAGTACACTGAAATAAAGAATTTCCTCGTGCAAAAGAGTATTATTTACTAGTAAATAGCTTTATAATGTAAAAGTGTCTAATCAGCAACTCTAGTAACTGTAGATTTCTTCCCCTATCGATTCTCTGACATTTGTGTGGCAAGTATGATCGTTTCAAAACGACGGCGATAACCAAATTCCTTTTCTCAGAATGGGCACCCTCATCTTGGGTAAGACAATTCCCAATTCGTGGACCCGAAGGCCAGTTAGAGTTAATTCAACACACCCGGTCCATTGCTGCCACAACAAAATCACGGCCAATGCAGTTGTCGTGTCCACAGCGCGTCGACGCCGGCGACGAGGTGACGACGCCGTCCGTGTCGGAGGACGGGATGGCGGAGGGCGGCATGTTCTCCTCGGGCGATTCGTACTCCATGACGGAACTGTTCGGCGCCGAGGACCTGCCCGAGGACGGCGCGGGGCTGGCGGTGGGCTGCGGCGGCGGCGGCGGCGGCGGCGAGGACGACGATGGGATGGTGCGGCTGCTGGAGTCGCAACTGGCCTCGTGGGGCGAGGCGAGCGGCCCCGGGCAGGACGCCGCCGGGGGCTGCTCTGACGTCACCACCTCCTCCACGCTCACCGCCCACTCCGACGCCGAGGCGCGCTCCTGAGCGCCCCCGCCTCACCACTCACTGGGTTGGTGGTCTGGGCCAGGGTCGCTCACCCGTCGCTGGCCCACGACACTCTAGGCTGGCAAGCCGGTCAACGCTCTCATCAAACGCACTCAACCGATGGTCGCTCCTGTCAGGAACCTGACTCTTTCGTCGCGACCCGCTCACCCGATGCTGGCTCATGGCACTCATACGACTTTTTTGGCCGACGCCGGCGACAGTGTCGCTCACCCGTCACTGGCCCACGACACTCTAGGCTGGCAAGTCGGTTGACGCTCTCATCAGACACGCTCAACCGATGATCGCTCCTGACTCTTTCGTCGCGACACGCTCACCCGATCCTGGCTCATGGCACTCATACGACTTCTTTGGCTGGCAAGCCAACCTGACGCTCTTATCAGGCCTCAACCGACGTTGACTCCTGTCAGGGTCTTGGCTCTTTCGTGAGACACACGCACCTTACTCGGAACCGACGCTCTCAACCGACGCTCTCAACCGACGCATTCGACATAATTTATTTCTTGATGAATATTGGGCAACTTTGTGCTTAAAAATGTTGTAGATAATTTATTTGATGAGATATCCCTTCTTGTTTAAATATAATAAATTTTTTATATAATAAAGTTTTGTTCAGTCATTTTTAGAGTAAGTTGCAACATTAGCTGCAGAAAACATGATTTCAATGTATTAAAATGATGTATTCAATGATGTATTTAAATCATATAATCTGATCACTAAAATATATTATATATTCAACTACTT
This sequence comes from Gryllus bimaculatus, assembly GCA_017312745.1. Lineage (NCBI taxonomy): Eukaryota > Metazoa > Arthropoda > Insecta > Orthoptera > Gryllidae > Gryllus > Gryllus bimaculatus. The sequence goes on along the minus strand of BOPP01000041.1, from coordinate 2,766,076 downwards.
TCTGTGAATGTAATTAGAATTGCAACGATTAGTTTAACGAAAACATATATTATAATTACTTACGAGATTAATGAAAAACTGACATTTACATCGGTGATAAAAGTAGAAAAAAATACTCTTGATGAATTTGAAATAATTAAAGGAAACTCCTTCTGGAGAAGAAGAAGAAGAAGAAGAAGAAGAAGAAGAAGAAGAAGAATGATATCTAGGAACTTTATATTTCTTTTAATTAACTATGTACCTTGAATCTCTCATGAAAATCGGAAAAAAATTAGAAGTGTATTTTTGATGCTATAGTTTAAACATTCAAACAAGATTAAAAGTTGTTATTTCAACGTTTCAAACAATTGAATTTCGCAAAGAAATTTCGTAAAAAACATTTCTCGAACGCACGCAAAGTGTCACTGAGGGTATGTAAATATGCCGCCGCCTCAACATGGATTCTCTGTAACATGTTAGAATATTTGTAAAGGAATTGATTTTTAGAATCAATAAGATATTGTTTCGAGCCAAAACGTGATAATTATTCCATATCAATTCAAATTGGAATTTCATTAAATACATTCATAATAGAAGATAATACTAAAATATCCGTAGATATATTTACTGTTCGTTTCTCTCTCAAACCTTTGACAGCCCAATATACGAAGAGAGCGGAATATCAACTAGCTTGGAATAGTTTTTGACATCTTAGAGTCACGAAAAGAATCAAATTTATAGTCTTCCTAGTAGCCTCTCTGGTGACATTGATTATCCTTTGAAAAGATGTACCGAGAGACAAGATTATTTTCCCTTGTGTTTGCTTATATCTGATCTGTTTCGAAATGTCAATAGAAAAATATTCACCTTCGATGCGTTAATTCAAAATCGCTTGAGTCCCTGTGTATTACCGTTCAGGAACCTACATTTTTTAAACATCTCATATAAATGAAGACCTTATTTTCAAAGTTATGTAAATCAATCAAATACAATTTGTCAGGAAGAGAAATAATTCATATTCATCCTAAAAGTTCAAGATAAATTTCAAAGGCTTTTGGATAAGGGAAAACAGAAGTTATGGCATTTTTAACATAATATTTGGCATTTTGATGCAGCATCGTCGTAAGAATAAATTTAGTCACAAAACATGAAAATAAACTATACAGAACACACGCTACATTGGAAATAGGTTCTTCAAATATATAATATTTTAATATCAATGATTTCAATTTCAACATTTATGTAATACTTTCCAATTTTTTTATAAGTTACCTAAATACATATAAGTTATGTAAATTATATAATATAAAATAATCCTAACTATATTTTAATATGTATCTTACTTTTACATTATTGTTATTATTGTTATTATTATTATTATTATTACGGCCTTCAATAATTTCGCCATTCTTAGATTACCTCTCATCTATTGCCGTCCTATTGTCATAACTAAGGAAAACAAAAATCTCTAACTTTCCAGTAGGCACAAAAAACATTTTCTGATTGTCATTTTCAAAGGAATACCATTATATAAGTGCCCATATTCTGATTTTAGTGAGTTTGTGCATAAAAGAAATAGCGCTTCATAAAATTAAAATTAAAATAATATAATAAGGTAATTAAAGTGTTTCTTTTTGACGGTTCATCAACTTACGTGGTTTATTATTTCGCATCTAGAGCGCTAATCCGGCCAGATTAAAACAACTTTAAGCATTGAATACATGTGTGACACAAGATTTTCCGACTAAAACTACAATATAGCAGTTGTCGAAAAGGTTTGATTTACGTGGTTTTCACACTAGGTTGGCACTATGAATCCGGTGCCATCTTCAACACGTAGTATAACATGAAGAGTTGTGAGACTCCGAAGCAACGTTCTTCGGCCACAGACCCGGGGACACGGGCGTCTCCAACGGGGTCTAATTAATAAGCTCCCGTTCGCTGACAAGTGGCCGCATCCGCCGCTAGCCCGTCTCCGCGTTCGTCCAACCCCGCGTCTCCGCGCTGAGGACAACTCTAGACGCGCCACGCGCCAGTGATAGAGTGCACTCGTCTACGAGGCAAACTTCGCCCGGCGCACCGGCGCACGTGACAGACCAGCGAGGTCACAGAGTCGACGGTGTCGCACGTAGCTGGGCAAAAGATGGGTGGATGAGAGAAATAGGGAGACTAAGAATTGTACGGAAAATAAGAAGTCCAAAGTGAAGACAAAAGTATAAAAATACTAAGAAGAATACGAAAAATTCGGTAAGGGGTGTCCATAAATTTCGTAACGCATATTTGGGGTATTTTGAATATTCCCTTTCTTCCTGTAACGCATCCGTAACGCGATCTTGCACCCCCTAACTAATTACGTAACGCAACAACATCCCCTTGCAAATACATGAAGTGTAAAGTACTGTACATTAAAAACAAATTGTATTTATTTGTGTTATCTATTAAAATATATGATAAAGTCGGAATTAGTTACCGCGAAGCTGACTGCACCTAACAATACGACTGGAGGCAAGTTTTAAGTGAAGCAAGGGCGCATTGGCGAGAAAATTGCTGAACACAAGCCCTGCCTCTACTGCGCCAACTTAATTGTATATACTGCAGACCAGTTTTGAATATTTTCTTCGCAATCTTAGAGATTCCATAAAAATTATTTAACAAGTGTACTTATTGTAACAACTTTTAATAACTTAAATTTATGTTTTTAAAATAAACTATTTAAGTAATATGTTATCGTTTTAGTGGAAGACTCAAAAAAGGAAGTATTTCAATAAATGTTTAAATGTGTAAAAAATAAATGTTACGTAACACTCAACGACTACCCCTTTCCCATATGAAACGACAATCTACAAAATTATAAAACATCTACTTCCAAGACATATAAGAAAAAGAATAATATACTCGTAGATATACGAAGAAGAAAAAGAACGAAAGTGGAGAAGAAGTAAATGATCATAAAAAGTAATAAATACATGTGCAGAATTTTGTGGCAATCTAGAGACCCCCGAAAAGTATGGCATAGTCATAATTCGCCATGAAATAGAATTTTGAAGCATTAGACTAAAAATTAGCTTTGAACTCGTAATCCAAAAAAAACAACAACTCTTCAAATTCAACATGGTGGAAGGTTTGAGACGCCACATCGGAACGGCATAAAACTCCTTGACACATAACTATCTAACGAACAATATACAACAAGAATTAGCAGTATACTCATTCCTCAAGGGTATAGTAGTTTTTGACACATTAAAAAAATGTGCAGGGCAACGCCAACAAATAGAGGCCGCCATACTCGCGTTTCCCTATTTCTCGTAACACTAACTAACTTCTCAAAAACTTAGAGCTTTGAGCTTATCTTACGTAGATTTTCTTGTTTGTTTCCGGCCTATAATTGGATTTACATTTTTTATGATTATTTTTCAGCACTCTTTGTTTGTTTATTTTGCATATTTTAACAATTTAGCATTGCCGACGCTATGACAATTTTAAAGATTTTGATATTTGTAAATATATATTTTCTTGTGATGAATTTTGTTTTTTAAAAATATTATACATTCTTCTATCTCGTCGATCTGTGTTAGAGCCACCAAATGCAGAAGACAGACACTCGTTCTATATTAGGACTAAACAGTACGAGCTAGAATGCTGCCGCTGCCGCTTGCAAGGAAATGGGATCAACAACCAGGCACCTTGTGGGTGCAGTCACATTAGAGTAGCTCTCTTGGTAGTCCCAAATATACGCATCCCTGTTCTAAAATGCCTGCCTAAACATCATGTATCTCACGTACTTCATCTACGTTGTTTTAAATTTTCAATTTAAAATTATACACGCGGTGAGTGTTTTAATGGTTTTGATTATTGTAATGTGCATTTAATTTAGCATTATAGAACAATATTGACATATTTTGTTGATGGAGGAAGAATCTTGAAATCTTTGTACATGATGTGTCATGTGAAATCATGTACATAATTTTTCAAAGGATTCTCCCTTATCTACAAAATGTGTCAATTTTATTCTATAATGCTAAATTAAATGAAATATTACATTACAGTAATCAAAATCATTAAAACCGTCACCGTGTCTATAACTTTAAATTGAAAATGTAGAACAACGTGCTGTAAAATATTTTTAAAAGAACAATGCTGAATGAGCATCATAAAAATAATCAAAATACCACGAGCGTCTCTTTCAAAATATGAAGAAGACATGAGAAGGGTTACCGCATATGAATCTTCTCTAGTGCCACTAAAAAATTAAACAATTTTATATTTGGTACTTTGGACCAATTGCCCCACTTCACCGGCGACCTAACGGTGTTCCTCGTCTGTGGGTCTAGTCCATTCCTACGGATTGGAGTAAATTAATTACGTGGTGAACATAACATATCCCCTTTACCGCAACTGTCGAAATCCGCCTGCCTGACCTTTCCTTTGTCACAAAGCTACAGAAAATAAGACGATTATAAAGAAAAGCTATGATTGTTGCTGCCCCGACCGAAAATCAACCTCGGAATTTCACACCGAGAAGACAGTAAGCTGCCTATTAGCCATTCTACAGACTTAACATCAGTTATAGATAAATTAAATTGAAATAGTTGTACATTTATTATTCTGAGACGATCCTATTAATCCGTTTCGTCCAGCTAGAAACTGGCATCGACCCCGCGTGCGTGTAAGCTGAGGCGGTAAGTTTTCGGGGCCTCGCTACCTGAGCCGCTGTTGTCTTAGTGAAAGTGGTTCGGAGGCGGTCAACATTAATTTGGCGCAGAACGCCGACTATATAAATATACGCGCGTGTACATAGCGGCAAATTGCAGCAGTTGCAGGCTCCGACGCGCTGAGCGCGCGTGGGCGGTCGGGCGGAGCGGGGCCTATTAGAAGCGTTCTCCCAGCAACGCGCGACATATGGTGTTTATGCACGGGGCGTTAAGAGAGATCGCAAGCAGCCACGTTTAGAGTCATTGATTTGTATCACCTGCTGCGGTAGCTGGGCGTTACCACAGCTGAGGCATGCATGGCGGAGAAGACTTGTGGTTGGCGTCATGGAGTGGGGGATTTTCTACACTGGCTATTTGGTGGGGTAGGAATTAATCACTTTGGATGAGAATTCTGAGAATTTTAGGTATTGACTGTTCTGATAGGCAGTTTTCAGTTGTTTATATAAACGGGATAAGCCGAATAACGGAGGATGACTCTAACAAGTAGGCCACGGACCGTTCGCAATCTTTTCTTCTTCCTTGTCCCATCCTCTGCCCTTACACTTATCAAGACGCTTACGAACACTACTAATTACTGCATTGGAAACAAATAGAGAGCTTAGAGCTTCTCTGGGCTGGGGCGGTCCCCACCCCCACGTGAAGATGGATTAGTCGTCTAATATTTCATGTATTTCTACATTGTAATTTCTTGAGAACGCCTGGTCTTCTATTTTTATTCTTTCGGTGAGACATTTCCCGTGAGCATGTTCAAACTTGATCGCTGTGCTGCGAGATATCTGTCAGATACGTTGCGTTCTATGCATTCTGTGCTTCTGGCGTAAGCGGTACGTTTCATGGCATTATTTTCAGCCATGAATATGAGAAGAGTCAACAGAAAAAGTAATCAATTGTCTTATCTAGGATCGACTAATTTCTTACCAAAGAGAAAGATGATGTGCAGAGGACGTCTGTAAGGAAATGAAAAATAAATCGAAACTTGCAAAACCGAAACGAGACAGATTATCTAAATATTTTGTGAAATATGTAAAATATATTTGTTTATAACATGCCATAATCATTCGTGGAAATGGTATTTAATATTATTTAACAAGATAAAAATATGTTTATTGATTTGTGCGTGTTCTTTGTCAATTTTTCCCTTTCTAGACACAAGTATTGAGAGAAGATTTCTGCGTAGTACGATTCATTAACAATGGCATTGGGGGACATGTACAAACTAAATAATATACATATTTCAGTAAATAGAGCTTTAGATTCACATTAGTATTCACAAAACGTTGCAGCGATATCTGAGAGATACCTTGCGGGCACTGGTGAGAGTCTACCTACTGCGGTCACTCCCAGGTTAATACAGAATGTCTTAAAAAGATTGTTTCAAGCTATTAAGGCATTTGCGAAAAGTTGAAGGTTACCACATTTAGCCAATGAACGTGGGGAAACTTTATGCACTTGTGTATATCAAGTCACGTTCTGACAGGGTCTAAAAATTCCGTCTACCTACCAAACGCGAGGACACGACGAGAGGTCTAACAATCACGGCAAATGCTACATGTGTAGTTGCATTATATGAAGTTCCCACAAGTTCATTAGCAAAATGTTCTTTTTTTCAACCCTCGTACATGCTCCATATTTCATCACTTCATTCTTCACTCATTTCATCAGTACATCCTCCAATTTGTAACTTATACTCTGAGACAGCTGTATCCACATAACGAATTTGTTAGTTCTAGGGAGTTGCATTTCACGGATTAATGTCCAACTCGAGAAAAAATTATATTTTTAATAAGCATAGCTAGTGAACGACAAGTCTTTGAATTGCCAACAAAAAATTGTTGACCATCCCAGACTCTCCGTCTGTTGGCACAGCGCACTTATAGACTTGACATTGAGTCGTGCTGGTGCTTGAAAAAAAGCGTAGGTTAGTCGCGAAAAAGAATGTTCCATAATTAAGGTTTATGAAAAATAGGTCTCAAAATAACTGTGCGTTTAAGAAAAATCTTAATGGAATGTTTTGTTTCTCATCTTGTTACATATTCGTATGAGGGGAGTTCATGAGGGAGATGCAAATCACTCCGTATACAGTATTTGTTTTCTTCTGTTATACATTCTTCAGTGCTAACTATGAGTACATTTTTAAATTTTCGACTGACTAAAGGAAGTAGGTCAAACCTGAAGGTAATTTAAGCCAACTTTCAAAGAAAACCAAATTATTTTTTTGCCCCAGATGTGAAAAAAATGAATTTGCTTCTCAATGAGTAAAAGCAAACGAAAAGAAAAAGTTAAAAAGGTTCATCTCTTAAGATTAGTTCTGTATGGTGGTGTAGTAAGTAAAATTAACCTAAACTTGGACAAAAATATTTTGAGTTATGATTGTTTGATACAATGTTCTCGAATTTTTAGCTCTGAACTCTTTACCTTCTTTTTGCCTTCATCATCATCATCATCATCACCATTATTATTATTATTATTATTATTATTACATTACTGTACGATTCATCCTAATGCTAACAATATAGTATCTATAGAGAAGGTATTGAGAAACATGACAAGATTTTCCTCACATGCAAAATAACACGCAATCGAATTTCGAGGCCCAACACATATCAATGCGCCACGTTTATTTACGTTACTGCCCCCATCGAAACATAGGCATTGAATTTTACACTGTGCAAATATTTAGCTCCTAAAAGTGACACACGGGGCCGTCCCTCCCATCTGTACTGCGGCGTTGACTCACGTCCCCACGGGCCATGGCGGTGGCCGCGGCGGGGCTGCGGGACAGCAAATGGGAGCGAGAGGTAGCAGGCACCGCCGCGGTGCAGTGTTCCGCTGTTTCGATCTGCGAGTCAAAAGGTGTAAAAAAAATATGGAGATCACCGTTCTCTGGAGCCTTTAATGATGTTGTCTTTAGGTGAGTTTGATGATAAAATATCGACAACTGAGGTTGGTTGAAAAGAAATGTTGCATAAAATAAGTTTCCTGAGAAGTTAAAATATATTTTCTACTCTCATAAATCAATATTACCTTCCTACTGTGACAGACTGGATTTGGTTTCAAAAGGAAAATGGGGGCAATCCTGATATATTAGCTGTTCGGATTTTAATTTAAATGCACTTTATTACTTTTCTTTGATTTAGTTATATTTCTGTTCGATAATTTTTGATGAGTTTTCCCTCGGATAATTGTTAACTAATCAATTATCGTTAATATTTTTACAACAATAAACAGCAGTCTTCTGCCAGAACAATATAAAAGCAAATACCAGTTGTATACGATTAAAATTGCGAAAATATTTGTAAGTAAGGTTTCGTTCTTGAGTTCATTTCGGATGTGAAGGAGATTAACGTACTAAATTTTTAAATGAACAGTAAGAATGCGCGTTTCGTTTATAGATTACATAAAATAGTTCATCTAATTTAATATAAATAATTTACTTATTTTTCATCGACTATATGTTACCGTTCGCCGACATTGTGAAGACGTATAGAGCTGTGTAATTCAAATTTTCTCTTTGGTGAGTGGACCTTGAACTTCCCAAAACCAAACAACGAAATATAGTCTCCACCTAGGTAACACATTATAACATTACACATTATAACCATTCTCTGAGTTAGAATCCAGCCTAAGACATGTACTTTGTGTGTATTAGTATGGTGCGACTGGCCCAACAATCATGTATCACTGCTATAGCATATAACCGACACACATAGCATCCACCAAACAGGATATACGTCATCAAAACGGGTTTACAGGGGGGAGCTTGTCTGTACAATCCTACTAAAGACTGTCAGGAACATGCCTTTGAGTCACAACCGACAGCCGATGAGGAGAGTTCTATTCCGGACTCTACCCATATGTATGAGCAGGCAAATCGAGATTTTGACGGAATACGCGAGTCAGAGAGTGGACCGAAATGGCTAAAAGGCGGTCTGATAAAAAAAACTAGCTACTTAACTATAGGACAATTTGGCAAAGAGATGTCCTTCCACATTTTTGGCCTCGCTTTCTCTGCGAACCGCACAAGTGCGCTTAGCGGCGAGTCCGGGTGCGTCGCGAGGCGTGGCTAGAGGGAGGGGAAGCGGAGGGGAAGGGATGCGAATGGAGGGGAAGGGCGGGTCGACGAGCGCCGCCTCTCGATAAGCGCCGCGTGAAAAATGGGGCCGTCGCCCGTCGCTCGATTTGTTTCCCGCCTCGCCCGACAGGGGCGCGCGCGAGCTGCGCCGGAGAGCGGGCCAAGGGGGCAGAGGAAGAGGAAGGTAGGAGCTGTTGGAGGCTCCGGCTGAACCAGCAAGCAATGCAGAGTCAGCCGTGAGATACATAGGGGAAGGGAGGCCTGTGACAGCATAAAATGTTGGAGGCGAGGTCATAGAACAGTCCGAACGAATAAATGATGACCCCAAAGTAATGTTTGTTTATTAAATAAAATATACAGTATTTGCCTATATTAAGCGTATGACATGGTATTGTAACTTATCAAAATGACATATCATTCTGAAGTACGTATACGGTAAAGTGTGAAGGCAAAAGAGTCGAGTTTCACATCTACAAAATTTTGCATTTCGAAAAGACAAAATATAAAGTTCAGAGAAAAAAGTGGAAAATGCATAATAAATAGGACATGTCAGAAAAGAATCGCAGTAATTTCAACGATTTCCACAAAGTGAATGTCGGAAACTCTATAGTTAGAAGGAAGGAGCTGGTAAGAAACTGTTCAGTTGAGGAACATGATCCCTACACCCAGAACATGGGTACCATGATGGAATCAAGGTACTAATGGCAAGTATGTGAAGTTAGAACCTATATTGCGAAGATAACCAATATCTATATTCGGGGAAGGCGTCGGTTCTCTTCACTGTGAGTGTTCTAATAGAAACCGCAAGAGGATCTAGTGGCAGCTGCGAAGAGGATGGAGTGAAACATTAACCCGGTGGTGGGAACGTGAAAAATCCTGACATCAGTGGGAACGTTGGTTTTAATAGAGCCGCTAGTTATTAGAGCCTATTTAATACACTAATTAATCACACAAGTATTTTATTAAAAAGTAAAAGATGCAAATCAATCATATAACTAATATAAAGCACCAAATATTTCCCACTTTTTTAAAAATGTCTCTGGCTATTGTCAAATAACAAAATTGATAGTAAAGGAACATCAAAGAAAAGAAATTGTAGTATTAAGTTAATAACTGCAATATTGGCAAAATATGTCTGCATGACTAAAACAAACATAATAAAAGCATTTTTTTCAGTAATGTTTTATGGAAGCATTTTTTATGATAATTGTTTCAACCGTTTTGATTTTCTTAACCTTTTCGAGAAAGTGTTTTGTGCCCTACACAAAGTTAAAATAAAATGCATTTCTTAATTCTAAAATATCGAATTTATTTATAATAACTAGACTGAAAATAAACAAATATATTACAAAAATTAGGTTTAATTTCTTGATTCTCAGGATCAGCTTCTTCAATATCTTGTTCAGAATATGTACAGTGCGAACATTTTTGTTCAAATGATGTATCAGAAACTTCATCATCATTTCATAGACAATACTTTTTTTCTGAAAGCTATTTTATTTATTATATATGTTACGAAGTTAATGCGTAAAACTAACTCTTGGAGGAGCCGGCCATGTTACGTAAAACTAAACGGGAACGTTGGGTCTGATGAACCCATCAACAAATTTAAGTGGGGATAGCACTCCACGGTTTGTTGATAAACTCAAACTAATGGTCGTCACCTGTTCAACAAAATTCAATTTGAAGGTAAACTCGTGAATAAGTTAAGAAATCATTTCTTTCATTTGATACACGGCTTCAAAGATGACCATGGGTCTGACAGACCCAACGTTCCCACTGCCGTGATAACGCAGATCCCGATTCAACAGCACAGGAAACTAACTACCTAAGAAATACTTTGCCATTTCGTAGCATCATTAGTTTCAATTTATGTTAGTTTATTATTTTTATTAATAAAGGGTGATGCGTGTGTGAAGGGAAACAGGAACCCCCAATAATCAAAATGTGTTTTTTATTAGTGAGAATATTGGCAGGTGGAGCAAGGCCGGGCGAATAGGGTTGGGAAGAGCGGTGGTGAACTGAATGGGGTGGAGATAGCAGGAGGGGGAGGCAGAGCAAGGCGAGGTGGAGCGGGGACGGAAATGGCGGGGATTGGCTGGGCGGGATGGAGAAATCACATAATAGGCAGAAGTATGCCTCGCTGCCTAGGGAGAATAAATAGAATTCCTCTTCCCGTCTAATAAATTGCAATAAATAAATACTCAGGAAACACTGAGTAATAACTATTAATTTGCAAAAAGCTAAGCAGATAAAATTTTGTTTTTGAAGCCCTCGAGTGGATTTAAAACTCGTTTAAAAGCTTAGGGTGAGCTTCAACTTTTAAATAGGCACATAAAATCTACTACACGACGTTCGAACACCCTTAATGTTCGCAACATACTGATGCACGTCTATTAAAGTGATCGACGGCCAATTGAAAACCTTCGAGAAAGCGATCATTTCTTCACAGAATGTGTACCGTCTGGCAGGCTACTTTCATACATATTAACAATTTTTAACACAGAGTTGACTTGAGAGTTCATTGGTTAATGGTTTCGTGATCTGCAAGTCTTTAGTACAATGGTTACTCAAAACTATTACATCTTACTGCATATTTCATTCATCTTACAATACAATTGTTAAAAAATTCTATAAAATGAAAAATACTTAACTTACCCTAAAAGAAGCACGCCCAACAGCATGAACTTCACTGTCCCACAAAATGATCTGCCCATAGGATTACTTAGTGAAATGGCCCGAACCGTATTCATTTGTCACAATCCCTTTTGTTATGCTGCATAAAACATAGTTCCCAGATATTACTGCATTGAGTTAATGCTCCAATTTCCTCTTAAATCTCTTTAAAGCTGCTTGAAAATATGCACATTGTTTTGAATTTAGATGCATATTTTGAGAACACACGCTTTAAATATTGTAAATACAAGCTATGCCGCCTACCATGTTTTGTTATTGCATTTAAATAAAATAGACATAAAATTTCATTCGGTAATATAGCGACAGACCTGTTGATTTTGTTAAAATGTAAATAACAGAATTTGGCTGCTTGTGAAACTGTTCTCCATTTGCGTACCAGTGAATATTGTTTCACATTTTTAATCACTTGTTCATTTAATATTTTCCCACAATTTGTGGGAACTGGGAGGAAATTACGATTTTCCAGGAATGGAGAGCGATTAAGTTTATTCCGTTATACAGTGCCTCAATATACAATGCTGATGAGGAAACGCATACTACTAGCAGAGTACGTAATTGCATCTTGCCCCTATTCGCCACAACTAGACACGTACATCACCCATCCGACCATTATTCAAGGCTTGCATTGCATATTACACTCCACCACTGCTTTGGGTAGTGCTTTGAAAGTGCTGATGGATACAAGGGTTTACATACCGAGTGTCTGTGATTTGACAGAAGATAATACAATTAGTAAAGTAACATTCAAGAAAATGGACGATTATCTTAAGGCGTTAAGGACATTACAATCTCATTTTCCGTGACTATAAAATTCGGGAGTGCTTACGATTTAGCAGTCGACGTGATAAATGTAACATTTTTTTAAAATTATGGTACAAAATACGTAATTTAAACACGATTGGCTTTCTTGTGATACGCTCAGAATATTTTTACCGACGTTTATGCGTCGTTGGCTGTAGGAATACATTGGGTTGTTGAGCCATATTGACAACTTTCCCTCCTTCGGCCTTTATCAGCGTTGTCGTGAAGGAGCTATCCTTCATCAGCATGTTGAGTCTTGAAGGCCTTATCGTGTTTTTGGGGGGAGTGATTGGAAACATTCCACAGCATGCAGTATTTCTCACATACATTTACACTGGTAATTTTAGTTGTATAGTTTTAAATACGGCCCTCTTTGGCTCAGGGCCAGCAACCTCGCTTTGTATGACTCGACCTTGCGTTCAATTTCCGGTTGGAGCAAAAATTAAAGTTGTCGCTTTTCACTGCTATGCTCTAGTTCATACATCTCTGTGACGTTCTGAAATGTTCTCTCAAGTAAAGAGTGACAACTAAATTGCGTAATGGGTTGCGCTATTCAAACCGAAAGTGTCTCGAGCTCATAACCGTCAAACTGGGACAGCTAGTCTCATGAGGCTGTAGTGCCAGAGTACACAGTGGATAGTTTATAAAGCATTTCCGTTGAATGAACGCAAGAGCAATCCGTATTCCAAGAATAATTAATTATCGATATTGGAACTTCAAATGACTAATGATAAATGCAATTATCTGGCAGTCTGGCAGCAGTGTCCGTATTATACATTATGCAGCGGACAATGATACTCAAATTTCGAGAACTTGGCATATATTTTTTTATGTTTTATCCAAACATTGAAAGTGATGTATCTAAAGACTTGTCAAATTCAATATCTTCTCTGTACGAGATGGAAGGGTTCTGCACAAAGAATATCTTTATTTATTTCATAAGACGACAGGAAAACTACATTTTGAATTATAAATAATTAGAATTGCTTGCCATTGCCATTTTATGTAAATAAAAATTTTCCCACACAACACAACAACCACCATTTCATTTAGAATATGTCTGTGCTAGACGAATGAATCGTATCGTAATAGGCGTTTGCGAATTGTGGACACGTAATACAAATTGAGAACTGTTGATTACTCTATTAGAGTAGCGCTTCTAAGCGTCGCAATTACTATTACTAGAGTAGTATATTGATATGCTGGTACAATACGCTCGTTCACGGCTAATAGAGAACAATTGTTGCACGCGTCATATTCACATTTTAATGATACAATTAAATCAAATCAACCCAGCAAGTTTTCTTAATAACGTATTCGAACCATGTAGGGCTAATAGATAACTAGAACATGACATGCTATTTAGAGAAGGTTATTTGAGTTCTTGATATGTATAGTGTTGCACAATAGCATATCTAATAGTGTTTATGAAACTGGACTTGAATCACCAAAATCATTGACGTCAGTAAGATTAATTTCTAAAGCATTCAAGCTGACAAATTTTAAGAGATTGAAGGTAATATCATAATACACAGTCTCTTCAAAATTCTTCTTTCTGTTAACTTAAACATACACGCGAAAAATAGATGGTCGTAATTAATATATAATTCTTAGTGATTATACGTATTAATATAAGAGAAAAATATTAAAGAACAAAAATACAGGTTTTTTAAACAAATTGAAAAAGATTCACAAAATACAGATACTGATTGCATATACTATTTTGCTACGATCGTATGAGGAATTTTACATATGCTACAAGTCTGTGAAGTTAGTCTTTTATTAAGGCACCTGAAATATCCTTTACAACCTTTTGTTGTATAAAATATGTTTTTGAACTAAGATTCCTCAATGTACCGGTCACGACAAAAAAAAACAATTATTTCACGCGCTTAACATCACAAAAATTAGTGTTACATTCAATATTCTCATGTGCTTTCATATACAAATAATGAGAGAGAGGCAGAAAAAGACAGATACAGAGATAATAATTCGAACTGCACCCGCCTACAAAACACACTTAATATTTCCAAGCTATTCGTCCGCACTACTTTTAATTAAAAGCTTTTTATGACAAAATATCGTCCATCAAAAAATTATAAATTTTGCCTATCACGTGACCGTAATTGTGTCGGTGCTCTTTTCCCGTCTTAGTGCATGCCAACAAACAGTCGAAGTGCCCCATGACACAGTCAAACTCCTTCTGCATTCCTTCTCTTTCTCGGAAACACTCTTTGTATTGTTTTTACAAGCTCGCCTGCTGATTGACTCTGACTCAGCAGTTGGGTTTAGTTTTATAAAACATTGAACAAAAGCACGTGAGACGAACATAATCTCGTTTCGTTTTCGCCTCTACGCATCAGTTTTGTTTCATTATCTAAAGCCCGTTGTAACCAATACCTACTGTAGTTTAACACATTTGTTTAAGTAAACTTATTTTATATGTCTTTTGTCCTAATTTTATTTTTTACATAAATCTTTCTGCTAAATAATAATCTGCATTTAACTATTCTTACTCTGAGACTTTTGAAACAGTCAATATTCAATTATTCAGCAGCCCGTATTTATAAAGTATGACCTATCTTAATTCCATAAAGAATGAATTACCTAATATACCTGTAATTTAATAAAGTGTCCGTCTAGAAACTGAAACATTGAATTCATTAGATGAAAGAGAACGCCAAAATCAGCCACATCTTTTCAATATACTGCCAAAGAGATAATGCAAAGGGAAGGGCTCTGAACATAAAATGCAGTATTTTGCATTGATCGGTGATGGGCATATCTATTACTGAAAGATCGTTACTCGATTATGGCATCGACACAAACAGCAGCGAAACGACATTAGGATGCCCCGTAAAATACATTCATAATTCGATAATTACATATCGCTGTAAATAACACGAAAAAATTGACGATTTAGTCGTATGCCCGCTACAAAATGATCTGGTATTCTTCACTGAAGCTTCTGGCGTCGCTGAATGGTTGCAGTAATAATTTCTGTCTATATATTCTCTGTGAAATAGGCATATTTTGTAATTAATTTTTACTATCATATGGTTTCATTAGCGTTTTCATTAATTGTTTTCTAAAAACAGATAATTGTTTGCAATTGTAAATGATACAAGAAGACTAGGGTTTCACATTATTTTTTTCGTTTCAGACTCTTGCTCATAGTTAGGTGTTTGTCTATACTAAAAGTGTATATCAGTGTTCCTTACTCAGACGAGACAGGCGGGCCACGGAACGCGCGCGATCTTCCCTTCCCCTTCCTTGTATCCTCACCCCTTACTTACACACTTACCCTTACATGCGCTACACTAACACATTTATCGGGAGACCAGTCGGGAACTTAGAGCTTGTCTCGAATGTGAGAGATACCTGGTTGGGGAAAAACCCGGTAGGTGACGGTAGGTCGGCGCCTAATCTCATCATCAAATGGAGGAAGATCACCGCCACCTTCCGAGACCACACGAGAACGTGTACCACACTTTCAGGACTAATGAGCTTAGCAGTTGACGCGTCTGTAATCATCAATCAATCAAGTCAAAAAACAAAATTAAACGTTCCGTCGGGAGAGTGACACACGGTTTGCAGCTATCTGAAACGACTCGACAATTATGGAAGGCGGCCAATCACAAATTCCTGGACATGAAGTTTCGCATCTTTCCTTTCCAACAGCTCTCGCCCGTTGTGACCTTGCCCAACTGTGAGTGCGACCCCACCATGACTATGCCACGTGCGAGAGAGCTGAGTACAAACAGCATAATCTGGGAATCCATCGGAGTGCCTTAATTTGACATTAAGTCCGTGTATTGCTGAAGAATGCATATTTTTTGTTTCAAGACGAATTGTGTGCTTTCTTATTGTAAATTGTTATTTAT
The DNA here is from genome assembly GCA_017312745.1 of Gryllus bimaculatus. Lineage (NCBI taxonomy): Eukaryota > Metazoa > Arthropoda > Insecta > Orthoptera > Gryllidae > Gryllus > Gryllus bimaculatus. The sequence continues at coordinate 2,749,931 of BOPP01000041.1, read as the reverse complement.
ATTTTTAAGACATGATATATATATATATATATATATATATATATATATATATATATATATATATATATATATATATA
>BOPP01000041.1:2733574-2749829 GCA_017312745.1 Gryllus bimaculatus | reverse complement strand
ATATAATAATATATTATAATTATAGTAAATATAAGGGAGTTGCTCTAAGTCAGTCGGCGTTTCTTCACGCTTCAGTTCCATGCCTCTCTATTGAATGTATCTGGCATTTCTCTTGCCGTCATAGCCTCTTGCACTCCCTGGTGCAATGAAGTCTGGTTTTCTCTCTTTCTGTCTTTCTGTCGGCACCCATTTCAGGACTCGTTTGGCCATCTTCGTCTGTAATTCGCATAACATGACGTACAGACATTTGTTTTTTCTCTTTTGTCAAGGATAGATTTCTTGACATCCTTTTTAAATTCTTTATACGTCGTTCCTATTCTGTCGTCTGCTATAAATAGCAGCTTCAGCCAGTAGTCATTTCAAGGGCCAGAAGGCTTCCTTTTGTTTTTTTTTTATCGATCTCCCAGACTTCTGAACCGTATGTTGTAACACTCGTAACTAGCGAGAGAGTGAAGACGTCTTTTAGTAGTGTTAGTGATGGTTTTGTTCATAAGACAGAGTTTATATTTTCGTGTTAGCGTTCCTCCAGCTTATTCGTCTCTCATTTCGGCATGGCTATTTCCTTATTGTTAAAAAGTAAACCAAGGTATTTATATTTGTTTACCCTTTCATTTTTACCTCATTTCCACAGAGATCTTCTATTTATTTATTACCACTGCAGTATTCAATTGTCCATATTAATATTTATCTGCTTTTAAAATGTGGTTCATTGAGTTTACGGATCATGAAACTCAAAATGTCAGGCATCTTCTGCAATACTACCTGTCATCGCAAAATTAACGTAAAAATTTATCCTCTCCGATCGTCATTCCCATTACTCTGCATTGTTTCTCCACTTCTGCAAATTTGATGCAGATATATTTTAAACAGTGTTGGAGAAGACAGCAACCCTGTCGCAGACCTTTGCTGCTGGGAATGGATCCGAAGCTCTGTGATGTAATCTGAAGAGGTTTATTCTTATGTAGATTCTGTGTGGCTCAATTAAGTTTTCACTGATTTGAAGTCCATCCATTTCTTCCCATACTCTAGCAACCGGTACATTGCATACGCCTTCTGAAGATCAATGAAACCAGATGAACTTCCTACCTCTCCTTGTTCTCTATTTCATATAAGTTGTTTTAATGTAAATATATTGTCTATGACCGACCTGCGGCAGTAAAACAATTGTTCTCTCTATTTTTCCTTTTATCTCTTCTTCTAATTTTATTCGTTATTTTAACTATACAAGTCTACTATAGATCCATAACTGCGATTCTCTGTAGTTTGTTTATTGTGTCTAGATCCTTTCTTATGGATTGGTGTTAGTAAGACGTTGCCACTCCTGAGGAAGGAATTTTCTCCATCATGCACTTGAACACAATGTGTTGTGAGAGCATTGGTGTAGTTTATAGGGACCATTTTCTAGTAATTCTGCCGGTAATCTCGGAAATTTTATTTCCTTGTGTGTTTGAAAGTTTCTGTTTCTAGAAGCAGTCTTTCGAATACTGCTTTCACCATTATTGATTCAATGTTTAGATAATGCGATATTGTTTTTTCATTTGATTTAATAGATTGTAATTACTTTCCAGGCTTCTGAGCTCCGTGCTGCACCTATGAATTGTTTTCTATATAATCGATTTAATCCAGCATAATTATTCTTCGTTGATAAATACTTCTTGTTTTACTTCCTCTACTTATTGCTTTGTACTGTAAATTAGTTTCGGATTTTTGTCACTAAGCCATTTTAATACAAGTTCTCTTTCTCTTAATCTTTTCTTCTAGACTTGTGTCCCACCAATACTGTTTTGGTTTTAATTTACAAGTACCGTAAAGCTCTCTTGCGGCTTTGTGAATAACATCTTTTATGTGTTCATATCTTTTTCTATTGGCCTGTGTTTTAACCAATAGTTTTAGTTTCAAGCATTTTTCTGTAAGAGATATGCTGTACTTTCATCGAAAAGACTGCTATTTGTATTTGGTAGGTTTCCGAAAAATCCTGCTTATGTTTCTATATCTGGCTATTCAATGTAAATGGTATGAATTATATTAGCAATTACCAAACAATGGTCGCTTACATTGGCTCTCCCCGTTCACTCTAAACATCTTGACTTTGAGTAAAGTTTTTTGCTTAGTTACCAGAGGTCTATTATAGATTTTGTTTTTTTTTTTATTGTGGTAACAGTATACTTATGAATATCTTTTTGTTGGAACAAAGTGTTATTAATTTTTTCATTTCATACTCTTCACAAATATTAATAGTCTTTTTTCTCTTTTCATTGTCATTCAAGTTTCCTCCCATGTTGACCACAATATTGTTCTTGTTCTTCCAACACTGCCGTTAAAATCTCCTGCGAATATTAATTTCATGGACTTTGAATTCGTCAGGTTTCTTGACTGTCATTTAAAAATCATCTTTCTTAGCCATTGGGGCTCATCATTCAAATTATATATTCCTATGACCTTAATGTATTTTCTCTGATTTTTAACACTACTTTAATAGACCGTTCGTTAATATACTCCAACTTTTTATACATTTACCGATCTTTTCTCAATAACAATAGAAATTCGGCTTTGGCATTTTCATGTTTGTTTACGCACTGAAAAAGTGCACAAAGTTGTTCATGTTCGCTTCCTTGCCTTTTTTTTTGTTTCAGACCGACAAAGACGGCTATATCTATGTTTTTTCATCATTTCTGATTACTTCTGGTTTGTTTATTTGTTATACTTTTGTACATTCCATATCCAATAATTCAGAGTCATTTTTTTGCTGATGTTGTTTCCTTTTGAATATCGAGCATTCCATAACTTGAGATTTTTAGCGTGTGATGTTTATTCGTGTGCGGGTGCTGGCCCACAGCACAACCCCACACCTAACCTGGAGGAACGGAGCGTTATTTCAAGGGGTTCCCATTCCTTAGGCTGATTGCTTCACCATAGTTAAGAGGCTAGCCTACCCTGATTCACTCTTTAGGGATGAATTAATTCCAAGGTTAGTGAATCCACCTTCTCTGTGGATCATGCACCTGTAATACTTGGATGCTTCTGGGGTGCTACCCGCGTAAGACTTCTACTACACTCTAAAGAAATAAGAAAGGAAGATTAGGAAGACTCCCTAGCCCTCGAAACTAATAGCGTCGGTCAGAAAAAATCAAGAGTTGACAGGGAGGCCGATAGAAATAGATGAAGATTGTGACACAATTAGTTAAAGATGTCACAATGGTAGATTAAGGAACCATAACGATATGAAACATGTTATGGGGAAGGAGCAAAAGATAGGAAAGAATGTACGATTAAGAATTGGGATGGATAGGACGTGGTAGGAACGAACTTAGTCTGGCCCCTCAGTTTTGCCTGTCCGGCTATGGGTGACCTACCAGTAGTCATGCGTAGAAAATAGTCTGCTACGCGTTAGCCTCACCTCCCGAAGCACACAAGCCTCCCACCGTACGACAGTGCTAACTTCAAGGCAGTGCCCCAGAGGAAGACATGATAATTTTCTAAAAGATAAAATACAATAAATCCAATTTCACTTCACTATTTATTTGAGAAGTAGCTTTTTGACTCGCGAGAGAGAAATAACTAATTCTGCAGAAAAGCGATTATTTTTTAAAGAAAAACTCTTTTTTCGGGTGTTTATACTAAAAATATGAAAAACTGTTGTTCCTATGTGTATAATTATTTCTAACATGTGTAATTTACATTTTTAAGAGTTCTTTAAAGTGAAAACGCAGTTTAGGCCAAACCTGTGTGGTGTTCGTTCGTTCGTTCGTTGTTTTGTCGTTTCGTTTGTGAACAACACTAGCGCGTCACATCTTAGCAGGATTTTTACTAAAACTGATAATCCTGCGATCGATCTAGCTGACGTCGCTGCCCTTGAATCTGTTTGGAATATTCTTTATTCTGACGAACATGTACTTTTGTATGAATCTTAAACGACATTTTAATTTTATCAAAATGAATCAATTTATTTGATTCAACATTCACTAAAAATTCTAACAATAGATCATTCAAAGAAGTATTTTTATTCAAAATGACAATGCCATTAAACTCAAAACAGACCATTTTTTCTGTAATTTTCTTCACTGGTAGAAGAAGAGATGATTTCATTTTTCACGCGGGTTTCATTTTCGTTAAACTTCTGGTTTTCCAAATTAAGCAAATTTAGAAATAATGCGAGAGAGTATGGCGTGTTGTATCATCACGCTGTGTGTTCCTACGGTTGTGGACCTGCTGCAACGCCATACGCACTGGGCCTCGAAGGCCCGAGGGAACCGCATGGCTCGGACCCCCCAACATTTTTTCCCACCCGTTCCGCTCTCCGCTCCTGCCTCTCATGTAGAAAATAAGAATTAAGATGATGGCGACGCTTTCGTGATGTGTGTTGACGTGAGCAGAGGGAGGGTGTGAGGAGGGGTGGGGATGAATTAGTTTAAGGTGTCGGAATTGTGACTACAGTACGATGTACGATGTACGATGTGCTGGAGACGTTATTAGAATCGGGTGCATTGGTCGTTGTGACGGTGATACACGGGAAAAAATGAACAGTTGCAGAATACCAGATTCATGATACTGTATTAAGGCTTGATCACGGATCTGGTATACTGCAACTTTTTTTTCGTGTAGTGATGACAACAACGGTAACAAACGCAATGATGGTGGGTTGAAAGTAATGTGGTTCACAGCTGTGTGGTAACATTTGTTGAATATCATCACATAATATCTATCTAATCAGTATTTGATAACTAGTAGTGTTGCTAAAATGGGTCAGAGTGTATATTTGAGTGTACTTAAGAAGTGAAATTATTTTATAAAGCAACGAAAACATTAATTTATTTATATTATCTACATTAAAAACAACAAAATGAGCGAGCAAATATCGAATTTTTAACATTCGATTCTTAACGGCTCTTATTTTAGGTATTACACTGAAAATATGTGCGTAACATAAAACTAGGAAGATGATGTTACGCTTTGTATATTGCGAGATGAACATCATGCAAAGACTACAGAACATAGTGTATGGAGGAGATGTCTTTAACCTATTGGCTGTTCCATTTTACTTATATCCATTTACACGTTGAGGTGATCACTTGTGAGGGAAGGTTGGTAGCAATTCGCTTTCCCCAATCTTTAAAAATAGCTTTTTCCTTTTCTGACAAAAATATCATTAAATTCGATAATGTCCAGACGTAATAAAGCATTGTCACAGGGTTTTTTTCCTATTTTACCTACATTACATTCACGTACAGGATGATCGATGGCTTGATACATCACAGCTGTGAATTTCTTGCTTCTAAAAGTCAGTGTGCAAGATTCAGGGTCAGAACGAACTCATTATGAAGTTGGGTCATTACTGTATGATTGGTTTATTGGTGTTTCCGGAGCGTCAACAAATGTGGTCATTAGACCTAATGTGTTCTGCACGTCATAACCCGTGAGGTGACTGTTGTTCTCCCCATGGGACGTGAGATCCGGCTCCAAGATACACGTTTCCCCTCTAGGTATCTCTCCCAAGAGGACATCACCCCAACTGGGACATTATCTAAGCTCTCTACTGGTCCCCAACAGAATGGTAGTGAAGTGCTTGTAAAGTGTGTGTGTGTGTAAAGTGAGAGGTGGTCAAAAAACGATGAACGTCCTATTTCTTTGGATACTGATTTATTATTCGTCTGGTATTGACCGGAAAACCACAGAAAACTACCAATCAGAACAGTCGACCCGCAATGTTTTCATCCATACAATTGCTGAATTCTACCAATTTAGTTCTACCTGTCGAAATACACAAATCGTCTAGACTCGAACCGCATTATATTTCGCTCAGAATCTCACCAATTTCTTGTTGCCTTGAGTTTACTCATCAGATTAGGATCGTGAAATTGTTTAAGTTTCAAAATAATATGTTGTGCGAAATTAAATTTTGGTCAAATGCAGTCGTTCAACATTTTTCATTAATAATAATTAATGAACGCTTGAAATCATAATTTCATAATAATATCATAATTTCGAACGCTTGAAAATTAAGTGAAAATTCAATCACATACCTTTTCGAGCCTTGATATTTACTCGGTTTTTCGGTCAGTATAAAATCAATTTTTAAATTAAATCATACTTTCTCAATAAATTACAAGTTGTTTTAATTCTTCACTTTGAGCATTGAATACTTTAGTGGCTAAATAATCCAGAGTAGCACATTGAGATGTTTTTAAGTGTAAATTTGAATTTTACTAATATTTAAAAGTATAAATTATGCGCTTGCAAATCTAACAGAATATTTTTAAGTAAACGTACATGACGTGGATTTTCCGTAAACTGACAGCCCTACCAATAAACGTGGAGTAACATTTACTCTGTGCTTAAGCCCACAATAGCGGGAGAATAGCGAAAACTCTTACCAATAAACATGGACTAACTCGAGCACGGAATAAGAGAGGTATAGTTTACATGGCAACCGCTTAACACCGGAGACACATAGTTTAAGTGTGGAATAACCTGAAAATAACCTAGAAATACAAAAAAAGAGGCGAACAAGCACGAAATGTTTGTGCGTTTCGCTTCTTAGTATTTCTATTTTTCAATTCGCCTGTACTTTTCTTTTCTTGTGTTTTCTGGAATATTTGGCAACCTAGTTTATTTCGTGAAATATTATTTTTTTCGTTTTTTCTTAGACTTTTGGCATTGGAAACATCGAAGTGATTTTGTTAGCGTTTCTTATTAGAAATAGAAGTTAAACAACATTGATGAAATGTACAGACAGCCGAAGGGGAAAATAGTAACCGGACACGTGAGAAACTTTTTGAAGGGTATTCGGCTGAATTTCGAAATAAAAATGGGTTTACATGGGACGGTATGCAAGAGTTAACCAAGTGTGTTCAAGATTGTCATTAACAGTAAGCAACCATATTCCTAATAGGCCCATATTGAGTCCATTATAAGTATTTTTAATCATTAATCGTGCATACGTACAATACCTCATAGAAAATAAGGGATATACATTGTTTTATTTTAACACAATAAATAGTGTTATCCATGATCAATTAAATAAATAAAATGACATGACACACTGTTCTCATATTTTCAATCATTCAACATTAAAACAAAGGCTGAAGATGAGAAATTTCATGGCAGATTTGTTTTGGAATCTACTTCTTCCTCTATGAATAATTTATGACCCCACAAAAAACATGAAAAACAAGAAAAAATGTAAATATTACTGTTTAGAGATGTTTGTAATATTGAAGAGCTGCTTTCAATGCTGATAAGAGACTGCAGAAATTATGAAGAGCCATTGCTTTCAAAAGTCAGAGTTTTATGTGGAGAAAGAAGCAATCGACTACTTATACTACCAATAGTAGCAGATGTTCGATAAGCACCAGCAATTTGGAGAGCACTTAAAGAGAACATTTGAAATAAAATGTATGATACATAATTGACTTAACATTTTATGAATGTACTAATTTCAAGTAAAAGTTATACTTGTATGTCTGATAATACATATATTTTTGTTTTATGAATATGCTCCAGTGTTGTAGCTATTGAACATTTAAATTTTTTGGTAATAAATTCTTATTTATGTTCAAGAATACAGAAAATTTATTTTCATTGAGTGTTCTGAGAAAACTTTGTATTTTAATTTCCATATTGCTAATTTCTTTCCTGTTTTAAATCTGAATTTACTAGTTTTTCTACAAAAAATACAAAAACTTGTCTTGTATTCTAGCTCTCTGCAACATCAACAATCTGTAGCAAAGCCCAGTAACAGAAATTACCTTTAGGAAAAATTTAAGAAATGAGTGGATTGGTTTTCAATGTAAATATAAAAAAAATGTTATGCCAAATATAATTCTGCAGAACCTATTCTTCAACTTCACTTAAAGCATTAATTGTATCACACTAAATGTATATATTATTATTCTTTTAACCAACATCTTATAACTAAAAGTTACATAGAAATTTACATAAAAACAGTGAAAAAAATGTCACAAATATTGAGCCTTCCCCAGGTATTGGTATAAAAAATTGGTTCATTATGAACTCAAATTAATAGATTTGAAGTTCTACAACAAATCTGTTTAGGAACAATACCTGATTAAACAAAATATTGTCATAATGAATTTTGGGTAGGCAAAGTTATGAACTACTGTCAGTATCAAAGTTGGTTATTAATTAAAAATATTCATGTAAATGAGTAATTTTGAATTCATACAACTACTGAGAGATACATAGAAAAAAATGTTGATATTGGGGTATTTTAGCATGCCTGTTTTTAAGTTTATCCATGCCTTTAAGATTATACTGTAGTAAGAAAGGCAAAACTATTTCCTTCAAGCTGAAAGAATTTTAGTGATATATTTTTTATATTAAGTTTCGGAGGGTAATGGTTCAGAAAATGAATGAATAAAAAAAAGATGTTCTTGAGAAGATAAATCTTCTAATATGGGTCAGAAACTAATTTCATTCACTCACTATTGTTTACTCATTTTCAATTAATTGTATTTTAACAAAAATTAAGAATAATTAACTTTTTTGATGAGACAGGGAAATTTCAACTTGGCATGGGCTTGCTTTGAACATTTTAACTTTTAATAATTCATATAAGTGTAATTTAATCAAATAGTAATAAATTCAATATAAATTAGATCACAACCAGTAGCATTGTCCAATTATACAGCACAAAAATTAAATAATGTTGTATCCTTATATCAGAATTAAGTGTTCCTAATGGCATATGAGTAAAATGAATTGAAACTGCAGTTTTAATTGGTAATAAAGTTGAATGGATGATTTTTTCTTCTGTAACAATTATTGTGCGACAATAATATAAACATTCTCCAATCAAATTAGAATAAACTTCTTCTTTTTTATTATATTTATTTGTATTTAAACTTTCGTTACAATAATTATATACGGCAAGGTGCCGGCATATAATGTGAAGATAAATAAAACCCACAATTCAAAAGAATAACATAATGAACTATATTTGAATAAATAACATTCTGTTTAAAAAGAAATAAATTGAAAGGGGGGAAACATTATTATTATTAACTTGATTGGCCACATTGGACCACTGTCGAAGGTTTTCACCTTGAGGTGAGGATAAATCCTCGAGTTACAATTCTGAATGTTTTTTGGGATAATTATATTATTATTCGGATTTAAAGGCAAATTTTTAAAATTTTCACAATTGAAAAATTAAAAAAGAGTTATAAATGCATTATGTGTGTTATATTCATAAACTTAGTGAACACGCAATTTATTTATTTCAGTGAATTCACATCTTTTTCTCATGATATTCAGATTTCATTTTCAAACTGCTCTTTCTGCAATCATTTATCTATCCTTAACCTGCACACGCGCTTTCGGTCATTAATTTAATTTTTTTAATCGAACACCAGCATTCAAAATTATCGTATTTCCAAAACAATTTGTTCATCAATATGAGTTCACTACCTACCAATGCAATAACACAATTCAGGAAAAAATGTGAAATATTCTATTCAAACATGACGCGAAGTTCCTGCCGAGTCCTTTCAGAGGCACCATAGAATAAACAAAATACGCCAACGACTGTGTATGAAGCAACGTTGCCAAGCATTGATTCCGTTTTTAACAAGAACTACTTAAGCTACGGTTTAGCGGCCATTATTGGTAAACATTTAATCCATCCTTATTCCAAACTTACGGTGGAAGTAACTATTCCCTGAATAAGCCTGTTTTAACGAAGTTACACCAAGCTTTTATTAGGAGGACTGTTAATGTTTTTACGGTAAAAAGAATATATATTGAAATCGTGGATGAAGCTCTTTTGGCTCCCAAACTACGTGTTATTCGGTAATATACAAAGTGGAACATCATCGGGCTAGTGTAGGTTTTCTTTAAAAAACAACAACATTAAATTATCCCAGGAAAAATTATTAATGCTTATTCGTATTTCAAAGAAAGCATTGAAATACGTATGTTTAGATTTACTAAAAATAAAAAGAATTAACAATGACACCCAATATTTTGAGTAAATCTCAGTTTCGTGTTTTATGGGTCATAGAAGTGTGTATGTGTATGTATGTCTTGTCGAAAGTGATTAGAAGATGAGAAATGAAACAGTATTAAATTATACAAATGTTCATAGCGATGTCTTTTAGCTTGTATGACAAGTCTCATAGAAAATTAATTATTGTACCACTGACATATGAGCCAGAATTCCCAAACCGTTCCCTATGGTGACTGAAGGACGGTGTGCTAACAGTTGATGTGATCCCGTGTTCAAATCGCGGATAAAATGTAAAATGTTAATGTTTATTGATCTGTAGCTTTCTATTATATCGTCTCAGTTTCTACAGCTGTTAGACTCCCGTAGAGCCCAGGCGTGGAAATTAAACTAATCTCAGGTCAGAAGACACCGTTAGCCAGCCAGCAAAATCGAAAAATCCACCCAAATGACAGTACATTCATACATACATTGCCAAAGCACTGGTGACTGCCTGGTGATTGGAAAGTGGTAAATGCAGAGATGGGGAAAGAATCGAAAATTGGGGGGGGGGTAGAAGGAAAGCGAGACTGGCTGTCAATGACAGATTAACAACTAGAAAATAATGAATTTTTGCTGAAATGTTTTGTGGACAGGGAATAATCGTTTCAGGAGGGCTAATTAAAAGAAGAGACCGCTTTGACAGATACTGATTGGCCGTATAATTGTAAGTTACGTCAATTTGTTAGTGCGTTCGTTTACAATTAGGTCATTTGTAACTGGCTTCAACACTATCTCTTGCAATGTCATCGCTCTGCATGCCGTTCATTTGTTTCCCGACTTGAGAAAATGGTCAAAATCTTCTTAGAGTAACTCCTCCATAGATGAGGATAGATTAGAAGGTCAATTTGGACAGTTCTGTTGCCACAGAACGAATGGGAAACGGAGGAGACAGGAAGGGTTAGGAAAAAATACGCACGACCTGTGGCCCATTTGTTAGGGTACTACTACTACTGCATTTACCCAGTAGTGATCATAGAAACCAAGGACACGTACCGATCACACGAACCTGCTGCTACAATTATCTACGTGACCCAGGTAAAAAAAATGCAGCTAGTGTTGAAAATCCCCCTCAACGAGTCACACACCATAGCATCTCCCGATCACCCAACAAAGACTGCTCTACAGTACATCAAAGAACTTATCTTTTTGATGTCACTTGTAAAATGTGTATTCGTGAAGTTTTTAAAGATACCAGAAACCAGCGTGTACTGCGTGGTTTCCTCTGACCTGAGTGTAGTAGAAGGGTTAACGAACAGCGCCAACGCGCGTCTCCGCAGTTGGCAATTCCTTCCGCTCCGCTTCCAGCACGCCGGTCTTCGTCAGCATCTCGGCGCCCTGGAGTCCTCTCCGATGCGGAGAACAGCGACGCAACACGCCTCAAGACGCTGCTGGCTCAACAGGGGCCCGGCGCGGGCGGCGGCGGCGGCGGCGGCGCGCGCGCTAGGAGATTAGGCACGATATTAGCGCCCGGGGCGGGTTGCGGCGGCCGCCGAATTCATTAGGGCAACACAATTCTCCTTAATCCGCAAGGGGCGCCCCGCGCCTGGGCCAAGAGGCGCCGGCGACACCGCCCCCGCCCCCGATCCTGCCGCCGCTCCCGGCCACGCCGCTGCCCCGCTCCCGCGCGAAGTGGGCCAAAACACAAGAGCTAACTATATTTATCTATTTATTTATTTGTGTAGTTCTTTATTTCATTAGTTCTTCGTTACTTAATTATTTCTTCTTCATTTCATTATTTCTCGTTATTTCATTATTTCTTTTTTATTTCATTGTTTCTTTTTTATTCTTTGTTTACCTATCTACATTTTATTTATTTATTTATTTGACAAATTATAAACAGTATGCGATGTCGTTATATTTCCCCCAAATCAGAAGTATCTGTTAAAGGGAGCCTAAGAGCTAATAACACGTTGATCCAACATTGAGGGCACTGATGGATAGCTTGGTGTTGTCAAGGGCATACTTATTTATTAAGAAATGATGATGCAATACTATGGCAAAATAGGAAGGAAGTTTTTGTGAAGAAAAATAGATATTTACATGTATGTTATATTACAATTTACTAATACTATGTAGTCGTTACTAAATGTTCTCTCTTCTTTTTGGCTTGAGTGTGTTGCGAGGTGCATGGGGCGCGTGGCTCAGAAACCAGGTGCAGAAGCCGACTGCTCGGTGCAATGTCATGCATGTCGTGTAGTGCAGGGAATTTGCCTTCAGCCAATGGGCTTCATGCACCAGTTTGCGTCACAATACGTGTATTAGCGGGAATTTTACATTCGTCTGGATGCTAAACAACCATCACCATCTTGCTACAAGTTATTTCAACAGATACACGCAGCATATTTTTAAACATTTCATCTATTTCAACTACAAATTAATCGCTTTGTTTTGGTTTACTCACTGTTGAAAATTGTCACCTTATGCCACTTTCTAAAATGTTTCTCATTTGCACTGCTTGATTGGCGTACCGCATGGCGATCAGCGACGTGTGGTCTGAGCTTTCAAAGAAAGTGCCCTTTCTATGGATACGCGGTTTGTAACGCGCTGCGCAGTACGATCAAAAATCTCTTCGGCGCAGCAGCTCATCGGACAGGGCCCACTGTGTTGCAGCGCTGCATCGCCCGGGGCAGCGCCGTCCTTCCCCGCGCGACTGGCCGCCGGCCGCCCAGCTCTGAGAGCCCACGATAAGGTATGGTTTAATTCTGTCCCCCTTATGAATTATGTATTCTTATACAAAGTGTATACATTATCATAATCCCGAGATAGTATATATACATGGATTTGCATTTCGGCCAACTTTATCTAAGAATGTTAACCGAGGGCGCGGCGCGGGGACATTAGGTTCGGAGACCCATGGTGGGGATGGAGGGGGGAAGGGAGGGGAAGAGGTTTGGCACGCAACACCTCCCGCCGCCTCCGTGCGACGTAATTTGTGCACGTGCCAATCGGCGCGGCCCCACCCCCCACGCCTCCGAGAATGCGCAGGGATTAGCGCTCTAGACGCCCCAGGGAGAGCTATCTGCTTGGATCGCGGCGGCGTTTGCAGCTGAACACTCAATACTACTAAGATGTCTAGATACTCAAATATACGTTTTATATTCATCTAAATATACCGAACAACATAACCGAAGTAAGCATTTATTATTACATTACAATACTCGTAATAGTGACTACAATATTGTTTTGGAGTATTTCATGCGTTGGTAAATTAGTCGATTTATTTAGATTGGCAACATTTGTGATAATGAAGATAAAATTAAACACTCAGGGATAATTTTCATGGATGGGTCTACACTGGTGCAGAACGAGTAACGTTCGTGTGCACAACTATTAGAAAAGGAACGAGTCTATTTACTACGTCAGGCATGACAAGGTCGTGAGCAAGGTAACTAGGTTACTAGAATTCGCATCCACAGCACAGCCGTGAGATTTAAAAGTAAGAATTATACAATTTGCATTTGAGCAGCAGTGCGTCACTTGATACCAGGCTCTAGTCATAAAAAGTCAATTGACTGTTATATGTCCCAAAAGCGATATCAATATTCCTATTTCATTTTCATCTAAGATTTTGTCAATTAAAATTATATAATTACATCAATTAAATTTTAAATTGTCAATTGAATAGAAAATTATTTCGAGTATAATGGTTTTTGATTTTGTTATAGCGTTTACTTAACAGAGCAATAATTGAATTATCTTTCTCCGTACAGGTAAAGAGATTTAGATTCTTGCTATGAAAGGTATATGCACCCGTAAGCGATAATTGGTAATTCATGGAGACTTTTTAATTATCTTCCCGCTGTAGTTATATACAAGAGATAACAATGTTCTAATAAAACGTAAAAAGAAACGAAAACCAGAAAAGCATTCACCATTAAAACATATTCCTCACCTAAGGCAAAATTCTGAAAGCAAATAAACGTGATACATAGTAGTGCAGAATACAAACATTATCCAGTTCTCGGTTGTTTGATAGAAAATACCAGGAAACTATTATCTATTAAATGACTATTCTTCTTCGTACTTATCGCATATATTTGCTCTGATTTCCCGCTTTTGCATGAACGTGAACATCTCTTTGTGGTGATTGATTGATTAAAGTACGAGTATCCAGACATGTAAGCTGTAACGGATATGAGGGTCGTTAATGTAGTGAATGTTATATAAAATTCATTTTTATTCAAATATTTAACAAACAAGACTTCTGTAAATAGACTTAGTGCTTCGGGGTTTTATAGTTATTAGTACTTCGGCTAGTTAAAATGAAATTCATTTTATATTTGAAGAATATTCCATCTATTAGGTTTTAAAAATTGTTTGAAACACAATTTTCTATGTGATTTCTACACGAGTGATTATTTTGGTACAATTAGTGAACTTGTGCTTAGAATTCATAGATGTTAGTATACGGCATTACGGTATTCAGAGGCAAAAAAGTAAGTATTATATTCAAGCTACAAGTCTGAAATGAATACACATATTCCTCATTCCTGCTCAATGATCCTAAAAGGAGTAGTAATAATATTGACATTCTGCATTGCGTGTCTATTTCACATCTATATGTTCTACATATAATTTTTTGCAACCAATATCAGAAACCAATAAACATTTTTCTCATGGGGTAAATGTTGCACATTTGTTACAAAATACAAATGGTAATATGATTCAATGTTCCCATTCTTCATTCCCATTTATTATAAAGACAGTTTTACGTAAATCTTTAAAAGGTTTCACTTTTGCAATCACTTTACTCGCACCGAATATTTATTTGAAAAAAAATGTTGACTTATCTTTAGTAAGATACGTTGAACGAGAGCTTATTACATATTTATAATGCATATAAGGAATTCTCTATTTTCCTAAAACTTGTGGTTCTCTTTCCTGTCTTTTTCCTATTAGTTTAAAGGATCTATGGATTCATATGAACAGACGCCGAGAAGTCGAGAAAAAAGCAGAGCGAAAAGCTATCGCACTAAAGAAGCGTCTTGAGCACTTGCAAGTGACATTAACGCAGTTACTTACACCGCCCGACAACGACACACCGAGTACCTAGTGTCTCTTCAGCTCTTGTGAGGAGAGAACACCCGCTGTCTTGGTAATGTCGTAGCTACAAGCACGAATGATGCAATTCGTAGTGGACGAAATACTAAAACGCAACGTAAAAGAACGTTAGAATATATGGATATGACGGATATTTTGTTTTGCTGCAGAAGAATGTGAAAGGTCTGCATTTTTGTTAACATGCTCCGGAAGAGTAAAGGACATTGCCAATGACAATGGGAAAAAATAATGCGTCACTTTCAGTACTGAGAGAATGTTTCATGTATTAATATGCGTCCCCGTGACTGATTCCTTAAAACAGTGGATTTAGAAATGCCATTATATTTTGGAAACGGTTAAGTCCGATGGTATGTTTCTTTTTTATTTTATGTTTTGGAAACATTGGTTGTAAAGAAACTTGCGGAGCTTCAACAGCACACTCCTTCTCGCATTACTTCTAACTTTTGCAATTTTCGGAATTTTGGAGTTCAATGAAAATGAGATCTGTAGATGATCTATCTCTGGAAAAAATAAAATAAAATTTGGAGTAGTTTTGATATAATTATTATTTTTAGAAATTCCATTAATTTCAACGAGAAGTTATGTGCAATGTACTCGTCTTTTTTCAAAGAAAAATGTTTGTGACCTATTTTAAAGACCTGCTGTTTTAGAAAAGAGATTCTTCAAATAAAAACTCTATCTTCATTATTGTAGCTTTGAAATGCTAACTTTTTGCAGTTTTCGCAATTTTTAAAAAATTGAGAGTTTGCTGGAAAAGACAAGTGAAGAAGAAGTCAAAAGACAAGTGACACTTCTCATACCCTTCTCTAATACGAACGAAAGGAAAATTTAAATAAACAAAGTTAGGAATTAAGTGTCAATAGTCTATCTGCTAAAAATTTTTTTTTGGACGATATTTTAGAGTATTTTAAACTCTCAAGCTATATTTAAATGTCTTCGAAACTGAAAACAACCATTTGACAGGTAATAATGACTTAATAAAAAATAATGACGTAATAAAAAATGTTCGAGGTAGACATGAAGGTAAAATGACAGCAATTTGAAGAGTTTAATAACAATGAAATTGTTAAGTTCGTCATCCTATTTTGATATACTAAAATTGCAACCAAAAGCAAACAAACACAAACATTTATATGTCAACCCAGGATCCTCATTTTCGTGTCCTTGGTAATTATATTGTAGCATCATGGT
>BOPP01000041.1:2719456-2733558 GCA_017312745.1 Gryllus bimaculatus | reverse complement strand
TATATATATATATATATATATAATTATTCGGGAATATGAAATCCTGCACCAACAGAATATCTATTAAATTATTAATTAGAAACGCTAAATATTAACCCAAAAGCCCCCTCCAACAATTTTAACTTTTAATGGTTCGCTGCTTTGAACATAAGCGAGTGTTCATTTACTTGAAATCAATGCAACTGTGCAACACTGCCACAGGCGATATTTCTAGTATACTTTTATACAGTATAGATTCTACAATTAGGGGTTCGCTCTCTCTATCGTTGCCACCACAAAGCCACCTTCTGCCCGCGGACGCAGCGGTGAACAAGAGACTCACGTTCTGGGCAGTGTACGGCTGTTAGGCGAGCATCCAGGCGCGCATGTGAGCAGGCGGGCAGGCGGGTGGGGTGGCGGACGGAGAACGGGGTGGACTGTTTGGCAGAGAATAGGGCGGGCAGGCGGAAGCTGAGGTGGGTTGAAAGTGGATCTTGCGAAAGGCGGCAGGTGAGGGCAGGAGGCGATCAGGGTTTACTTGCGGTCACGGGGGAACGGGGAGGCGATGGAGGGGGGCGGGTGTGGTATGAGGGTGAAGTGGTTTCTCTTCTCTACAGGCAGGCAAAAGGGGGCGTGTGGGTAGAGTAGAGTAGGGGATGTGGGTGGGGGTAGTGGCGAGGCTGACATCCCGCCGGACACGCATTTCGCGGCTCACGCCCGTGCGCTCGCCGCCATGTTGACCGAGCGGCGCGTGACACAATGGTCACAGGGTCCGCGCGGCAGCGGGCGGCGGGGGCGGGGGCGGCCCAATATAATTATTGTGCGTCCAGTCACAAGGCCCCCCTCCCCCCCCACGAGGCCCCGAGCACAAAGGTCTTAGCCACCCGCGGCTCTCGCCAAATAAATTACGCGCTATCAAACATCCCGCGCTAATTAGAAGGGATATTGCGCCGGCGCTGGCCGCGTCTCGCCATGCCGGCCGATGCGACGGCTGGCCTCCGGAGGTTGGCAGCACCGGACCTCCCGACAGGTTGACGAGGGGATTCCCCGCGCCAAATGAGCGCGCCCGCGGCGCCGCGCACCGCACCGCGCCGCCTCGCCCAATCGGCGCACAGTGGGTGGGAACTCCGAGACGGGCCTGCCTCAAATTCCACGACGGTTTCGGTCAGGACATTTTGTTCATTAATAGACGCATGATTTTGTTGGTCACGAATCAGTTCTTGATGGAGATCATTCCTCGCCGACATGTGATATAGTATGACAAAGTAATATGTAAATACTTCGAAAAAACGTTTGTTGAATATTACATATATTTTCACACCGAGAAAAAAGTAAAAAACGTGAAGAACTTATTCTAGGGGTGATAGAATTGCAAATATTTCCTCGAATTATTTGTAGGCGTTAGTATTATACTGGCTAAACTGAATCAAAAACTTTACACATTTGAACTCAATTCTCACGGCAAGGGACGTACACTTTCTTAGGATGATCACCTCACTAATTTAATACATGTCTTTGGGACTATTCTGATCCCGCAAAAAAAATTAACCAGACTTTTAAATTGGTCTTCGTATGTTTACGCGTTCAATGCGCAATGTATTCATGTTCATACAATCGCGATGTATTCATGTTTCTGCAACGCCTTTAAAGAAAAAAATAATGGCAGTGAGGTAATCAGGATTTTTAATGGAGGGATATATATATAGCTAAGGCAGGCTGAAGTGACATTTTGATTTTAATTTTTTTATAGATGCCGAATTCAAAATTAATTTTTATTTGTTGTTATACAGACACTTATAAACTTACAGCACTTAGCTTCTTCTTTTAGAGACTGAAGAAAATTTTGTTATTAAATATATATTCTACCAAAATGTATATAATCTTTCAAATTGTTTGGAGGTAAGTTTTCCAGAATTGGGCTGAAAAAAGAACATTTTAGGGAAATTTATGTGTGCAATTTAAGCAATGCTATTTTGTATGCTGACAAATGGTCTCAGACAGACAAAATTTAAAAAAATTATTTGTTTTCACAGACATCCAAAATGACTTCGACAATACCTTGATAACACTTTTGGCTTTCATGCATACTATCCACGTACTATAGAAAATATACTGTAATTCTCTGGAAAATAAGGAGATTTTTCGACAGAGAACTCTAATTGTAGGTTCTGTCCATCCAAAATTTGGTTGTCAGCAAACATCTGTCTGTCCATCTGTCCGTCTCTGAAATCAAACGCCTTAACAGTGCAGACGATTTCTCCAATATTGATATACCCTGATCGATCTGTCGAAGCGCAAGACTTAAAGGAATATTTTTTAAAATTAAGGGTAACTTTACAGGAAGCCAGAAACATGTTTTTAAAATTTCTTAAAAATTGTTTCAAAGTTCTTCATTATGTTTCCCCTCGGGTAGAACAAAGAACGTTAAATATTGAGCAGGTCTCGTTTTGGTTGAACTACCTGAATTTTCAAAAACTACAAATGTTTTGAGAATGCATCAGCATTACTTTCTATTCTTCAATACATATTTCTATCAAAAAAACACAAATAATGTGAGAAAGTATGTGCTTTGGTGACAGAACTAGTTTCCGCATAATTACTTTCCAGTACACAACGAACACGAAAAAGTAGACCTGGATGACGTGGTGCCACGGTGTGCTAGAAGCTTAGAGTAATAAGGGCATTTTCTCTTTGCTATCAGATCGAGAGCTACATGCCGATTGTGAGAAATGCTTTTTGTAAATTTCAATCGCAAAATATGCAAAAACTACTGATTTTTTCAAAAACTTGTTCACGACCTTTTTTGAACAACATACTTTGTGACAAAACTCTATCTCCAATTTTGAAGTTTTAAATGTTTTTCCAATTTTCGAAAAATTGGGCAGGTTAACAGAAATGAGACCTGCGCCATTCTCTTAAACGTTCTTTGCGCTATTTAACATCAATAGCCTGCGATCCCTGAAGGGTGGAGTCCGCCCGCTGTCTCCACGCAGTTCTCACTGCGCCGCCTCCGGCGACAGCAACGCGCGCGGGCAACGGCGCACAGCTCGCGCCCGACACGATCGCTCCGCCCGCATTTAAGCACGCTCTGATTACGTCACGCACTAATCTATTCCCGCGTTCGACCGGAGGATACCGGAGGGTTATTACGAAGTGGTTTGCATCGTCGGGGTGGTCCAGACGCCCCTGTCGGGTGCACCGCCGGTGTTTTTCTCGCTTTCGGGTCTGTGTTTGTGCACATAAAAGTTACATTTAAAAAAAAACTGTGTAGTAGTTGTTTTCATTGTTGGAACAGCAAGAAGAGACGTCTTCGGCTAAACTTGAAAAAAGCCGATATATAAAAAGTCAAAAATTCAAACTTAAAAAACCTCTGGTGAAATGTAGTAGCTTAAGATACTATCTCATGCTATTAAATGGAGTAGTAAATACTAGAGTTTTCATTAAAAGTCAATTTTAACTTCAATATGTCAACCATAAAAAATGTTGTAGAAGAAGAAATATGCAAATTTGTGTAATTTCTGTCAAAAGGGAAGAAAAATAGTAATAAAATCAGTAAACATCAAAACAAAGGCATCACTTTCATTTTATTATAGGAAAAAGAGAAGAAAACAACATTTTAAATAAACGAATAACCACAGTAGTCCTGACTTCTCTGAAACTTCTTTACAATAGACATTTTAACCAACCGTAAAATCAGTTTACGCCGCGTCAACATTTCGGTTGTCATCCGAGTTCGAAGTTGAAAATTTCTCGAATCCAATTGACCTCGGCATTAAAAGTGTAACACGTTTAGAAGCGTTCCAGAAATTATCCCTAAATAACATTAGCGGCTATAAATCTCGTTTCATTTCGGCGAAGGAAAATTTCTCGCCGTGTTGAGGCGCCATAAATCCTCCTTAAGGCTCGCGCCCGAAATTCGCCTGGCGCCGGAGTTTCTGAGAAAGACACAGGGACGCCTAGGACACAGGCCATCTCAAGTTTCTACGTGAGCTGGATTCGTGAAACAAGTCTTTCGCAATGTTATATTGAAATCAATGATGTCTAAAATATTTAGGGCTTTAAATACCATTAAACAGTTTCTAATAAGGAATAAAACAAAAAATACAGATTACATAAAAAAAACAATGTCCATTCGTGTTTTTACGAATATTACATAGAGGGCAAAAAGAAGTAAGTTGAGGTAGCCATTTTCCATGTTCTTTTTTTTGTCTTGTGCCCCAAAACACAAAGATGATTAGATAAAGTACATTATAAGGGTACCCGAAACTCTATTAATATAGCTTTATCAATCAACTATAATACAAATTTCTCACTTTCTTCTTTTGTGTTTCAAATGTGATCCCAAAGAATGCCGCATCACGTTCGTAATTTAGTCTTCAAGATTTTTGCAAGTGATAAATTTAATTTGTCAGAAACAAGTTTGTATGATATTATGTGGTATTACTCGTATATTAACCAAAATGCACCGTAATTCTCTAAAATTCACAAATTAAATTTTAGATTTCATTTCAGATCCTTGTAGTGTGTTTCTGAAAATGTGTTTTACCAAAAAATTACAGAGAATTTCAACCATTTTATTTTTTCTGTTGTCTTTAACGTTAGCGACTTTTATGGGATCCTTTCTGGGTCCACCTGTTCAACATCGTATCATTAAAAACGGTTGCTAATATTGGATAAAAGATGTGGATGTTCTTTCTCACTTTTGGAAAGATAATGTGACGAAAATTAATCACATTTTGAATAATACACGGTCATTGAATATGATATATTAAAAAACTGAAAAAAGTATGTCGAGAAGGTTATAAAACCTAATAATATACAGAGTGAAACAGATTTAGTATAAACATAATTTAAAGAAATATATTCAAATTAAAGGTAAAAATACTTATTGTTCTTTGATCTTACTTAATAATAAAAATGTTATCACAAGATAACTAGGTGAAGGCCAAATACAACATACCTTACTATGGTGTAAAAAACCTTATTTATATCTAACTGTATGTAAAGCGATGCTATATCTTATTATGACCACCCCTAAAATCCAATGATTCAGAAACCAACATAGTAATTACTGTCATATTTTTTACCTCAATAGACATCAAAGCCATCAGCCAAGTTCATCCTAATAATTTATTCTAATTATTGAAAATTGTAGCTTGCCAAAGTCGAGTACATCTGGTTGTAACCCTCTCATTATCTCACTTTCTTGTAAGCAAATTTCAGATGCCACTTACCATTCCTTCTAAGTTGTGAGCGTAAGTAAATTCTGCCGCGCCCTCCTCCAAGACATCTTCAGCCATCTTGTCCGCACCGCTGTTTCCACGTGTTTCTTCACTCCTGAGCTCTGCCCGGGGGCCTCTAACAGAATTAGTCGAAAAAAAAGTTTCCCAAAGAAGCGAAACTTTCACGAGAAATCTTCTGCATCATATTTTACAGTTTTAATTTGGGAATATATTTTTCCTCCTTTTAAATATCAGGAGTTTTCTGAATTAATTAAGAAACGGAACGTAAGAAATATAAACTTCTGTACTTCTCAAAAAGCAGTTGTTCGATAGCGGAACGGGACGCAGAAGTTTCGAGAGAGAAGCGAGCGGAATGAGGGAGGCGGGCGTGGGAGGCGGTGGTGGGAGGGGTGGGGAAGGGGTGAAGAAGGGTGGAGTAGGGGGATGGTTAGGCTGGGAAATTGGGAGAAGAAAAGAAAGGAAGAGAGAGAAGAAGAAAGAAGAGAAGAGAAGAAAGAAAGCAGAATGGAAACAAGGAAAGAAGAGAAGAAGTGGAGCGAAGGAGAAGGAAGGAGCAGAGACGAGAAGAAGGAGAGGAGAAAAGAGAAAGGCGAAAGGGGGAAGAGAGAGAAAAAAAAAAAGAGGCACAATATAAGAGAAAAAAGAGGGAGAAGAAAGAAGAAGGGGAGAAGCGCGGGAAAGAGGGAGGGAACGGAATAAGGAGAAGCAAGGATTGCATCAGCATCACACTCTGAGACCAAAACCCCTCAAACCCAGTCTCCTTTAAAAACGCAGACTTCCGCGGCCGGAGTCAGTATCTTCTTGGCTGTCCGGAAAATGCATTTTACTCTGAGAAAGGTCGCAGCATGACGGCCGAAATATCGGCTTCTGCGCATAGAACATGGCGTTTCTCGAATAGCCAAGTGGATAAAGAGTGTCCTTTCTTTCCACAGAAAAAAAAACAGCCGAATAAATGAAAAATAATTCATAGTACACATTTATTTTGTTGGTAGTACAAGATGAACATTGCATACCCCACAGCAAGGAATATTGTTCTTATTATAGCCAACTTAACCGCTTATTTTCTAACTAAATTCGAAATAATTAGATTTATAGCCTTCACTGAAATCATCGTTCGCCCCTCCTTCCATCATTCGACTCTCCTTCCGTCTATCCCTCTGACTCTTCGATCCGTCCGATTCCTCCGTCATCAGTCGATTCGACCACTTGTCCATTCAGGTGTCCTTCCCTTCCTGGCTCCTGCCTTTTCTCAACACAGAGCATCGTCCGCACTACCAAATCGGAAGTCTGCGCCAAGGAGGTAAACGCAAAACAGAGCAGGACGTAGTTGAACTAGCGGGCAAACAGGAAAATGGGATGGATCACAGATGTGAGTTTAGGTGAGAACACTATGCGTTGTGTGTTGGACAGGAGCAGATTGGTACAAAGACATCTTTTGTTTACCAAACAAACTATTATGGGAGGCAAACGTCATTAAAAGTGATGATACAATTTTTTCGGTAACGAAATATAATGCGCCAATAAAGTCTGTCCGCAGCGGAGCTAGTGGCTGATGATAGTGCTACCAACCGAAAATATGTTGGTACAATGAGCCGCAGTTTCTATCAAAAGAAAAAAAATTGCGTACTCACCACAACCATAACATTCTGGAAAAGTTGCCCCTTCGTTTGTTTTCTCGTTCTCTTTTATCTGGTGAACATAACATGTATGTAATATAATGTAACATTTAACGTAATTTTTAATAGAAGCCCCTGATTCGGCTCGGGGTGGAGAGACTTTTCTAGGTCCAATGTATGATACCTAAACCACCTATTTGTGATAGAAATATGCTTTAGATGTGATAAATAACTATCAAATAATTTAAGGTTAAACAGCAAGAAATATGTACTTTAAAATGCTCATAAAATATTTCTAAATTTAAATTTAATTATTTTCGGAGGTACTAGTAAATACTAGGTTTAGGAAGCTTGATAAAGAAACTTGCAGCAGTGAGATGTGAAACATATTAGTATTTGAAACAGGAAGTTAGAAGTGAATAATTCAAACTTCATACTGTGATATTTATATGAATGAACTCCTATATTTAAGAAAGAAATAAGCAGACCATAAAATGAAAGTGGAGAAATAAAAATTAGAAGACATTTACGAAAGAATTAATGGGTTGCGAAGAGTAAAAATCAGAAAACAGAGAAATTTGCACTAAACAAAGCAATACACAAAATAGAAACAATAACTAATCTGGTAGAAACAAAAATATATGTCACAAAGTGAGAGAGAAAGGGAGAGTAGAAGAAGAACAAAAGGGAAAACGGCGAGGAAAGAAATGTTGGTGTAAATTAATGACAAAACGGCGGCAGGGAAAAGCAGCAAGAATTAGAAATAAAAGGGCGGCGGGCTGCAGTCAACGCTTGAAATTCGCTGAGAGGAAAGATGAGTCGGTCTGGGAGGGTAATGGGCAGTTCGTCACCGTTGCCTCTTAGTTGCTGCCCCTCCCCTCTTTCCTCTTCGTCGCCAGAAAACACCGGGGCCGTTACGTCCCCTATCTTGCCCCCACCGTTGCTGCCACCGCTGTCACGGCTCGACGACGCTGAAGCACAGTGTCACAAACGACACCAAAAGACCCACATTGCATATTGATTTTCATATCTTACAAGGAATTCGTCTAAAACATTTAGTATTTTTAAATAATAAGAAAATATATTTTCTCTTGATAAGTCATTCTGTTGATCTTGACATCGTAATGTAAATATAGTATAGAGATCCGTGAGAGTGAATTAATAAAAAGTCAGTTTTTTCACTGCCTTGGAATATAGCAAACTGTAGTTTTAATATGATAGTTTCCATCTGTAATGATAAATCGTATTAACCAACTGCAATATTTGTGTATTAATCTGGTATGTTATTGTATATTTGTAGCCCTGAAGTAGGTCAAATAAATGGCCAAAACGTTGGCACTCTAAAAAGCTGACAGTTATCATTAATATATTTATATAAAATATAAATATAAATCATATAATACTCCCTAAAATCCTTTTTGTATTTCCATGATGGGAAATGTTCAATATTACTTTTAATATTTTCTTTGAGAATGAATCTCTGTTAGTCAATAATATGTTAGTTGTCATTTTTGTAGTGTTCCTGTTATGAAGATTTATAGAAAAACTGAATATTCCTTTTTTGAAGCATTGAATTTTTGACATAATCCGCTAATCTTCAACTTACACATAATAGAATAAATTGTTGATCCTCTGCAACACTAAAGACATAAAAATATTTATTTTTAATTGAGACATTTATTGAAGATTATTTAGGGAGTAGTTAGAGAGGTGTAGTTGGAAAAAAAGAGAGCGCGTGCTAGTATGAAATGAATGTTTAACATCTCGTAGGAAATTACACAGGAAAAAGAGGAATGAAAATACCTCCATTATCCTCTTTAACGTAGTTTTAACCAAGAAGAGAAGCGGAAAAAAGAAAAGCTCACAAGGGGAGTAGAAAAAGAGAAAGACGTGAAAAGAAATAGAGGAGAAGAGTAAGGGAGGAGAGGATTAGACGAAAGAAGGGAAACAGAAGGAAGGGAGGAGAAGAGAAGGTGAAGAGGAGGGAGGGGAGTAGTACATAAAGACGAGAAAGAGATATAGAAAGATGGAGAAGAGAAGATAATAAACGGAAAAGAAAAGGAGTAATCGATCTTTGGTATCAAACATTTATTTTCTAACTCTTTATTTATCTAGCGTTCTTAAACATATATTTTTTTTAAATCGTATTTTATTTTTTGTAGTAACTCTTACAACATACTCGGAAACTAAGGCTCATTTGGCAAACCTGCAATAAATGGTTTGAGAAGGAGTGAGCATTTGTTGAGTGAGAAGGAAAATAAACTCGAGAACCGCGAGAAAACCTACCAATATCCCATTTTGTCAACCAGAAACGCCACATGGATTGCCATACGGTATTTTTTCACATCTGTGTGAAAGTGTAGTTTTATACTTTCATCGCTTAGGGTTTTTATGAATAGAACACTTACAACCCATCGTGATACTTTCTAATTTCAATGATCATTCAATGTTCTGAAAAAATTGCAAACCGTAGCTATGGATAACCGCTTCTTATAGTCAGGTCCGCTAATAAACTTGTTGAAATTTAATTTTGATATCTGTAGATGTAAATAACACTTTTTCATTCATAGGGACATAGTAAATGTTAAACTAGTCATTCAAAAAGGGCATTGCCAACCGCGACCTCGAGGAAAAGATCCAGAACTACAAAAAATGTTCACAATGTTCGTATATAACTTTGTCATATCTCAAAAATTGAAAAACATGAATAGAAACTGTCAGAAATGATTTTTATATCTTAATAAATGCTCATATGATTGATTTTTAAATACAAAACATTTTTCTTGAATTATGACGCATTAATTTTGGGGTTGATGGTGACATCTCCTCCCACTGGAGTTGTCTCGGTATTGGAACGGTGATGCAACTGTTAAGGAAATTAGACATCGAGGACGTCGATGGACAGTGAAACTCGAGGATGGAATTCTTACGAAGGATGCAGCAATGGTTGGACTGAGAGACAGGAGGGACGGGAGAACTCCAAGTAAACTTACCTCGAACGCTCATTGTCCTCCACAAATTTCACATGAACCCACCATTATTCGAACAACTGTTCCCAGAAGCAAAACGTGCGCGTTCTGAGAACTTCACTACAGGCCGCCTCTGTTGTGTGTAATAACTGCTACGTGGAAGAACCCGTGGACCAGTGGACAATGATGCCATGATGTAATGAGAAGAAGAAAAAACACGGGAGAACCCGAACTAACCTATCGCGAACCTCATTGTCCACCACAAATTTCGCGTGGATCCACTTACTATTCGAACAACAGTACCTAGAAGCAAAAGGTGAACGTTCTGACCTCTTCGCTTCAGAGCGCCTCTATTGTTAGTAATAACTGTTGACTCGAAGAACACGTGGAAGGATATCTAGAGAATAATGGTGCTGTGGTGTCGTGAGAGCCAGACGGAACGCGAGAATAACGAGAAAATCCTACCGCTAGCTCGGTTTGTTCACCACATATTCCACATGGATGGTCTTGAGTACGATTCCCAGAACCCGGAGGATGAAGATTATCAGACTGACTACTACATCGCGGCTCGTGAACCCAGAGTGGGCTTCTACCCAAAACGCATTTATTTTCTACCGGAAGGATAAATTCCCGAAGTAAACACTTATGCTTTTTGACTTTATTTTCACTCCTCATACACCGATACGCTCTTTTTGGGATAGGGGAATTCGGATTCCATCGGAAAGTAGTTGTCCCTCTCGGAAATATCTCCATTTGATGTTTAGTAGAGGCCGCCCTGCCGGCTTCGAGCTACTTGCGTTTCAGGCTAGTGCCTGAAAGCAATGCCCCACTCACAAAGCCCCGGGGCAAGTCTATGCCCAGATGATCAGGTCACTGCTACGATGAAAACAAGTACCAAACTGAGGGCCTCTTGGGCTAAGGCCTGAGATGCTTGGGGAGGTAGGAGCCCCCAACTCGTCTTCTCGCTGCCTAATTCTTTAAACTATCGACATGAGTATCGCCGGAACCTTTATTCTTACTCCCCAGCCACCCGCGCTTTGAGCTATTGACATACAGATTCCATCAAAACGCAGTTATGCATCTCGAAAATCCCTCTATATAATGCCTGGGTTGATGGCCTTGCCGGCTTCCAGAAACTAGCGTGAAAACTATCGACGTGAGTATCGCCGGAACTAAGCCAAACCTGACAGGAGGGGTTATGCTTCCCCCTCTGGACTTTTATGTGTGGAGGTGGACTCTGGAATATTCCAAGGAACGCCCTTTACTCAATCCCGCTCAAAGACCCGCGCGCCGCAGACCCAACCCGACAACACGAAGCTTAAAAACGCCTACTCACAGCCTCCCCATTGAAGCTAACGACGTGAGTGACGCCGCCGCCACCGCAGCTCACTCATTTTTAATCTCGCATTTCAGCTTCATTTGGCCCAGTGTGCGCAGTCGCCTCGGTCATCACCCCCATCCCACCCCCTCTACGGCCGCCGCCGCCGCCTGCACCAACTCCGCTGCCACCGCAAACCGCGCCCTGTCTGTCCCGGAGCATTAATTATTCCGCGCGCGTTGCCGCCGCCTCTAAACGCGACAGCGGGCGGCTGGAGAGCGTCGTTTGTCATTTCTTCGAAGTCGCCGCCGCCGCCACTCTTCAGATTCCCCGCGCGCGACCACTGGATTGCGCAAATCCACCGGCGACGCCGAGTACATTGTCTTCTCAATTCAATTAACGCGGCTGCTGCGAAGTTCGCTATTATTTTAGTTGGTAAAATATTACCGTACAAAGTAATAATCAAGCCAACATCAACTTAAGGAGTCGAACCATGGGATCCAGCCAGCAAGTCAAACCTGAAGATAATGAGAATATTCGAAACAAAAACATTGAGATACTTATGGAACGGTCGTAACCAACAATCATTTGTAGAAAGATTTGAACATCTCAACTACCGCAGAGATTATCAGTGAGCGAAGTAAGAGACATTAGACGAGACTCAGCTTTCAGTGAATATGTTGTACAATAGTGAACTCGTGTACAGATTGAAGCGTGAACATATATTAGATTTACCATTTAGATTTACTTAATAGTTAACTTGTACATTGTATAACATTTACTAATTGCTCCAAGTGAACAGATTGTAAATTGGCAGTAACGAAAATAAAATTCAAAAAAAATAGTTAGTGTCGCGTTTTCACAATACGAAGAATGAACTTGTGCCAGGGGAAACTGCACAAGAAAAGGCAAAAATTATATATATATATATATATATATATATATATATATATATATATATATACATATGAGGTCATTTATTAATTTATAACTTTATGCTAAAACACACTATGGAAAGAATTTTTTTGTAATAATTTATCACTGCAATTTATTGTGATTTTGATACGTAGGAAATTTAATAAAATCGGACACGAAGTAAATACTGATGTATGTGATTACAAAAAGAAATCACTCAATCGCTGAACACAATTTGATACAAACAAAATTCCAACCAGAAAAACAATGACGAAAAATGACCGATGTGCCTTTCCAATGTGTTTTAAATTATTTTATTCCTTTGATTCTATCATTCTACTAGTGTAGTACTGCTTTACAAAGTAATACTGTATTCTTTGTAAAAAATAGCAGTGATTTAAAAAGCAAGTCTATATTTTGGAAACTGTATACAACAAAATTTCACCGGTTTTTCAACATAAGGGTTTTTATTTTAGAGATGCCTTTCATAAATGCAAGATATCTGTAAACAATTATATACCCACACTCTTAGATATCAATCGTAAATGAATATAAGCTCTTATTTTTTTTCAATTATGCTCTCTACTCCAAAATTTACAAAAAATATCAGCTTATGAACATTGATCAAAATAAATAGAAAAAATGTTCAATATACTATCCCTCTTTCTGTAGGGTGAAACTTTAAATTTCTTTACTATTCATGTGACAGCATTTCGCATGACCATGTCATCTCGAAGCAAATTTGTAGCCGACAGTTTACAGTCATTTTGAAATCCATTTCAGTCATTATTCATATTTCTTGTTGATACAGTTAATGGTCTTCCGTTATCATCAATGTTAAACTAGTTATTCTAGCATACTTTTGCGTGTACAAGTACTTCTAAAGAAATAATGTAACTCACATTTACATAAAAATACTAATAGTTCGAAAATTACGTAAATTAAATGATTTAAAGATTTCATATTGCGAAATATGTTGCATTAAAAATGAGTCTACAGCATCAATATTAAAAGTGTTTGACAAAATTGAAATAATTTCAACTGTTGCATTTTTTCGACATTTCATAATTTCAGTGAAAGCGGTAACTGAGGAATATTATTTAGCATTTTTTCTCATTCAAGTACAGAATTTTTAGAACAATTTAGGAGGTGATTTTGAAACTATATTTTTATAATTATGTTAAATTCACAAAATTTTACTCAAAATTACGCAAAAACTAGTCATATTTTCACAAATGCGTACATGTTATGAATTAAAGGATTAAATTGATATGAGTTTTACATTGGCCTAAATAAACATATTAAAACATATAGTTGTAGGAAAACGGATAAAATATTAAAGGTTTGGAATTTCAAACATTGATTGTTTTTAATTAAAATAGAACATGTGCCATTTTACACATTCCTCTATTCAAGCGAACAAAACTTTAAACTGTCGTAGAGGCCTCGTGGTATGTATTCCCCAATATTTAATTCAGACTACACTTCCACAAAAGCACGGAAAAATCACAATTTAAGTATTAGGTATGAACAAAACGCGCTTTTCTCCCGAGAATTGTTTCCACAATTCCAACAAGTCCCATTTCAACAAAACTGTGTCAAGAAATTAATGAAAAAATAAGAAAATATTTTAAATAGCATAAAATCAAAATTACATATTTTACAATTTCATCTTTGTATTGTGTTTAATTTTTAATTATGAATAAAAACTTTTATAGCAAATTTAAAAAACTGCATAAACATATTTGTTTATACTACATGGCACTGGTGACATTCGAAGTTCGTACGCCCAGCAAAATCAGTCCAATCCACCAATCAGCTCGCAGGTGTTGTTGAGTGCCGCCCCGTCGCCCGACCGAGGTCACCATCCGCGCGCCGCCCCCAAGAGACGCGGAATTCGGGCAGACACACAAGGAACAATTCGTATGTTAATACGCTAATCAATGTTAATCAAGAGCGGAGACAGCGATCAAACGCGCACCGCGCAATCAGCGAGCGCGCGAAGATCAAAGCCGCTTATGGCGCCGCGCCTCACGTACGCGTCGCCCACGGACGCACTCGC
>BOPP01000041.1:2685049-2711660 GCA_017312745.1 Gryllus bimaculatus | reverse complement strand
TCTTCTCTGTGTGCACGTGCTGTACTTACAAGGTGTTTCTTGATGCACCGTTTTCATTATTTGAGTTGTAGGTAGGTCACTTGCATATACGTGCTGTGATTCCAACAACATGCATTTCTTCTATTTCATTCAGTATGACTCCCTTTACTTGCTCCCTTGAAATTCTGGATACTTCTAATAGGTAATTTATTCACAGTGGTCTATGTAATTAATTTAGCGTTAGCAGATTTGATTTCATTTTTCGAAACTGACCTCATTCGGAAGACATGGACTGATTTATCAAACTTTCTAGTAAAGAAGGGATATGAACCATCGCCTTTTCGCAAGACTCCTTCATATGTAACATACTGAATAAAATTTAGACACTGTCTTTTCCTTATTTTTTTTCTTTATAATCTCGCATCGAAAGGTTTCTGATACAAAGAGATTTAGTGCAACATACGTATTTTATTTTTGGCAAAGCAACATCTGCTCTCTCATCACCTCTCCCTCTGAATTTCTTAATTTGCCCTGTCATCATTGACCTCTTTGCGCAAGCACATCGCCATTTTCTGTGTCCGCCCCCCCCCCCCCTCCACCGACCCGAGACTTTGATGGCTGGGCACTCAGCAGATTCGTAACTCCGCCTCCACCGCCGCCTCCGCCGTCGCTCTCCCCACACAAAAGAATACTCTTTGCACAAGTTCCCTTAAAGCCCCAGTAAGTACGGTTATGATCTGATTCGCGCGCTTTGTGATGCAAATCTCCGTGACGGTTTTCGTCCGCGGTCTTGTTTTTCCTCGCGCTTCTTTTCCAGCGGCGCGGCTGATTCTTCGGGGCGATCGTTGCATCCCTTCTCTTGCATCCCTCCGGCCGTCGGGTGAACCCTGTCAGCACAGCCACCTGCTCTGGTATTCGAGGGCAAGGCGGGTGAGAGATGTGCATCGAGTGACGACTGAGGCGGAAGGCAAAGCGACGGAAAGGCGGCGCGAAGGACGAGCGGCCAGACGGGTGAGAAGGGAAGAAGACAGGGAGGGGAAAAGAGTCAGCACAGGGCGTGGTGAAGCAAGTGGAATGACACGGCGAAAGGGTGGATGAGGAAGAGGAGCGAGTGGAGAGCTACGGAAACAATCCTCCAAGAGCAGTGTGGAATGATGGTTATCAGAAAAGGAGCGGGGGTGTTAGGTCTGGTGTACCAGGTCATGAATGTATTGGAGGGCATTGAGAGAGTGAGGTGGAGTGGGGGAGAAGAACAGGATACGTTTAATTGTAGAGAGACTCTTGATTGTAGTGAAGATGATGGAATAAGGGTTTAGGTAAAAAAAATGCAGAAAGAGAAGATAAAAGAAAGAGACTATAAGAGATGGATATGGGGAGAGGGGGACACGGTAACCGAGAAACGGTGAGAGGGAGTCAGGTGAGAGAAAAGGGAAAGAGACGCAATGGGAAATGGTTAGAGAGACCGTGAAAGAGAAACGGTGAGAGATGGACGATGAGAGAGACAGAAAGAGAAAGAGAGATGATAATATAAAGAGATGGGAGAAAGAGACAGTGAGAGAAAGAGACGGTGAGAGAGAGAGAGAGAAAGAGACGTTGAGAGAGAGAGAGACAGTGAAATATATATTCTGTGTGAGAAACAAAATACGGGATAGAGAAGAGTAAGAGGTTTGGGAGACAGAGAGAGACATGGTTGTATATAGAGATGGGAGAAAGAGACTAACAGGTGGACGGTGAGAGACAGAGACGCTGAGAGAGAGAAAGAGAGACGGTGAGAGAGAGAGAGAGAGAGACGGTGAAAAATATATTCTGTGTGAGAAAAGAATACGGGATAGGGGAGACGAGGAGAGGAAGAGGTTTGGGAGACAGAGAGGGAGGGACTAGACTGTCAATGTCTGTGATGAGGAGCAGGTGCGCTTGGGGAGGGGCACGGATGCAAGGCAGAGACGGGCGGTTCGGAGCGAGGCGGCGCACGGCTGGGAAAAGTGTCGGCGGGTGGGACGCGAGGGAGGGGCCCATTTGCATCCTCGCTTCGCGTCGCACATCCGCCCAGCCCAAAACGCGTAGCCAGTTGCGCGCGCATGGCTTCCTCGCTCCACCTCGCCCTTTCCGCCCCTCGCGCTCCCCGGGCGCCGCCCTCGGGGAAGTGCGGCTCCGGCGGTTTTTTCCAGGGTGTTGCCTCCTCACTACGGAATACTTGTCTGCGGAGACTTCATTTTCGAATGTTGAAGAATTCTTCACGTCGTTTTACGCTGCGCCTTATCTACCGGAGAGGCTTTTCAGAAGTAAAAGCGGAAGCGGAGTTGAAGTTCAAATGCCTGCAGGCGCATTTTGTTTGTGGTTTACCAGCGATGACTTTAGAATGTTTCATAATTTGTTCAGGGTTTTCCGACAAGGTAAACCCCATCTGATATTAAAACACGAGCTCACTGAACGAAGTGGGTGAAGACTTAGCGCTCTGATTTCGCATTCAGGACGCCCGAGTTCAATCCCCTTGCCGGCCATTCTGACTGGGATCGTGGTTTCCCTCGATCACCAGGTGAATGCTGGGATGGTTCTACTGAAAGACCAGCAGCGTCGTTGGCCGAATTCATTAACTACGTTAAGTCATGAAGGTAAAGCGAGTTCCAGACATCGCGTGTTCCTGGTTGGGTGACTGATTGGGAACCGCGGGATATACTGGCGCCTAGGCCAATTGCCCTTTACGGGTCATATAATGTCTAAATACAAATCTACATAAAACTGGCCAGGTCAAACGTGTTTTACTTAAAGCTGTTTTCCGGAAATCAAAAAAAAAAATTAACCTAGAAATGAACGCATGTCGGAAATTTTATACTCACTTGCTCAGTTTGAAAATGTTTTTTTTTTAATTTTTAAATAGTCTACTAGTCTTAAAAATAAATAACTGAAATATTTTTCAAAAAATATTTTAATTGTGAAACACAATATATGAATCTGTTCTAAAAACAATTATTCATTTTTGCTTTCACGTATAATTTAAGGAAAAGTTTCATGTCTGCTCTGAGGAAGACCACGACAAGTTCGTCGAAACGTCACTATTACAGCCTTTGATGCACCGTAACCCGGACAGCCAAGGGTACTTGCAACCAGTTTTATGAATGTAACTCAATAGTTCAATTTATTAACGTGGTGAGGATATCCGAAGGCAGTTTTGTAAAATTTCCTACCAATATCTACTTACCTTTTCAAAACAAACCTTATAAAACCATCGACTTTTTGAGACACAAATAGACAAGCAAATTTGCAGTGACGAAGTATTTTTTGTCATCAACACCTCATAGAAATCATTTGGATATTTGATTGTACAGAACAAGTCACATTTGATAACTACGCATGGAATGGATACGTGTGCTGCAGAGTATATATACTATTTGAATGCCTGTGTCGTAGCGTACTATTATACACACTGATGTGTGTGAAAACATCTGACATTACTCATTTTCCACTTTAAAGTACAAGTACTTCAGGAACAATATATATGTGTTTTTCATGTATACTTGTATTTAGTGAAATGAGTCTCAACCATGCCGAAAAGCTGCAAACATCATTTCCACATATTGATTTAAGTCAATTTTATCTGAAAAATAATCCAACTAAATATCAAACAAATACATGATAACAAAATTGCAACCATCTGCAAAATCACAAAACAGTTGGTTGGTTTGATATACATTTACAATGCTAAAAGTTTCATTAAGTCTGTCGATAAACATCTTTTGAATTACGAAGTCCTGTAGTGATTGAAAAGTTAATAATCATTTTACGAATTATCAACATCAATAACACAATTATACGCCAAACAAATAAAGCAATGTGAGCAATTTGCATCCTGTTCTCAATGAAGAAAAATAACAAACCGCTTGAGATGCCAGTTCCCCATAAATAGAAACCTTCTTTAAAGGTGTTCAATCCTAGAGGTTTCGGTTCCTTAATGGCCATTGCTAGAGGAGCACACAAACATGATATTTTAAGTGGAATTAAGAGTTTTCTACAACTTTCTTCTTTATATCTCTGATACAACCCAACTTCTATCATTCTTCTAATCAAAATATTGAAGTTTTCTGGATCAACCCAGTTCTTTCTTAAGGGAAAAGACACAAAATAAGGGCTGAATATGCATGTAACACTGAAAACCAATGAGTTATTGGTTACCTTGTAATAACAATTCTTCGCTTTGGTTAAGACATGTTTACTGGCGGGCAATTTCACATTTTCAGAAAGTGATACTTCTGCATCATCTGTTGCGAGTTTCTTACCGAACGATGTGTAAACGTCCCCTAATGGTTCCAGAAATCTTTTCAACATTGTTTCAGAAGGAACTTCAACAGGTAGAATAGTCTTGCCTGTTGTGTCAGTTTCTTCCAGTCCCCTCCAGTCCAAATTCCTTTGGTGTGCAGGATGCACAAGAGACGCCGTTAGAGATCCACCAATGAAGTTCCATAGGACAAAGCTGAGGATGCTCAACCAAATCATGAGGCGTCCCAGCTGGTCGTTAAAGGCGCCCTTAATGGTGGTGAAGACGACTTCGGAAACGGCAAGAGGTAGACTAAGTCCATATCCAATGACCACTGCTACTGTAAACGCTAATAAACTTGCAGCAGTTGTCAGCCAGGTGGACAAAGACACTGTAGTCAATACTCTGCGCTGAACTGAAGGAACGTCAGCAAAGAGAACACTCATCTCCTCTTTATCGTGAGGGCACAAAATGCTGACGTTGAAGGCCAGTGAGTATCCAACATAAATGTGATTTACAACTATATCCATGTTTCCTTTTGAGAGAATCTTGAAGACGTTTTCAAGTTGGGGGTTTATTGAGAGAACTTTACATTTTAACAGGGAATGTTTTTTCACCGCGTTAAGTAGTTCTTCATGGTGATTAATCAACATCACACATTCATTGCACCATTGTCTCTGAATTAGTTGTAGAGTATATAAACCGTATCTCACGTTCATGTCACTATTAGAGAACATTACTTTCTTATTAGTTATTTTTCCTTCTTTTCGAACATTATTCTTGATTTTGTCTTGCAGTGACTTTCCTTCGCTTTCATTCAACACTCTCATTACATTGTTAACAATATCTTGTTGCGATGCTGTTGAGAAAAACGCAGTAAAATATTGCAGATACAGCACAATTACAATGTTTTTCAACACTTTCATTTCTTGTATAGTAAATATCGATAAATATTATAACACAAACCCTTTCTCCAAAACGTTCCCTTGAATATTCATTTTATATTCAAAATAAAGCAAGATCTTTAGTCTAACGAAGGAAACAAGTTAATACTGAATTCACACTTAGTACATTTCTACTACGCAGAACTCAGAGAGGATGTACTTCGTTACGTTATTTATTTATCAAGAATAACTGCTCAAATGAAATGGTGTGCTATCTGTTGCACTTCATTATTAATACTACCTTTGATGGTGAGGCAGTTTTAATCTCATCCATCATCATTTGTGTATGGCGTGTCGACAGTCTCAATATATACCCTATTATTTTGAAGTTCCTCATATACTGCCATGATACTTCCGTGCTGATGCCATTGATTTTAGTCTAACATTCAATAATTAAGTGAAGAGGATACAACACCTCTTTGTATTAAGAAGATGATATTAATAGAACCTCATCGCACTTACAAGTTAAAGTTGCATCAATATTATGAGATATCTCAATAATGAAAATTTCAAATGATTTTGTAACCGTACAAAAGTAGTATTGTAGGTAACGCTTGCATCTTATAAGAGTAGTATAACTCCTTAAAGTAAAGAAAACTGAACAACACTTTCGCTCTACTCAGATGCAGTCACGCAAGACTGTTTTCACAACAGCTAATCTTAAAAAATGTAGGACAAATAATGATCTACATTAAAGCAATTGGAGCATATTTATCCGTCGGAATGTAAAAATAAGTTACGTTTCAATCCCTTTTTAGGACATATTGCAACAAACCAACTCATTCATCTGTCAACATTTCGACATTTCATTGTATTTCCATTTCCACAATTCAACAAAAATAACGTTGGATGAAGCCATGAGGTCGTGGCGTTGCAATCTCAAAGTCCATTCGACTGCAAAATTGATTTCCACTGGAATGAAATGCGGTGGGTCAGCAAATGAAGATCACAAAATTCATTGACAATTTTCATTCTAATAATCTTGTGGGAACAAAGCAGAACGGAAAACTCCAAACATCTAGTTGCGTTTGAAGCAAAGAGCATTGTTCTTTGCAATCATTGACTCATTCCTATATTTTCCATTCCGGTCTCAAATGAATCCGGTAAATTTTAGCGTGGGATCAGGTAGAAAAAAGAACCATATTTTAATTTTTATCATTAATCATTTTAAATAGTGCTATAAAGTAAAAGTACGCATATATGAATGAAAATAATTATATAGACCAACGAAACTTTAAATGTGTATGCTGAAGCAAGATATTAAAATCTCTACGAATGAAGTAAAATCGTAAAATTGAACGCGGTCACGTAAAATTTCATAATGTACAAACATGAAAAAGAAATATGTTATTTTCCCCATCATCTGCAACAACATGGCGCAAATAGAATCTCCATACCTCAAACCGTTTTCAAGATATTTGCTGTGGCGAACTTCGGTGGTCCTTACCTGTATATGATTATTTTCTATAGAGTATTTTTTATCTGAAGCAGCTATTTGTTTTTGAATTTAATTTGAATGAAATTGAATATAAGACATTGACTCTTCCGCAACTGTGCTTCGCCAATTCCACGACAGCTCCTTTATCAGGGCGCTGCTCTCTTTAAAGAGCCCGTTCGCACTGCAAGCGTCCGCGCAACGCACGGTCAGTCTGACCGGCACGTGCGGTCACGTTGTCCCAGTCTGCACGAGGCAGGTCCGCGTGGTGAGACGGGGGGGGGGAGAGCTGCAAACGCGAGAAGCCGAATCGGCAACGATAAGCGGCGTGCGAATATATTCCCTGTTGAAAAGTCTTGCCCCGGCCCCACCCCCGCACTCGCCCCCGCCCCGCCCCTCACTTCACCGTCCCCTTTCGCCTCTCCTCCACGCTTCTCGCACGTGACGAGAGCAGGTGGTGGGGACGCGATACAACGAGCGACGAAACTCAGTGGTACCACCTACTTTTCTCAAGGGGCCAAAATGCATTCCAAATTAGGGTTACAAGACATAAAAATTTTATCCTGGGTATTAGACAACAGTACGCCACCTCATTATGGTATTTACAGGAGAAGCGATTGAAATATCCCAGACTTCTGTAAAGGTGATCAATATGAAACAACATTTTATTGTATTAAATGATACTGTTTTCATTACATAAAGTATAACATTACTTTGTCAAATGCTTGTCAACTTCTACAGAAATGGAAAAAAGTTAGTACTTCTGTGTATTTTGTTGTGTGGCTTGATATTTTCTCATCCCAAGCGCCTCAAATATTGGAGGCTAGGTGGGCGGGAAATGCTGTATGCACTCGTGGCTAAAGCGATCTCGCGTTTACTTTTCATCGAAATCGATGTTAAATGAAGCCAATAAAAGACTGCTGGTTACTGCATTCGATATGTACTCCCCGTTTTAGTTCTATACAGGTTTATTAATGGGAACTCTAGGCATACAACATTGGTATTCGAAACTTTAAAACAGATATCTCTATAATGTATTTGTGAGGTAAATCAGCAACAAAACGTACATAACGTGAAATTATTAGCTGAATTAGTTACTTATTGTCAAACGTTTGCACGGGCCGGGATTCATATTCAGGTCCAATCATGTGGAATTTGTAATGGACAAAGCAAGCTCCCGACTGATAAAATAACCTCTTTATGTCCCCACGTTTCGAGGACAATTTTTACCAAATTCAAAAAGTTTGTCCGCATAATACAAAAATACGTAAGGATTTTTTAAAATTCTTATGGCGTATATTAAATTCGTAAAATTTCAGAACGGCACTTCGAAATGATTTCTAATTTTTCAAAAATGAGAAATAAGGAAATTAAGAAACTGATTCATTATCACTTTCCTAGTACTGACCTTTAGTTCTTAATCCAACCA
This sequence comes from Gryllus bimaculatus, assembly GCA_017312745.1. Classification (NCBI taxonomy): domain Eukaryota; kingdom Metazoa; phylum Arthropoda; class Insecta; order Orthoptera; family Gryllidae; genus Gryllus; species Gryllus bimaculatus. The sequence continues at coordinate 2,703,621 of BOPP01000041.1, read as the reverse complement.
TTATAGCCTAAAAGAATATGAAATGTTATATAATTATTGCAATAATTTACATACTCAATATAGCCAAATACTGTCTTATAATTGTCACAAATGTTTCGCTTCAGTTATTTATTTTAAAACATCCACTTTACATTATTTAAAAATATATTTTGTTGAAAAATTAATATATCTTGTAGTTTTAATAACTTGGATATTTCCATCAAATATGTGTTATTATGCTGGGGGAAAGTTACAAAAATTGATAGCCGTATATAGCATGAACATTCACTTCGCCTGTGGTAAGGCCCCGTACCTTGTTTCCACAGTAGTTAACAACAAATGTACAATAATGAAAAAATATATTTTGAAAAAATTAATAAATGTCCCGACAGATTTTCACAAAATAGATACGTATAATATAAAAAGTTTAAAATAATTATATTGTTGAAATTCCTGATTTTGTTTCAAAACTGGTTGTATGAATTAGAAATATAACTAATTGAAAAACCACAGGTTAATTCATCATATCAAAGAAATCGAACAATTTGTTTAATGTACACAACGACATGTTTGGACATTAATATTTCTTTAAATGTATGCTGTTATTTTTGGAATATTTTTGTAAATGTTTATATAATGTACAAAATTTGAATATTAGAATTACTCGCCAACAATTTCAATACAGGATTGAAATGTTATAAAATACCAATATTGATTACACTATTGTATTTTGTCAATTTTAAATTTATTATTACGTTTTATTACGAAAAAACCTCCTAAACGTTAGGAGAAGCAGGCAGATTTGATCATATTTGGCGTTGGCGTATTTTCTCGTTGGTTTAAAATTGTTTGCAATACGTTTCCATATGTTCTTCATGTAATTTTGTAACACAACATAAATCATTCTTAGTGTATATATTCATGATTGGCGTTTTTCGTTTGGCGCGTACATTTACAAATATTTTGCAACTTAAATAAAAATGATTTAAGGCAATCAAAGTCGAATATCGTTCTATTGCGACTCCTTAACATCGATTGAAGAAAAATTTAAGATTTTGTATTAGTAATAGCAGAGGTCTCTGAAACTGGCCAAACATTATAAGCATTGTCGCGTAACTTGTCACAGACGCCGCAGGAATTTTCAGAATCTGATAACTTGTTTTCTATCAATGTGCTAGCGATTTCTCTGATGATAGAAAACATGTGAATTCTGTCTTCATAATAGAAGAGCAGTGTTAATATGAAATTGCACGTGATAAGTGCGTTTTTGTACTAGAAACAAGTAATGATTGTTTCCACAAGTTGTCTTTTCTTAATTTTGCTATTGCAAGTGCAAAGATAAACGGTATGACCCGATTTTGACAGGAAGTAGAGCAACTAATCCCATACAGTTACTACAATGAGAGCTAATATTGATAATAAAAACGCATTACATTTAATATTTCCTTTTTGTATCCTTGCAAACTCTCAAGAGGACTTCTGTACGGAGGATAATGTTAAGGGTTTAAATATATTAATCATCAGTACAGTACTACAGTTCAACCATACACCCATCCCAAAAAAAAGTTTATAAACCAATTTATCTAAGGTGATTCTTGGCTCGTTGGAATTAATGTTTTATTTTTACTTTCTGTCTTTGAGTGTAGGTCCCAAATCAGAAAATGAACTTTTCATTATCAGTGTTTCCATCATTTCATTCTTTACGATTTGCCACACATATGATAATGACACGCATATTATGGGCTATTATAAGAATATACATTTTTTTTCTAGTAATCTACATATAGAAATCAGCTAACTTGAGTCTGTCGATTGGACTATCTGACCGACCGTCCATCGCTCACGGTTAGACCACTGCCTGCCAATCAATCAGAGCAAATTAGTTATAATACGACGCGTCTCACTCTTCATTATATTCAGTATTTCTTAAAAATACAATTCTAAAAGAGCACGTGTACAAATGTATGTGTACTATTTACTAGCAACTACTAATTGTATGTACTGTAAATAAAACCTAAATTTATTGTCGTAGTTAGTAATGGCGAATAAAACGGCCTGAAAGTCAGCAATGAAATGTTTATTATATTTTTCACACCCAAGAATCAGACACAGAAAAATAATTTATATTTCTAAAAACATTAAAGAAACAATATCATCCAATGCTTTTCTTGCAACTCAAGTACTGCCGTCGATAATGCAAATTTGATTAAAATGATTGCTGCTATCTGTACTTTTCCTGCTTAATTCTTGCATCGTCTTCTTGCCCACGTGGCAAGCTAACCTTATATATGTTGGGATGAACGGTCAGAGAAACATTTGCAGCGTTTTTAATACAACTTAGCTATTTTGGCGTAAATTAACTGCTCGCTTCATTGTACATTTATAAATTGTGCACAAAGAATTTTCGAAAGAAAAATGTGTCACACCTGTATTGCTTAATAAATAGGACGAAAAACAAAACATACGCAACTTTCGACAAAGTAAAACTAAAATTTGCACCAAAAAAGTACAATTTGGTTTCATTAATATTTTGTAAAACATATTTTTGTTTTTAATAGAGTAGGCTATATCATGGTTTTAATATCATACGTACACGCATATTTTGCAGTGTCGACTGCTTTCAACCCAGTATTTAAGAGATAGAAAAATATCTTTCTCTTTCTTCTAAACACAGATATAAAGATAACAGATAAATATATAAAAACACAGAAATAAAAAATAGTATTACAAACATATTTTGATATTTGGAATATATGCATAATACTGAACAAAACACAGCCTATTAAAGCATTCCAAATTATAAATATGAAGTAGGTCAACCCTCAGATATCTTCGTTTTCGATAAACTGAACTTTCAGATAGGAACCGTCAACCTAATGAAACTGGAATTATAACTGAAGAAGAGACTTCAGTAGGCTAATGCATCCCATTACTAAAAAACTTTTTTCTGAGAATTTTTCTTTCATTTTCAGTAAAATAATCTTCTGAAATTCATTTTTAATTTATGCAAAAATATTATTTAAATCACAAAGTCCTAGACTTTTTAGGTATAGTGAAAAATCCGTAATAGACGTTTAAAAAGCATAAATAAATTGAACAGTATAAATAGAATAAGAAGTTATAAATAGGCATGCATTTCGATCCATCATTTATCTTAATTAGTAAGTACGATTATTTTGGTAAAGCACAGTTTCGTCCTTTTGAATCAGCGCAATTCTGCAGTGTGAAGGGTCGCGACGAGTTTGGGAAGCAGGAGAGAGGAAGGGTGGAGAAGGGAGGTGAGAGACATCTCCCTTCTGCCGCGTATTCCGTCCTCGCCTGGGGCACGGGAGAGGAGGGGGCGGGTCGCCTAAGCCAAGCGCGATTTATCCCTGCATAAACAAGCTCGCCGGCCAGCTCCCTTATCGCCCGCCGTCCCGCCGCGCTCCTCTCCTCGCCCCACTCCGTCCCACCCTGCCCCCAGGGCCCCACCCGCGCCTGCACCCCGCGTCCCCGCCATGCGACCTACACTCTGGCTCTCCACGTGCACCGCAACTTCCCCGTTTCTCTCTCGAATATCCCCTCCGTGGGTCTCTGTCACAGTCTATGTTTCCCCGCCGTGACTTTGCGTGCAGAATGCTCACAATTTCCCCCGTCAAGTGCTCACAATTTTCAATACATGGTGTTGCCGTGGGACTAAACCATACCTCCGTTAAACGTCGCAAAATGTTTCATTAGACCACACCCCATTATGCGTCTCCGGCTGTTCTCTTGGTCACTTGTCACCGCAGTATATCCAATGAGTCTTATTCTTCACCAGTTGTCCTCAGTTAGCCCCATCAGTTGTTCCCACCGTATATCTCCGGAGTCTGATTCTTCGTCACTTGTCCCCACCATTTAGTGCCGTCAGTCGTCCCACAAGTTGTCCCATCCAGCTGCCCCCGCCAGCTACCACTGCAGTCTTTGTATTCGCCAATCGTCTCCATTATTTGTCTTCGTCAGTAGTCCCCCCCAATTATTCTGTCTTGGCTCTCGTCAGATGTCCCCAGCAATTCTTCCGGTCATTTGTCCTCGGAAGTTGTTTCCCAGCCAGGTATTCCTCTCGCGGGTGCCTGCCATTCCTCGCTCTATGGGTCCTCACATGGGTGCTCGCAATGTATTTCTTTCACGGGTCTCCACCACTGGTGTTAATGGGCCCCCGCCATGGACTTGTGTATGGGTCCCCGTCTCCGCTCGAGGCGTCGCCCTTTTACTGGGGGGGGGGGCTAATTAAAACTCCGTGGGCGGTGGCACGTGCGCCGCGTGCGTCGACTGCGTCATCTGGTGGCGGCGCCGCGCACTGTCTTCGTCGCGGCCTCCTGCACTGGCTTTGCCTCCCCGCTGCTCCTCTTCCGTATTCACACAACACGGCCCGCCTTTCGTCTCTAGTTTTTACTGCATTCTATATTTTTTTTCTTTCCCGTATACCTACGTATATACGAAGTAATGTACGTAGCACAGCAAAAGTTGTAATGATGCGCGAAAAGGTGTTGAATTTTCCGCAGAAAAAATTTCATTGCTGGGCCCTGATAACGAAAAAAGTGGATAATTCCTGTTGATAAATTAAGAAAAAATAATTATCACGTGGTGTATCAAGAACACCTGTTTCGTGAATTCTTGATACCTGAAAAACAGTTGACGGCAAAACGTCCGTCCGTCCGTGTGTGAAGACCACTAGCAACTAAACCAATTTTTTAAATACCGAAAATACGATTTTTTCGCGTACTGATTACGCAGTATTCCCCTAGGTTCACAACCAGAAGTTTTATTCTCCCATCGTAATTGAAATACTTGACTGCGCGAAAGCCATAACAGTATAAGTTACATTTTATAAATTCTGAAAAAAACGTCTTTATTCAGAGGCGAAACGAGAGACGGATTTTGGGAGGGGGAATTCAAAATGTTTTGGTCGAAGAAGTCATATTACAGATTTTATAAAACATCGCATGGTATACAAGCTCATGGTGCAATACAATACTATATTAGTTTTGATGGTTATCCTAAAATATTTTTTCTTGAAAGTGTACTGACAAGTTAAAATTAGTAAATACTTAACAATTTTAGGGGGGCGGGAAATTTCCCTCATTTACCTTCCTGACCTGCCTGCTTTATTTGAGGCTATATTTCAGTGATAATGAGTTTTAGTCAGTTTAATGAATGCCTTGGTTTTAATGATGAAACAAACCACTATGACTTTATAAAATTATGGACTTAAATAAACACCATTTTCTGAATTCATAAAATGCCACTTATATCGTTCGAGATAGCACTCAGAAAAGTTGTGATTTTCTATGATCCCATTCTTTGTGTACCTTTGTGTATGTTAGACTCCCATTCGCATAGCATTCATTTTGACTCCCTGTTGGTTAAATCGTAATACTGTTGAAGACAGTGCAATGATGTCTAGGTCCTTGGATGAAGACGATATTTCCAACTTATTGGAAGATGACGCCTTTTATGGTGTTATTCATGTTGTTGTTATTGAGGAAGAAGTTTAGTCAGACTTGAATGGCGGTGTTTTAGATCAGGATTATGTGGATAGAGATGACCGTGGTTTTCAACATGTGCATTCGAATGCATGGTCAGCATGCATTCGTTCTATTACATGGCATATTCTAGGTTTTGGGTGTTGTTAAATATATTTAAATAAATATGGGTTCATTCAGTATTGTTTATAATTTGTTTTATGTTTTAAAAATTCATGTTTGTAGACATGTTTGATGTTGGGAGATAAAATGACTCCGCGTTGTGAATTTGCGTTTTTCGACAAGAAAACTCTTATTGCTTGGCCCTTGTTACGAAAAAGCGAATACTTTTGTTCCTATATGAAGTAAATTACTTCCTCTATTTTCTTTATTTTTCTCCTGCTTCGTGCATGCGTCGGGCTATTTGTAAGTGCATGTTGGCATGCATATTTTAGCATTAGATAGTGCATATCTAATTATTATTTTTAGAAGTAATGTCTGAGTGTGTGGAGAGAAATTGAGGTGTTACAGTGTTACCCAACCGTTACTAAGCGCAAGAAAGTACGTGCTGTTGTAACATCACTAATTTCTTCTGATGTGCTACATATGACCTCTATTGTGTATAATTCCCTTTGCGTCTAAACTTCAATTATTATCGTATCTCTCAAAAAGTCATGTTTCAATGTCTCATATTTACATCTCTTCACTGTCTACTTTCCAAGTATTCCTATTTTTTTGTCAATTCTGATCTCATATACAAGACATTTTTTAAAAGTCACTTTCACGATTTACAATTCATTTTGTAGTTTTACCCAATACCATAACAACTGCATCACTTTCCATGTTTTCTGTGGCTCTTATTGCCTTGTCTTTCTTCTCACGAATTTAGATATATATTTAGCGTGTTGATATTGCGTTTCTACTCTTGTCAAGTAATAGAAACCATTTACTTTTCTATTTCATCCTCGGCACTACGAAGCCGCCAAAAAATCAGAACTATTTTTACTATTTTTTCTGCATTCAGATTGCTTTTCTGTCAAATATTCCTCGCCTCAATATTTTTTCCTGCCTCGCACAAAGACATACCCCATCACCACTTCTTTCATTATCATTCCCGTCTCCACTGTTCTCCCAATTCTAAAGGGGAAAAATTACAAATTCTCTGAGGCAGACGTCAGGAGAAAAAAAGGGCGAGTCAAACCCAATAAACAGGAACAATTATGCGGAATTTTAAGTCCGCAGCTGCAGTTCAGGCAAGACTCTACTGAGGCGAGGATCTGAAGGCGGTAATTTTTGCCAGAAGTTTAATGCAGCTCGGTCCATGCACCCTTTCTTCCTAGGCAAGGGAGAGGAACTTCTTTGTAGCCAAAGATTACTTTCGCCGGCAATACTTGAGTCCACCATTTCAAGCAATTCGCACTTTCAATTTTTTGCAGACTTCTCGAGGGAACACTAGTTTTCGCCAAGTGGAAGTCAGAGCGGTTGAATTAAAAAAACCTACAGACCTTTCACGTTATTTAATAATGAATATATCAATCGCAGTAGTAGCCTCCATTCAACTTAAAAGCGTTCAATTAGTATGCTCTATGGACCTACGAGTGGTGATTCTGAATAATTTAGATATCGTTTACCCAATCTGACCAATCTCTCCACTTAATCACAGAATTACTAAATCTACGTACGTGCACTTGTGACGTGTAACTAACTGCAAATTAGTAATAACACTCTCTCTTATATTTGTGACCTTTGGATGCAAATTATTGGATACCGATACAGTAACAGGAAACACACAAGTACTCTACAATTATCAAAAGATACGAACACTCTGAATTCACTGTGACTTGGCACTTTGCGAAGTAAAACTGATATTAAAGGTACTGTTTATCGTCAAAACTTTTAGAGATAACACTTTTGATATAATGTTAGATAAAAAATAAACACATCCTTTGTGGGACTATTTGAAAATTATTCAGCACGATATTATATTTAAGATCTTGAGCACCAGCTAGGCGACAAGTTCACGACACATTTTGGCTCATTTCTCTAAAGTCTTCACCATGTGCTCAAATGGGTGTCGAGGCGTATCAGGTGCGTGTCGGGTGCATATAGGAAGCGAATCAGGTGCGTGTTGGGCGCATGTTGAGTGCGTGTCGAGTGCATGTCGAGAGCGTGTCGGGTGTGTGGGAAGAGCGTGTCGCACACGTGTCGGCTGCCTGTTTACAGCGTTTTGAGAGCTTTTACAGTGTGCGTTGATTGCGCGTCGATTGCGCATCAAATGTGCATCAGGTGCGTACCTGTGTGTGTCGAATGCGTATCGAATATGCATCAATTGCATGGCGGGTTCGTGTCGGGTGCGGGTCGGGTGGGAATCGCCTGCGCGTCAGATGATCGTCGGGTACGTGTCGGGTGCATGTCGGAAGCGGTTCGTATGCGTACCAGACGCGTGGCTTGTAGGCGTCAGGTACGTGTCTTCTGGATAACGTGTGCGTGTCAGCTGAGAGTCAACGGGAGCGTGCCGGTTGCTTGTCAGTGGCGTGACGGGTGTCTATCGAGTGCGTGTCTGGTGCAAGTCAAACATCGGTTGAGTGCGTTTCAGGCAAGTAGCTTGCGGGCATCGGGTCCGTGTCTTATGGGAACGGGTGCATGTTAAGTGCGTGTCGGGAGCGTGCCGGCTGCTTGTCACGGGCTCGTCGAGTGTGTATCGGGCGCGTGTCTGTTGCGAGTCAAATATCGGTTGAGTACGTGCCAGGCGCGTAGCTTGTGGGCGTCGGATCCGTGTCTTATGGAAACCGGTGCGTGTCAAGAGCGTGTCGGGAGCGTGCCGGCTGCTTGCCAGGGGCGTGTCGGGTGTGTATCGGGTACGTGTCGAATGTCTGTTGAGTGCTCACCAGTTGCGTGGCTTGTGGGCGTCGGGTGCGTATCGGGTGCATGTCTGGTACGAGTCGAATATCAGTTGAGTGCGTGCCAGGCTCGTAGCTTGTGGACGTCGGGTCCGTGGCTTATGGTAATGGGTGCGTGTCGAAAGCGTGCCGAATGCGTACAAGACGCGTGGCTTGTGAACGTCGGGTACGAGTCGGGAGGAGGTCGGGTGCTAGTCGGGAGGAGGTCGAGTACGTGTCGACTACCTGCCAAGAAAACGCGGCGTCGTGTGCATGTACGGTGAGGGTAGGGTGCGCGCTGGGCGCAGATCGGCGACCAAGTTCAAGAATTGCGTTTCGGATGCATAGGCGGGGGCCGGCCAGAGCGATACGGGCGAGAAACGGTTGTGTATCGGAATGTAGGGCGGATGCAGGGCAACCGCGGGGCGGGTGCAGGAAAAGTGTAGGGCGGGTGTAGCGGGCTGAAACGGGGACTGGCCAACGGACGACCCCGGTGCGCCCCGCGCCACGTCCTGACCCGCGACAATCCGATTTACTGGCGCGCATGAATCGGCTTAGAGCGGCCAATGAACATCTGTAATAGATTATCGATTTCCTGGAGGTCATTAACCGCCCGCTGCTAGCAGGCCGCGCGCGAATTCGTGCGTGTGTGGCTGGGGTGTGGAGGGGTGGGGGCGGAGGCGCGATGAGTGAAAACAGTGAAGGACGGATGATCGAGATGGTTAATACAAGCGATGCAATACACATGGAGGGATGCATAGGAAATCAGGGCGTCGGGTGCAAAAGGCGAAAGCAATCTCTCTCCTAATCAAGAGAGAGATTCTACTAATGAAACTGGGACAGAGGCATCAAACCAGATACTCGAGGTAACAAGGCAATATTGACCAGAAAGTATAAGTTGAAACAGAAGAATCTTTAATGGAAATTTTGCCAATGACTTATTGGAAAGCGTGTTTTGAAGAATGTAATAATACCCAAGAATCTATATCAAAGAAAATTTTAAGAAATTCGGTTGAAAAGCCAACAAGTATCGTCGTGAATGAGATATAAAACAGTTGGCAGTGGATGTATGCTTATCGCATTTAGAGGAATGTCACAATTACTCAGGATACATTATTTCCTTAAGAGAGAAACTTAACACATTATCTATACATTTGAAACGTGGTGGAAAAGTAAGTAAAATGTTTCAATGAAACCAAATTAGCAAACATTTGACAAACAGGCAAGTTCATTTCAGGAGGTCAGATCTTCTTCATGCTGGGGCGGTACCACACAGGGAGACTTTTCTAGAGGGGGGAGACACCCCGCAACTCGACGTATATGTCGGCAACGGATCTCAAGTTCAGCGATGGTAGAATTCATCCTCGTCCCCTTTTATAACATAAATTACATTCACGGAACTAATGAAACACGAAACATTCATTCGCGAGTTCATCAACGGCAATGCGGTCCGCGGCAGTTCACTACGAAACAGTGTTGCCAGGCGGTCATAGTCATTCACCACCAGAAAGCGCTGCCAAAACCGTCAAAAGGTAAAAAACAAAGCAACATAAAAAATCATGTGTTTTAATACATGAGGCTGTATGGAAATTAAAGAAATACGAAAATATTAATTTAATGGGATGATATTTATATTTTTCAGTAAAACCCCATATTTGTAATGCATAAAGTTATGTATTACTACTACTTATATTATAATGTGCATATACACACACATTGAATAAGCTTTGTTTTAAGGATTTTCATACTGAGTGCAAATTATGAAACTCAAAGGTTTCTTGGTCTCACTCATTGCAATGACTGAAGAATAGATCATGACAACTCTTTATAAAACTGCTCTTCAACTGAAATCGCTTCTTGTTTATTGCTGTGATTCGTTCCTTTCCATAAAATGTGTTGTCTCTTCTACCAATATTTGGTTGTAAATGGTTGTGACAAATAACCAGCCAATTGTAAACGAGGTTATTCGTTTAATTACTCTTAGACGCCTATACATGTTTTTGCCCAGCTAAGTTGCATTTTAATACATATATATGAAATAACCATAAGGAACTGTTTTTAGATTTTGAGATTTTGTGTAAACTATAGATTTTTTTTTAAATATTAACATTAAAACTCAACGAAAAACAAAAAACAAAACAAAAACAAATAAATTTGCCCTGTAAAAATCCACTAAACACCCAAAAATCGCTAAAGCAAAACACCCAAAAATCTCTTAGGCAAAACTCCTAACCTGGCAACACTGTGTCGAAGCGCGTAGTAAAGGGGGCGGCGGTTCCCGCGATCACAAGCAGACGGCGCTAGGTGAGCGCGCACAGGCGCGTAGGTTATGACGCAGGGCGAGGAGAAGTGTGAGAGGGGAGGGGGAGCGGTAGGGAGAGGGGGGAGGGCTTACGGCTCGCACTCCATCACGTGGCGCCAAGACGACGCGACAGATGGTGCGCGAAGTTTTCGGGTAATTACGTCATGGCTTTTCAGAGTGGCTGCGGGGCGCCGTTATGCTGGTGGCGCGTCACCTGACGCGCGATTTCACGCGCAGGCAAATGGAGAGACGCACTGCGTTACGCACTCGCGCGCAGGTCTTCCGAAGCACGGCACTCACCGGGGGCCATCCGGGTGTCCGCTGCCTCAGCCGCCAACGCGGACACGGCGGTTGAGTTTTCTTCCTCAGGTGCCTTTATATCTGCTGCCTGCTAGCCTGTCAATTGTGACTGTGCGCTGCTAGCACCCGAACATGGCCCGGTGGTAAACCGCCTTCCACTCACATTGTCGCTAACTCACAGCAGTCACCAACTTACCACTGTCGCCATTGACCATCGTCGGTGGCTCACCCCCGTCGCCGACTCACCACCGACGCCGAATCACCACCGACGCAGAATCACCACTGACGCCGACTCACCACCGACGCCGACTCACCACCAACGCCGACTCACCATCGTTGTCAAATCACCTCTGTCACCGATTCGTCGACATTAGTCGACCTACATCGCCGCCAATCCAATAGTCTCTGGCGCACTATTGTTGTGACCCAACACCATCACCGACTCACCACCGTCGATATTCTACTACTGTGACCGTCGGTGGCCTATGCTGGCCAGTTGTCACCGACCCCCCCCCCATCGTTCCATTAACGATCACCGACCCACTACCGCCGCGTTCATTTAAACATGTCTAGACCACTCATTATGTGCCTTTTCTCCCTGGATTTAATAATGTTTCTATCTCGTTTAATCTATCATAGTTTTCGTCATATTTTATATTCAGGTTTTATAAATTATATTTACGAATACAATATAATACTATACACTCAATGCTTTAATTTCTGGTAATTTAGTGATATATTAAAGTGTACACGATCATTATAGTGCACTTTCAATTTCACTTTTGTCATCCATATATGCGCTGTAGCAAACGTTTTAAAGTCGTAGTTTACCAAGTTTATTATTAGGGGAATATTGAGTGGTAAAATTAATAAAGAAGCTGAGCCCATTGTCATAATACAACCAGAAAAATATTCTTATTCCTTATGAAAAATTGAAAATAAAGTCTTTGCAATAAACTTACATACGAAATAAAGGACTCAGGACAGATGAAGTAAATAGAAGTCAGTCCTCAATGAAATAAAGATCAATGACGCTTTAAAATATTCTCTTGAAATATTATGACATTAGTGGAGCTGAAACAATACATACTTTTGCCCTTTGCCTCCGTATTTTCACGCAAAATTACGTGAAAGTACTGAAATTTTCGAAAAATTGTAAATGGCCTTATTTGAAAATCTGTCTTTAGGAACAGATTTCATTAAGGGAAAATCTCTATCTTTCATATTTTAGTCGCAGGAAGACTCCAAAAACATTTTCAACTTTTGCAATTTTCAAAACATCAGGATTTTCAACGAATATGAGACCATTCGTATAAACGTCCTTTACAATCTCCAACAACAAAATTTAATAAAAAACAAAGCTATATTTTTAAAATTGTGAAATGTTCCAGTGTCTTCATGTAAAGTGCTCCTCAAAATTAAAATATATAATTTAAATTCAAGGGACTGCAACATCAGTCAGATTGATTAGGGAATATCAATATGTGAGAACATCGGCTGAACGGTTTAGCCGCTACGGTTGTTCACACAGGGACGAACAGGCAGACGGACAGGCAGGCGCGTTGACGTCTTTCAATTTTTTGTCATCAAGGACCCTCAAAACATAGATTCTGGCAACACTACATGATAGAAGATTATTTTATAAATGTATCAACTAGGTTTATTCCCTTTTTTGTTACCAGGATCCTGTAATAAGAGTTTTTCTCTGGAAAAGTCGCTGCTTCTTCGCCCAACATGACATATCTTTCTCTCTACTCCGTAGGTAGAAAGTAAAATAAACTTATTTCCTTGTATTATTCATATAAGAATGTGCTTATGTATTTTTAGCAATGCTTATTATCAGTTTAATTTCAATATCGATCAATATCAAAGTCAAACATTTAAACTTCTTGAGATAAACTCTTACATGCTCGTCAAGACTCTCAGTAAATATATGGTCAGTTATTAGTCAATTTTTTAATTGAGTACTTTGATAATGTCTCGAGAAAATGAAATCACATGTTAACATCAAAAGAGATGTTTATCTTTTCTTAATTTGGTAATTCCATTTCTCCTTTTGTACTTAAAGTTTTACTAGTAACAAACGTTTTACTAGTAACTCGTCTCCGAGAGCTGAACTGAAGAGGGTAAAATATTAATCAATAGATTATTACACAATGAGTACACAGAAACTAAGTAGTCAAATATTTTTAATTACTATTTTAATAAAATATTTCCATTTTCAGAACATAGAAAAAAATAATATATTATTACGGAGAGGAGGAATAAATATGATGTGGTATTTCTTGGATTTCTTGTAATCGAGAAAGTTTAATATAGGACCACGCCTCATTCACACAGTATTTCAAAAGTAAACATAAAACATGTATGTGGATATGGGAACACGTAAGTCGAAACTTGGGGATGTTGCTCGGATCCTGCACACAATTACGTACGAATACACGAGCCACAGCGCAACATCCAACTCCGTAATGCACGCCACGAAACGTAGTTTGGCGACTTCCATGACGTATTCGTGCCGCAGCCAGGGATTCATTACACACTGTACCATACGTATAGTATACATACGTACAGTTGCATTGCACGTTCCGAGGCTCCCCTCATCGAATCCCGTGACTGACTTCAGACCACCCCGAGACGCGGCCTGGTTTGCTAAAGCTCACCAAGACAGTACAGATGTAACAAAGGTAATGAAACGTGGTCTAATTAATGTTCCATTACCGGTCGGTTGGTCTAATTCTAGTTATAGTTAACTGGTTTTAACTAATTCCATCTCCTCAATATTTGATACTTTTGAACTTCGTGCTCAGTTTGTATGTCAATCCAAATGCTTTTGTACGCTCCCCCTCTATCTCATTTCAGTTAGCAGGACTACGTCTCCGGTCTGACGAATTTCAATGTTACTGTACATGTAATTAAAACTGTATTTATTTATTTTGGGTTTCTTTCCGACATTTCATGGTAAGGTTTACCTCATCATCAACTAGATTATATTTTGTTCTGAAATTCGTCCATTTTTTCATCTCCCGACGGGAATTGACAGTAAACTTTTGAAAACGTTGCGGTGTCCTTGGTCAGTAGGACGAGTCACTATCGGCATCTTGAAGTCTTCAAATGGAACAAAAGGAACCTACTCTCATTACGGTTTTTTGTTAACTTTAAGTCTAAAAAAATTATAACTTCTTTATTGTTAATAAAGAAATATTAAACAATATCGCTTTAATCAATGTTACCGTTCTACCTGCTTACCTTCCTTTGGAATCGTTTTCTAGATGAAAACAGCCCTTAAACGATCATGCAATTGTAGTACCATTGGCAGACAACACCATTTTTACACCATCAGAACACATGATACAAACAGGACTTAATTTAGCCTCGCTTGAAACGAAAACCTTAGTGTTGCCAAAGGAAGTCATTATTCGATAGTGTGTTTTGCGTGCACTGATGACAAACCTATGGGTCGCGCCACGCGTCAATCGAATCGCGGCATCTACAAAGGCGTTTACTTAGCAGTGCGTTTGCCTATCGGGATGCTAGAAGTAGCGTTTTAGAAAAAAACGATTTAATAATAAGACCATTATACGCAGTAACAAATGTTTAACACTTAAGATTTGTAATGCGGGAATATAAAATGTAGATTGAATCTGCAGTTACATTATTTCTGAACTCTAGTGCCTGAACATTCTTTGCAGTATGCCCAAGACGGTTCGTTCACTTTACTTAAGTATGTGTCCTCGAAGTATGTGAACCAAAGTTTTGTCTTTCATTCTCTTCTACCATCTTGTCAAACTGTTATCATTCATTACATTACCAACTCGTATTTCTATTTTCAGAACATGTATTTTGACTTTGGCGTTTTAGATTTCTGAGATTAAGCATGTTCTCTATTGATTTTTAGTGATAATGGAAATCGCTTATCACAGACTGGACAATACATGCCCAAGTTACCGAAATGTTCGTGCAACACTCAAAATATTTGTAGAATGATGTAAAAACCGATGCAACTCCAGGTCGATTAAATCAAATCAATTTTATAATCAATCGACCTGGATTATATTATGGACAATGTTCCCAAATTTTTATTACCACTATAATTAATAAACGAGCACCAGGGATATTATTAGACCAAACACCATTATTTGTTTTAGCAGTCGGAATTACAGCTCTCTTATTATTATTATTATTATTATTATTATTATTATTATTATTATTATTATTATCATTACCAGTTTGTGACAATGTAAATGGTATTGAAATATAGATGGCATTTTCAGAATACATAATGGAAACCAATCGCTCAAGAAAATGGCTGAAGTGGCACATGGTATCATTTGATGTCACTGCAGTTCCCCTGGCTGGAAGGTCCTATGGTTTGAGTTCGGGCAGAGAAAGGATTTTCAACACTAGCTAGGTAACTGGGTCAAATTTCGCCGCGGTCTGGAGGAAAATTCTAGCGGCCGGCTTTTCTGATCGATAGTTATCCATGGTTTCTCGGATAGAAACTGCACGAATACCGGAGCAGTACCCCACAAAATTAGCCACGGACCACGCCTGATGTTTCCTTACTCTTGCTTGTCCTAACCCCATCCCTTACTGACACACATATTTACATGAACTACACTTCTGCATATGTCTACAACTGGCGGGTGCTCCGATGATGGAAGAAACTTGGATGGGGAAAACCCTAAATGCAGACGTGTAGGTCCGCACTGGATCTTTTACATCGAACGGAGGAAGAAAACCGAAACCTCTCGTGACAGAAAAGTGCCCTACATTTTCGAGACTAATTACCATATAAGTAAATAACCCGGAAACACGAAATAAGCAATAATTTTAGAACAGAAATGTAATTTGGCGAGAAACGAGGTAGGTTGTTTGCCGGAAGCTTATGATAGAAGATATTGCACTCTTGTGATGCCATTCACATCTTCAATCTATTCCATTTTTCATTTTCTCTTCTCCCACTTGACTGTCCGTGTCCCCATTTTCTTCCTCATCTAGAGCTTCTTTATGAGTATACACAGAGAGGCAGTGGTGGGGTAAGTCCCGTGGAATCCCATCTTCCTTTGTGTTGGGGCACCACACAGCTATCTGCACCTCTCACCACTCGTGGTAGTGGTGGTGATGTTGCTGCCGCCTCCTCGTTGTCTTCGTTGTCCTCGTCGTCCTCGTCCTCGCCCGCCAACTTGTCATTCTCCTCTGCCACGTTATACCGTCGTAGTGTGGGGCCGCGGCGGGCAGCACTCGGGAATTAACTGCTGAGCTTACTATACTAAATCGGCATCTAGCAGCAAGGAATAAAAAAACCTGCTTATATGCTGCATTTAGGATGTCTCCGTTCATTGAAGAATTAAAATTTGCAAAATAGTACAAAACGTGCAAATATGAGTTGGTCAGAAATGTGGTGACATATATGTAACTAAGGACATTAGAGGGTTAAATGTATTCCATTTCTCACTGTCATCTCTCCAACTTGACAGTCAGTCTTCTCCTTCTCTTGCGCATTCAGTGCTTTCTTTCACAGAGAGGAATTGGCCGTCTAAGTCCCGCGGAATCCCATCTTCCTCTGCACTGTCGCTCCGCTCAGCTCCCTGCACCACCCACCTGCACCCCACGGGTACCTTCTCCTCTCCTCCTCGCCCGACGACTTGTCATTCTCCTCTGGCACGTCGGGCGCCTCTGTTGCGCGCCCGTAGCGGCGGGCGGCGCGGAGCGCCGTGGCGCCGCGTCGCGGAGCGAAAGCGGGCGGGCGCAACGGAATGCGGGGGCGACAGAGCGCAGTGCGTCGGGCGAAGCAGCATACTCGCCGAAGCGGCGCTACCTGCGCAACCACACACTGCGCACTCACGGCCTCGCCTCCGCGCGGCGCTTCGTGCGACACGTGTATTGTACACGTCGTTATCCCGGGCGCGGGCGCAGGCGCTGTGCGGGGTGGGACGGGGCGGGGCTGGGCGGGGGCGTAGCGCTGTGCGGCGGTGAGGCGGGGCGGGGCGTGTGGGCGGTTTCCCGCCATAAACTACCGGCGCGCAACAGAGGCGCCGGACGTGCGCAGAATGGAGAATGACAAGTCGATCGTCGGCGAGGAGGAGAGGAGAAAGTACCGTAGGGTGCAGGTGGGTGGTGCAGGGAGTGAGGAGGAGGGACAGTGCAGAGGAAGATGAGAATTCCGAACGGGACTTAGCACGGCCAATTCTCTTCTGTGAAAGGAAAGCACTGAAGATGCGCAAAGGAGAAGAGAAGACTGACTGTCAAGTTGGTAGATGGTGACAGTGAGAAATGGAATACATTTTATACCCTCTAATGTCCTTAGTACACTGTTATGTACCACATTTCTGGCCAATAAATCATATTGCGAAGTTTAATGCACTATTTTGCAAAGTTCTTATTTCTCAAAGAACGGAGACATCCTAAATACAGCACTATAAGACAGTTAATTTTATTCAGCTTGTTGCTAGATGTGCGATTTAGTAATAATTAAGGCTCAAAGTAGTTTAATTTCCCAATGCGCTGAACGGATAACGTACGCAGAGGAGAAATGACTAGAGTTGGCGGGCGAGGAACGAGGACCGACGAGTGACAACGAGCAAGCGAGAGAGGCGCAAGCAACAATCACACAAACATACCACGAGTGGTGAAGAGCTGCAGATAGCTGTGTGGTGCCAAGCACAAAGGAAAGAATGGCATTTCACGGGACCTTACCCCCTCAGCGCTCTCTGTGATTGACTCAATAAAAGAACAAGTTCTAGACAAAAATCATCAGGAAGAAAATGGGAGACACGGACAGTCAAGTGGAGAAGAAGAAATGAAAAATGCAATAGATTGAGAATCGTGCAATGGCATCCACACGAGTGCATATCTCCATTCTATTCTAAGTTCGCGGCAAAGAAATCACGCTCTTTTCTCGCACAACATTATCATTTCTGTTCTAAACCATGATTGCGTTCATTGTGTGTTTCCGGGCTCTAATCTGTACTCTCATATCCGGTATTCGTTGTCGACATAATGTAGGCCACTTTTCTGTACAGCGAGGTTTCCGGTTTTCCTTCCTCCGTTCGATGATATAACAAGATCCCAGTGCGGACCTACCCACGTCTGATCTTTTAGGTTTCCCGCATGCCAAGTCTTCCCTTGCCTGCATCCTGCAGAGCACCGCCAGTTGTAGACATATGGGCAGAAGTGTAGTCTCATGTAAAAATGTGTAGTCAGTAAGGGATGGGTCTAGGACAAGCAAGAGTAAGGAAAACTCAGGCCGTGGTACGTGCCTAACATTCGTGGCAGGTACTGCCGCGGATTCAATTAGTTAATCCGAGAATCTTGGATAACATTAATCGATAGAAGCATGCGCGACGCCAGCTAGAATTTCTCCTCCAGACGGCGGCTAAAAATCTGACCTCAGGACTGTCAGTTAGGTGTCTGTATCTCTTTCTATATGAACCCACATGGGACCTCTTCATGGCGAGATGAATTACCAAGTGACTCATCTAATTCATACTGTGAGCCACTTCAGCCCTATTTCTTGATCCGATCTTCGGATGTCATTGGTGAGTTCATGAAATCGCCATCGATATGTTTAATACCGTCATCTTTAATCTGTGCCATTATCTTTGATTACAAATTTGTCTGGCGCTT
>BOPP01000041.1:2657969-2685024 GCA_017312745.1 Gryllus bimaculatus | reverse complement strand
CGCCTGCCGCTCTCGCTGGATTTAAGGAGGCTGGATTTAAGGGTTAAGGTGCAGGGCATGTTCGTTTGTTTTCTCCGTGGGAGGTGGCTGTGAACTTCTCGCGCTGGTTGGTGAGATCCGGCGCCGACCTACCAGCGAATAGCGGTATTTTCTCAAACCCTGTGTCTCCCACCAGCCGGACACCGCTCAGCTGGAACAAGCTCTAAACTCCCGAGCGGTCTTCAGACATAGATGGTTGAGTATTTTATGTAAGTGTAAGTAGGCAGAAGTAAGAGTAGGGATAGGACAAGAGAAAGAAAGATCGCGTGCGGTCTATGGCCCATTTCTTATTTATTTATTATTTATTTAATGGGTAATTATTACAAATAAATTAGCTTACTATGTGGCTAGGCAGAAGGCCTTTAAGCCATTACAATACCTACATCCTTTCGCGTTATAATCTTTCGAATTGTGGTATTCACCCCAAATGGTCTCTCCATCGCATCAAAGCCGCGGAAAAGAGACCATAAGGTACGGCTCAGGAAAAAACCCCTGAAGGGGGAAAGACCTGCCGTCAGAAGCCGAGTACATACTAATCTATCCGACGTTTATTTTAACTATTTATTTTCTGGCGTGGGCGTCCCGCCGTCTTCTTCCAGTGCTTGGCCTCCTCAGCACCTGAAATCAAATTTCTTACGGTACTGCTCCGGCTTTCGCCGGTTGTTGATGAGAGAAACCACGCAACGTACCACAATAGCCGGCCACTACAATTCTCCTCACAGCGGATGAATTCGATCTAGCTATGTACATAACTGGTGTCAAAAATCCTGCCACTCGAACTAAGGACCTCCCGGTCAGAGGCACTGCAGTAATAACAAAGAAATTGTAGTTTCTTCGGATTCGAATTCGTATCTCAACTGCTCTGGTCATAGGTTTCTGGGATTCATTGATCACTTCCAATTAATACAGAATATGCATCATTTTCAACCCACCATCCCACCCGCATTGCTGCGTTCCGCTCCACGGCGTCACGTGCCTGCCTGCCGACCCGCCTCCCGCGCTGGGATTTACCGGGCATACGGTCTGGGAGAACGCAACGAATTTCCAACGTTGTATTTCAATCATTTACTGCTGTGTTGTGATACTGTCGTTCTCACTACCGTTATTTTTCATCGTTCTTTAAGAGTCACAACTATCAGTTTCCTGTTTGGATTCAACTGTAGAGGTAAGTGAACTCTGAACTGTTGGAGCGGTCCCGTTCACCGATACCTGTGTTAGTGGCCTCAATTAGCCGTATATGTGTATATGTTTTAATTGCTGTTAATATGTTTTAACAATTGTTGTTTATTTAACTATGTAAAAATATATGTTTGTTTTAGGGCAACACTTTAGTTAGAATTGAAAGAGAAAATAATAATGAATTGGAACAATGTTGAAACTAGAATTGTTTAAATTTGAGCTATTTGTCATGCAGAAAGTTGTAGTAAAAAATGTTTTCTCTTGCATTTAATAAAGAAATAACTTATCTAATGTAAATAGTAATTTTTACAGTTTTTAATTGGTTTCCGAAAATAATTAATTGATTTATAGCGGGGTCTCTCTGACCACATAATACATTAATGTAGCAAATATCCATGTCTGTAGTTGAGGGTTAAGGAGGCTGCGAAGGTGAGATGAAGGTTGTTTTTTCGAAGCACTAATGCATGAGGATGTACCAAGGTAGTCTTTGTAGTCTTCTTCTTCCTCTTCTTTTTCATCTTATTCGTTGCACTTCATTTTCGTTGTAGTTTCTTCATAATCGTCTTCATGTCTTCATTATCGTTCTCTTCATTACGTTTTTTTTTCATTTTTGGCGTCTTAATTATCGTCTTCATTACCGACGGCATTATTGTCTCCTTTATTATAAACGTTTTTATTATCATCTTCTTCATTATTAACGTCTTTATTATCGTCTTTTCACTATCGTACTCTCCTTCAATATCGTCACCAATTCCTTGTGTAACTTCTCGTCTCCATTATCTTTTTCTTCTTCATTGTATTCGCCTCCTAGATTTGTAATATGATAATGCTGACATGATGTTAGCGAGAAGGAAACTGGCTCTTCACTTTAGCCAGGTGTTACTAAATAATGAGTGAGTTTAAAATATCTTTTTTGGATAAACAAGTGTTATCCTTTTCTTTCGGTGCCAAAATTAATTTTTGACTTAATTATAAAATTAAGTACCTATGGATTTGAGGTCAATTGTGTCCAAAGCTGCAGCCATACTTGAGCATCTTTACCGGCGGGGGAGTCTCTATTATTCGGTCGGCGGTGGTGAAATCAATTGGTGAAATTCGAAACTACACCAAAACATATTCAGAAGATTCATGAATCACTTTTCTTGTTATTGAAAAACTAAGCGTGCGCCATACAGAGCCTTGATACATTCAAAGATGTTATATTAAATATAGGTATCGAGACTGTAGCGTCTGATTTTTTGGTTCGGCGAAAAAACATCGCAAGGGAGAGGAGAGTGAAGGAAGTAAGAATGAGGCATTTCATAGAAAAGAAAATGAGTGTATTTGACTTCCTCTCAAATTCTTCTGTTCATTTTGCAATGCCCTCTGAAGGAGAGTCACTTGCAACCTACATTTTAAAATGCTCACTACGTTTAAGTCTCCTCGAAAATATTGTGTAAATGGAAGTATAAAAATAACTCAAGCGCCAAATACTTTTTATTTAACTTCCTTCTACTATATGCTAATGATTGATGGCATTTCAATTATATACCTAAATAACATTGAAATCAAAGCTACAATTTAAAAAATCTGCCTCGCCATCCATAATAGCTGCATTTTTTGAAAAAATCCAACTGATAGAGAAGATATTTTATTCGAGATAATTTGGTACACTGCGTTATAATGAACTTGTGCATTAAATCTATTCCAATGAGAAATATTTTATCAATGAGTGACTAATTGTATTTATTCTGAGTGTCTGAGGTGAAGAGAAGTTTAAAAAAAAATTGATTTCATCTCCTTAAAACTACAGATACCCCTTAATACCCGCACACGGTAGGAAATATAGTACACATCATATGTACAAGGTCCAATGTTGATTTCCTAGGCGGAGATAGATTTACAATTACACTAAAAACACGATTTAATAACATGATACAGCAAACATAAACTTTGCATGAGACTGTATCAGGACAGACCACTCAATGCACCAGGTTACCGTTGTTAACGCCATAACGAAACACAACCTGTAAAATTCACCTTGACGCTATCAGCGGCATAGTTGCGCTGGAAGCATCAGTTCCGAGGCAGCAAACGTATGAAGTTGGAAACGAGACGTTTACCACAGACGAACATTGTGATATGTACATGATATTAGGGTAATGTCTCGGCAATAGCAGCGTTGCTGTGCCTGTACGCCGCACGATATCCCACTTGGTGGAGTTATATCCCAATGTACAGACAGTACGCAGTACGCAATGTACTTCAGAGCAAGAGAGGGCTTACGCATTCAATTAGAAGCAAAGGCGTTTTCTGTGACCCCATAAAATTGTATCTTGAAACCAGAAGAAATGGCGTGTTCTCTGATCCCGATAAATTGTCAAATACGGTTTACAAGATTCCGATACTAACGCCTGCCTTTTTGACCTCCACATAATTCTGAGGGTCACTTGGGCCTTTCGTGATACCAAGAGTTCCCTCGCTCGAGGCGCTCACCCCCTTTCCTGATAAGGGCCACCACGAGCGCGCCTACTCCAACTGGTAGCGCCAAGCGTCATTCCCTCTCCAACCTCTATCTGGAAACATAAGTGGGAGTAAAGTGAATATAGTTTACAAAAAAGCATTGTATAACGTTCATTACCATTTTTGACTTCGTAACGCAAAATTTTTATAACTTCGTATATATTCACTTCAGTAATAACCTCAGTGTGTTGTCACTCTCTGAGTTTCATTTCACCAAGTCTGTTTGAAGAACCTGTCGACTATCCACCGACATTGCCTCCCTCCGGCATCCGACATGCAACGTGTTGCGGCGCCTGGATTCACGACAGCGTGCTACGTGCTACGTGCTACGGGGAACGTGCTTCCGCG
Organism: Gryllus bimaculatus; assembly: GCA_017312745.1. Taxonomy (NCBI): domain Eukaryota; kingdom Metazoa; phylum Arthropoda; class Insecta; order Orthoptera; family Gryllidae; genus Gryllus; species Gryllus bimaculatus. The sequence continues at coordinate 2,680,956 of BOPP01000041.1, read as the reverse complement.
GCTAAGTGCCGGCGTCGGGCGCCATCGTGCTGGTCTTATCGCAGGGGCTGTATTGCAAGAAGCGGAGGACAAGGTCGGGAGCCTCCCGCCGGTCGACGTGCAAGATCTCTTCGCACGGGTACTCGCTGCCGCGGTACAATGTGATTAATAATATAATAATAATAATAAAATAATAATGAAATTAAAATAATAATGAAATAATAATAATAATAATAATTATTATTATTATAATAATAATAAAAATAATGTCTTTATTAATGGCGAGGCTCAGGCCATAGGGCCCGCTCTTCCGCCTTACCTCTAATGTTGAATATGTTACTGTTACTCTTAAAACAATTACTGGCTCATGAAAAGTGGCGTAAAGGGAAAATATCATAATTTATGTGATAAAAGTACTCCTCGTCCATTGGCATATAAAGTGATAATTAATGAAAAAAAGTATTGGGTATAGACGGTGAATCGAAACTTGTCCTCCTCGTGGTGTTATAAGTCAACTCCTCCTCATTTTTATTTTAAAGTTCCTTTATTTCAAGATATAAAATTGAAAGTCAAATTGAATTGAAAAAATTGCCTACCTTTAGTATTGAAGATGAAAGTCAGACTCAAAAATAAAATTAATCTTTGGCAATTTTCCAATATTCAACTTTTGAATGAAAATCGGAACTACGCCTTACTCCTAAATTTACTTTCTCTTATTGAAACCAGATTTATTTTTAAAAATTGCCTACAATTTTGAGAAAATTCTGAATAGGTGACAGAAGCTTGAAGTAATGTGCCGCCTAAAATTAAAGTATTGAAATATATTTTACTTATCTCCGGAAATGCTCAAACAGATCTCCCTCACTCCGATTTACCAAGTTTCAGCTGGAAATATTTCAGTCTGATAGAATTGTGCGTGACGTAGCTAGCTCAGTGCATCAAATGATGTCACTGCAGTACCTATAACTGGGAGGTTCTAGGATTTGAATTCTGCCCGCGGCATGTATTTTCGACACTGGCTGGATAGCTAGGTCGAATTCAGCTGCTGTCTGAAAGAGAGTTATAGTGGCTGCTAAGATTGGTAGTTTTCGCTGATCATTACCAGGCGAATTCCGGAGCAGTACCGTCACAAACTGCGCTTTCTATCCTTCCTCTTTCTTGTCCAATCCTCACTCCTTACTGACAATTACTCTTATATGCACTACACTACCGCACGTGCCGAAAGGTTAGTCAGTATCTTAGAGCGTCAAACGGCTGGGGTGGGGGTTAGCTGTTGAGGACCTGTTTGGGATACCTGTTTGGGAAAACTCCCATTTGCCAACGTGTACGTCGGCGCTGGATCTCACCATCCAGCGGGAAGATCCCCACCACTTCACAATGAAAACCCATGCACTGCACTGAAGGGATTAATGACCTCAGCATTTGGCGCGCCTAGCATCGCTCATTAAATCAACCACTCTAATCAATTAATAAATCAAAGTGATCAACTACGTCGATTAGCGAACGGTTTCTTTACTTCTTTCACGGTTGAGAACAAGAGATGAACTATGATTTAACTGAGACACTTAAATTATGTCTTTACCTCTCTTATATTTGCATAAATTTTCCATATCTTGTTTCAAAACAAATATGCCAACAATGCCTTCTCATGCTTTGCCAAACATGTTTTCAGGATGAACCATTAATAATAATCTGCCCTGGAAGGATATGTAATAAGAGCAAACTCGTTTACTATTAACAAAACCAACATAATTTATTTTAATTACCATCTAATTAATGACACATTATTGGGCGAGGTAATGTAAACATGAAATGAAATGTTATTTTCTATTCGCATATAAATCATAGTATATTGTGTTACCTATTGAATGTATAAACAAACTTGTCATGCGGTAGAATAATCATCGTAAATATTAAACGGTCATTTTTCAATTATTGTGGTAGAAAATTAGTTGAAATTAAAATAACCTGCCTCATAATGATATATATTTACATTTAGCGCGTGATTACATAAATATTTAATAATGCCAATATAAATTAAAATCACCAATGCTTTGACACCTGCTTTAACACGTTTTCAATCATGAGATCGGAACACGTTGATCATAGCCCATTACTTCCATAAGAACCCTCCATAATTCAGAAACCACTGTTTGGAGATACATTAATGGAGGGTTGCCATTTTTAGGATTATAACGTAAAGAATCTTATTGATCGAAAAGAAATTATACTCCACCAAGAATATTAGTTCAAACAAATACGCCTAAGAGTGTAGTAAATACTAATACAACAAATTCGTGTAAACCAAACTCCAATGGTTCTAAAATTAAGAAAGTAATCGTGGAATGGTCATCTGGTTTTAATGAAATATGTTCCTAACAGACACATGGCAGAATTCTTAGATCACATATATTATGTTGAACACTTATTGCCATTTGGAAAACAGGAAATATATCATTATACAACGGTTCATTGGGCAGCGCCATGCAAATGACTCAAGAGCATCAACTCAATACTTTCGAGATCAATAAAGATTACCAATAGATGGTAAAATCTATAGGCTTATAGTTAATGTTGAGCAATAATCTAATTATTAGCAAGAAACATTTAATTATGGTTTTTTATGGTTAATTATGGACATCGTAGCTTGCAAATATACCGTCTGAAGATATATTTACTTTTTTTTCAACATGTAATCTGTTTTTATATCATGTTATCAAAGAAGTGCAATAATTCAATCACGATAAGACTTCTAGTAAATTTTGTTTTCCCATTCATGATAGTGCATTATGATATCGCTAAATGTACATTAAAAAATAATAGCAAATCGTATCTACCACCACTGTCTTCGGTAGTGGTTCTTCTAAAAGCAACGACCTTACGGACTGGAAAATGGAGTTCGCAGGTTTGATCCCGCATATTTGACAGAAGTTTGTTCGATGTGTTCAACAAAAAAGAGTTTGTGGCGTCTTCGAAATCGTAGCTTACAACCGAATGCCGGTTCAGCATACTATTCAGCCGGCAGCATGACGTGGCTAGAGCCCAGTGCCGTATAGCTCTGTATCCATAGTAATAATAAACAAAATCTATAGTCAACAACGTTAACTAATTTCATTTATACGTTACCAACACATTGAGTCATGGTTGATACTCCTTACCCATTCTTTTTTGTTCTCAACCAATTCCTCCAATTCGGCTGGATGCTATGGGCAATACGTCTCGTCTCGTCTACCTCACAAGCAGCTTACGTTGATAGGGAAACTTGCCACACTACGTAATGAGTTGAATAAGGGTTAATAATAATGAGAATAATAATAATAATATAAAATAATAATTAGTATTATTATTAAATAAAAGTAAAGCGTAAATTGGAAGTAGCAGTAATAATGTGAGCTAATAATTGAGTATAACGGATAATTCGAGTAACTAAGGGCAGTGATTAATGTAGCTGTAATAATTGACAAGACCGGTATTTTAATATCATGACATTATGTAAGTCACAATTTCCATGGTTGATAAAATCCAATTTGAAAGAAACAAGGGACAACCACTGAATGACGTCGTCTCATCTTTCCAATTTTACGAAAGACCAAATGTCTGAAATAGCGAGAAGTGACGCCTGAAATACTCCACTAACAGACCATACAACACCACAAATGCTCCAAGTGGATCACTAAAACCCTCTGACACTCTATTGAATGGTGCACTATGTACATGTCAAGAAATGCAAACAATAATACAATCGCAAGCAAACAAACAGGGAAAATTGTAATGAAGGTTGGAGAAAACACCGTACTTGTTCGATATTGCATGGGTTCCATACATAACACAGTAACAGTAACTTATCTGTTCCTTGGGAAATGAATCCCAGAGTAATTTTATATTCACTCACATCTAACATCTTTAATTGTGAACGTAAGACAATAATAAGTAATGATTTAATAAATAACAATAATAATATGACAAACCAAGGACAAAAATTAAAACCGCAACTTAAACTGAGGAAAAGTTCCAAGGGTTATTCTTCCTTTCTTCCTGAGGAAAGAGGTTTTAACAGGGAGCCCCTCTTTGGTACTGGAGGCCTCCTGAGGTTTGAAAAGTCCCCTGGGAAAATTTTTTCCCGGAAATCTTGAAGGTGAAAAAAAACAAACTTTTTTTTTACACTAAGCTAAGATACCAAATCGCTGTCCCTGAGAGGAATAATTTCCCTAGAAGCCCCTGCAGTTCTGAATTGGTTTCCCCTCGATTCCCTCTGATCAAAACCCGGTCGAGTGGCTCTTACCATTACCCTAACAAACGAAGCCACGAGATCACGCAACGTACTTCGTTGCTCTGCTTTTCTTATCCTCGCCCACTTACTTTACTTACATACACACGCACATGCAGCAAGCAATCATTACAGGAGAATCACTCATTACTGTCGAGAGACCAATGGAGCTTATAGTTTGTCCGTAGGGGTGATTCGCTGATGAAGGGTACAGGGTGCGGAATTCCGCACAAGCTGACGAGCAGTCGGGCGCCGGATCTCGCTATCCAGCAAGAAAATTACTTGCCGCAAAAACATTCATTATACGTACGAAACCACAGCATTTGAGCGTCCGGAAACACGAACAATCATCAATTATCCATGTTTATTCTCCAACATTCGTTTTCACACGTAATTTAAGATAAAATAATAACTAATAATAACAATAATAATAATAATAACAATAATAATAACATAAAAAACTAATATAATTAATAACAATAATAATAATAACAATAATAACAATAATAATATAATAATAATAAATTAATAATAATAATAAAATAATAATAATAATAATAATAATAATAATAATAATAATCATGCCTTTATTAATGGCGAGGCTCAGGTCATAGGGCCAGATACTCCCGCCTAACCATTGAATTTACATACACATAGAGTAGTAATTACTTCTAGGCTGTCCGGGTGACGCGCGCATTGGCAGATAGGCCTATCTGCCAGACGCGGCGTCACCCGGAAGCCTAGATGAATGGACTCGAGCCGCGAAGCCTACGTGTACATATAGAGTGCGTACATTTTAAGAGAGAACGACAGCTGTACATTTACGTCTGGAGTGCAGACAAGAACCATCCCGGCGTACGCCTTAAGCGATGGAGTTAAATCCAGAAAACCTAATCAGAGGCGGCCTTAGGGCCGAACATTAATAGAACTGAGTATGTTAGTACATAGTACTGAAAAGGAATTTAGTGAAAGAGAAAAGAAAAGACGTACAGGGAAAGGTCATAAAAGTAAAAAAGATAAATATTGTGAGGGAGAAGGAAGAGAAAAGAAGCGAAGAAACGGCGAAAGAAGAAGTAGGCGAAACGAACTGAAGTTATTTCAGGAATCTTACGGAATTTTTAATGAATAATATTGTTGGCAATGACGACGCAGTATATAATATTTCATTGGAAAATGCCAACGATAACCACCACAATAAATATACCTATATGTTAGCGGAAAGCTACGTTGGTTGACAGTAGCACTTTACATAAATATAAAATAATTTTAAACACCAGAGAAGCACAGGTAAAGGTATGCATAGGTAAGGCGTACGTTATTACCAGGCAGAGCCGCAAACCGATATCGGCGCCAGCACCCAAGCACAAAGCGTGTGTGGGAGAGCCCGAGGTCTTTTTCGCCGCGCGGCGCATTGAGAGGTTTCCCGCCAGCTAACTTCCGCCGGCGGCGCCGACCCCTTTCGCGTTCCCTCGCGGTGCAGAAGCTCCGGTGACGGAGCCGGAACGGAGCCCTACCACCCCACCCTGCCTCGCCACGCCCTCCCACGTTGCTCTCCGTACACCATACGCCCTCGTCACCCGCCGCACAACTGCCGTTTCCTGTACATTCGCAAATGCTCTTGCCACGACTTCGCACGTTGTTTTAGACGACCCCAACGCCCTCGTCCGCCGTCTAACGCACACCCGTTCCTGACATTGTAATGCTCTCGCCACGACCTTCCCACTTGCTTTGACGACCCGAACGCCCTCTGACCTCACACGCAGTCCAACCAACAGCCGTTGGGCCCCATTGGCAAAGCTCAGCTACGAACTTCCCACGGTTACTCCTCCATTTGCTAAACGATTTCCATTTGCTAAGTATATGTTCTCGATACGCTGTCATCGTTAGGCACTGTTGATGTCTCGTCCTCAAAAAAGCGCTCGATACCGGCCGTCGATAACACGTGCTACCATCCATCTGCAACGCTCTCGTCAGCCGCAGTCCACCAACGCCTTTTCTCTCATTTGCAAAGCTCCCGGACACTGCGCGTCGGCCAGAGCGTTGCTCTCCCATCTACAATGCTCTCGACACGCTGCCGTCGATAACACCGTTGCCTCTCCTGTCTGCAATGCCTCGTCACCACCAGACACCAACACTGCCGTCACCCAACGGCCGTTGCGCTCCATTTGTAATGCTCTCGCCAGCCCTCCACTTTGCCTCCATTCGCTATGCCCTCGACACCGTCATCGTTAAACCGTTGATCTCTCGTCTCAAATGGTCTCGAACCGCCGTCGTTACACCAGTTGGCTCTGCATTTGGCAATGCTTCTGCGACACGACACGTCGATATCACCATTGCCTTCTATTTTGCAAATGCCTCGAATCACCGTCGCCCAAGCTCGTTGCTCTCCATTCGCTATGTTCTCGCCATCGCCGTTGTCATCACACCGGTGATCCCCGTCTCCAATGCTCTCCACACCGCCCGTGCCAACTCTAATTGCTCTCCATTCTCGATGCTCTCCATCCTAGTTGCCAATCATCGCAGCCAAATCCCGGAACTTCTCCAACACCATATGTTCGTCATCACACGACGATACTGCCTTGCTGCAAGATTCTCAATATTGTTCGGATCATCGTCGTGAAACTCCCTCCCCTTCTTGAAATGCTCTTGTCACCGCTGTCAGCAACCTCATTATCATGTCTCTCAGACACTGGACAACACCAACTTTGTAGTTCCTCATGGTGCAATACCGGATAATTCCGTCGTCAAATCCTTTTTCTTCTCAATCAACTCGCCGTCCACGCCCCCTACCGACACCGCCACCCACGCCGCCACCCGTCGCCCCCGCTGCCACCGCCACCCCCGCCGTAGCCCACCGACCGCCGCAAACATCCACCCCACGTTCGCCACTGCTGTCCCGCCGCCCCCACGGCCGCCAAACATCCACCCCCACCGCTTCCGTCGCCCCCGTCCCCGCTTCCCACCGCCGCCCCCGCACACCCCGCAGCCACCGCCGCTCCGCCGCCCCCGCCACCCCCGCCGCACCTGTCCTCCCCCGCAGCCCGCCACCTCCCCATCGCCCCCCGACCCCCGCCGCCCTGCCTACCCCGCGCGCCACCCGCCGGTTCCTTGGTGGTTCCGGCGGTCGCTCACGGAGTCGAAAGGGCCGATGAGAAGCCACGCTAGAGGAAACGCGTCCCGCGCTCACACGACCGGCCCGCCAGCCGCGCCGGCCACGACACGGGCCACTGGCGCAGCAGCAACGGCGGAACAAAAGCGCCTAAGGTCGCAGAGAGAGCGGCCGTAAACCGAGAGGAAAAGACGGAAGACGAGAGGGGACAGCTCAAGTATTCGTTACTGAAGCACTGCGTGAAACCAGGAAAATATGGAGCAGGAAGTCAAGGAAGGGCCAACACGCGGGGGTTTTCTATTCCATCAACAATCGTGCAGATGGAAAGAAATTGTATGCAGTACCATTCAAGAAGGGAAGGTTTTATAAGTTCAAGGTATATCAAGAAAATTCTCGCTTTAAGCGAAGAGCAAACCAGAAGCAACGCAATAGGGAACAATGTTCATATTTCCAAATATTATTCAATAGTGTGAAAGCGAATAATGCATGTTAGTTCGTTAATGGGTTTAAAGCTGTAGCTCTCCATCAGGTTTTCCTGTTTTTATCCTTCTTACATTTCAGTTGAAAAGCGAACAATACATTATTATTCATACTATTAAAATATTTTAAATGTCCATAGCCAATTAATATTAGCTTTATGATTTTCAATTTAATTAGAGCAGTTTTCATCTACAAAAACGCAGAATATTAACAATTTCTCTTTAATTTTACCGAATTAAATTAAATCTGATCAAGAAACAGTTCCCAATAATAATAATAATAAATAATAATAATAATAATAATAATAATAATATAATAAAGTATGAGACCATTTTTCGCTGCATAAGAATGGACACACAAGACAAAACAGTTTCGGCCCATATTTACGGCATTTGCATAATAATTCAAAACCAAGATCGCGGTCACGAACCTCAAAACGAAAATATCTTGATCCCTTACCCACACGCGCGACAGAGAAAACTAATGAATAGTCCTGTTTAATTACAAAAGAAGGGCGGTCGCAATCACGGATGAAATACGTCGGAAATTTTAATTGGCATTTGTAGTAACGACCGGCGCCAAACTAGAATACCATCTGAGGTTCGTAATGACCGCGGCGCGGTGCAGTGTCATTGCTCGTCGCCGGCGATTTTTGCAGGAAGCCGCGCCAGACGACGCCAATTAGACCCACGCCTGTGACAGCGCGCACGTCGCCACCCAATGGCACAGCCATTTTTCTTGAAGGGAAAAATGTTGTTTGCCAAGGCCATCCAGTGCTTCCGCAAGCTGAAGTGCTTCAGGTAGCTGAAGTACCCTGGGTTGTCCGAGTATTTATTACTAGTTTGTAGACAGAAAGAAGAAATTTCATCTATTCCCGCCCTCGTACGAAGACTATGTCTTTCTATTCTATTGTGTATCTCCTCCGCCCTACCTTGCCTGTCTCTACCTTGCTCCCATCTGAAAATACCTCGTCTTTCTTAATCACTAACACATGAAGCTAAACTATTGCAGATTGATGAACTCTTGAATCAGTGACGTAATGTTACGCAAACAACAGAAAAGTAATTATTTTGTAAATATATTAAGGTTTATGATTGTAAATCATAGTATATAGTACTCTTGACCATCAACGTAAGCTATCCCAAAAGTTTAATCAAAATTGGTTTGGTAGATTCCGAGATATCGCGCTGTAACGCAACGCCCTTGACTTTTTATATATTAGTAAAAATTAAATACAAAAATGTTTTTGATGTTGATATGCTCAGTTGTTGGATGCCAGACGACGTTAATTAGATTCAGCCAGTAACAGGGTGCAGGTCGTCACCCATTGGCAAAGGCCATTTTTCTCGGAAGGGAACAATATCGTTTCCAAGGCCATCCGTGCACGGAGAAAAATGTTTTAATGCTTTCTTATTAACAGTCGCGTACTAATGGGGGTGATACGGAAGAACATCGGGATATAATTTTTTCCTCAATTATTTTTGAGAAAGGGTGTTACTTTTTATCGTTTTGTTCTTTTATTTTTAGTGAATTCTCAAATGATAATATTATCATTCAAAATTCAATATCTTTTATATAGGTCTACATATAAATTGGTTGTTGTATAAATTGGTTGTTCATTACTTTTGTCTCCATTAAAATATATTATTTTCTTTTATGTCAATATATAAAAAATGTTCTGGATGTAAATACGCACAGATAATAGATACCCTACGGCGCAGTGCGTAGTTGCCACTCATTGGCAAAGGCCATTTTTTACAGAAGGGCACAATGTCGTTTTGAAGGCCAGACGTGCCCCGGTAAAAAATGTTTAATAATGCCTCGTTACCAGTGGCGTACTAATGGGGAGAGGGCCAACGACAGACCCCAGCGTATGTAAAAACTGTTTCATAGTTTAGATCTTTTATTGTAAGGAACTTTTAGATTTTTAATGGTTATTAAATGTTTACAAAAAAGTGAAACTGTCACTAACTGTAATCGCTTCATGTACATTTTAGTGGCTTTCTGCGGTCAGGTTGGTTATAAACACGTAGAAAAAATAACACAACTTCTACTACTAAAATCACTAATCAACACGAACATTCGATAGAACACACCTTCTATATTATACAAAATAATAATAATTCAGATACTACAGATGTCTGCCCCGTTCCCACGCCAGTGTAGAGAGATGTGGATAAAGGAAATACGTTTATTCTTTAAACAATTTTATAATTTATTCTGGAGTCCGCAGTGGACTCCCCTTTGGTAACCGTGTTTAGGAACGCTATTGATATGCGGCTGTTAAATAGATGTCGGGATTGGTGAATACTCAGAGTGTCGTGAGATCCCGACAGCACATGGTTGGATATATTCTATGTAAGAAGTTATTATTTTCTCGGCGTATACAAAACGATGGTTAAATTAATTATTAAACTTAGTCTCTTTTTTCTTAAGAATGAAAGTAATTTAATGTATTTAAAAAGTTCAAACATACTTTTAGAGTCATACATTTTTGATGGGAAGTATGGTTGATTAATGAATTGGCAAATCGTTTTCCCCTTATATTAATAAGTTACATTCTTGTTGACTTCTGCATCATTTCAAACATAAAAACCGACAGCTTTGATGTTTCATACTGCTTCACAATTCTTTTCACTTCGCGGTACCGTTATCGACTCCGAAATTATTTCAGTGGTAGATGTACCTTTTGTGGCTCTCAATCTCAAGCAATACTTATAAATGAGACCTATAAACAAAAAATAGTTTCACGGAGATGTGATAAATAATACTAATGAAGAATTTTTTATAGAACACGCATCTAAATCCTCGTAGTCATGTCAAATGCAACCCACAACACTCGGTCACATTTTTTAACGTGTATAATGTTATGTAACTCCTAAACAAAGCGTTAGAAGGTTTTAAAAGCTAAAATATTGAGGCTGGAGACCTCGAATGAAAGTTTTATCACCGTAATCTACAAGGCGTGATATTATTTTACATTCTATTACATTTTGCTGGTCCGGCGCTTCTTGATACTAACCCACCCATTCAGATACGTGTTGAATCTGAAAATATGTGTATAGTAAAACTAATTACTTGATATTACAGGGGATTAAATTGCCTCTCAGTTCGGAAAAAATGTTAAATAATGTTCCAAAGATTAGGGTTGTGCTTGCCCGATCCTGTATTTTCACATAAACAACTTTGCGTAGCATTCTCGAGAGTAAAAAGCTTTTGTAATATTTTTGTGACTATCATTGAAAGCTAAAATCTAACTGTCGAGAAAGATTGTATAATTGCTTGAAATGTTGGTTTTAAGGAAGCGTTGTGAAGTGTTCCAAGAATATGTAATGTAATAAGTACTGAATAAAACTTTATTCAAAATTTGTTCAAATATCAATTTCATTGTTCTTCATTTTTATTTTAAATTATATAAATACATTGAAGGTTGACGTTTTCAAATTTTTTAAACCAATAAGCATATTTCGTTAACAACTTCTATCTTAATATGGAAAAGATAGAGAACAAGGTGGAATTTAACATGCGAGACTTCTCGCACGGGTCGGCTAGTGTTTAATTAACTTTGCGATAAGCGTCTCGTAAAGTGATATTCTGCCGTACACGTAACGCAAAATGCAAGTCTCCAATGAATAAACAGCAAATGCAAGTAGTGGTTTCATTGTGAACGCCCCAAATCTTGATTTCTATTTTCACGCATTCTCATGCAATATTAAACGATACATTATTACTTTCCAATTTTGCCTCAAGCGAACTCATGAGAACGTGATCAAGAGATAACACATCGTTTGTCCGCAAAAGTAGGTCATGATTAAACAACCTCCCATCGACACGGAGCCTTGCAATTAAACAGCAGGCGGCGCGGCGCGTAGTGTCTCTGCGCCATTGTTTAATAAGAGCGGCTGCGGAACGACGGCGGACGACACGCGGGATTAAACATTCAGCGCGCCTCGCGGACAAAAGAGGAATTATGCAACAAAAGGGGCCGCGCGAGGCGTAGTGCGGAGGGCTTGGCCGGGAGGAAAGAGCAGCGGCCGGGAGGAACGGGTGGAGGCAGTGGAGGCGGCGAGAGCTCGGCATATCGCTTCTAAGCGAGGGGAAATTCCTTCGTTTCTACTCGTTACTCCTTGGCTCTCATTTTGTCTTCTGTAAATTCATCTAAGTACTCCTTTATAATTGTAGATTGCGTACTTAATTCTTGGTGAGGATATTGATAAATTAGTTGATTTTTAGGGTTGTAAGGGTTATGAATATGTAGTACATTTTTATTGATTTTCATGAGAGAAAAACAATAAAATATAACCTAGGTAATGTTGCGTATTCGTAATCTTTATAACCCTACAAATCCACTAGTTCTTTATCAATGTATCTTTCTAAGTAGGTGGTTTGTTCACGGGTCTATCTTCAACATCAATTTTCTTTCATTATAACGCACGTCCATCCCACACTTTGGGTCGAGAAGGAGACCCTGTACTGGTGTTGTATAACAATCTTAAGACTGCCTATGCTATATGCGAGCCCAATTTGGATCAACTCTGTCAAAACTAACATTCACAAACTACAAGTCCTGCAAAATAATTTCTTAAAAATAGTTGCTTAAGCCCCTTAGTATATAATCAACAACCAACTCCATAATAAATTTAACCTGGATCCTATAGAACAATACATCACGTATCTTGCTCCCAAGTTTTATGTTAACGTACCTTAAATCCAAGCTCTTTCACCCTTCAAACTGGCCAAAAACCCCAATGTTCCAATCAATAATAAAAAAATATACATAACACATATTCTTTAAAAAAATTGCAGATATAGATGGTGACTGAGGAGCTCTTAACGGGAATCCCCCCTTGTAATAGTATGTAGATTTACATTTAAGTATAGTAAGTCTTTTAATAAATATGTATAGTTATATTTACTGAGCTATGTACTTCTGCAAATATATATATAAACTGATGCATTCTCCAGATCTTCCGACCTCTATAGTTTTCATATTTGCTGCTGTTCATTTTGTAACTGTAATTTTTTATTTCCTTTTTGTAGGAAAGGATATCAAATATAAGTTCTATTTGATTTCCTGGTATTGAGTAACTTAATCTTGTTTGAACCGTTGTTATTAACTTTTTACAATTAAGGGAAATAAATATCTCTATTATTTTTGTAATCATTATATTTTGTTAATGGTTTTACTTTACCTTGGTGTAGTCCGTTTTCTTTTTCTTCTAATTCACATTTATCTTTAAGAAACTATTAACGTACCACTGGTATCATATTTTGCTCCTTTTATCTGTCAGTTCACCAACTCTTGTTTATGTTGCCTCTTCATTTGATCACTGGATTTATATGTCAATAAAAAACTGTCTAACATCCTATCTTTTCTTCTCAATGGAATATGTCCGTACTTTGCCAAGCCTTATCTCTAGCATTATCTCTCTTCTCCAGAACCCTTTTGTCACTAACACCCCCAATCACTTTGTCATTTCTTTCATTCCTAATATTTACTACGTTTGTTTCTTTCTCAACTTCTAACTGCTTATTTTTCACACATATTTTTGATAGGAATTGCAATCTTTAAGCGTTTATCTATCAAACGTTAATTACAACATGGATTTGTTTTAGCAAGAGGGTAGTAGCACAAGTTTCATTGTCAACTGTACTCACTTTTAACATGCACAATGTAATATGTATTCTTGTTATTATGCAGGTATTATATTTGTTATTCTACACAAGTCTTGTATTTTGCACTGTTTCATTTTAATTTTATTTGCTTTGATTACATTTGTTCGAATTCGTTTTTGTTTTTAGATTTGTATTTCTGTTATGTTCTAATCTGCCAGCGAGTATATGCTCATGCGAGGCAATAAAGCATTAGTTTTAAGGGAAACATTTACTCATTTTTCCCGGACCTCTTAACGCAGATAGCTTCTGACCCTCTCGAAACGCCATGCACCCTGTTGTTCTCCCTTGCTCCGTCCCTTCCCTTCTGACAAAGAGCCCTGCGCGCGGCGTCTGTCATTTCATCGCGGAAGCCGGTGGAGTGAAGGGGAGGGGGCGCTGAAGTCGGTTGTTTCGCGCTGCCGGAGGAAGAGGGCCACCGGCGTATCTGCGCCGCACACGACGGCCACTGTTTTTGCGCACGGGCAACGGAAGCCCGCCAGATAAGACCGCTCTTTCATGCGTTGCTTCTGGACCCAATTATGACACAATATGTCGAAGAAAGACATGTGGAAGGAGTGCTCAGAGGCGACATACGTTGCCATGCTCATTCTCTGAACACAAAACGATAATAAAAATACACAACTGTAGAGTTGAGGGATGCTTCAATCGGGTTTCAAGAATACTTGCTGTTGATAATGAGTGAATCGTAAATTAATTATACTTAATTTCAGAAATAAAACCGAAATAATTTTTGAATATTTATCTGGTATATAGTTATATATGGTTCACTTCGTATGACAATGCAGACAAAACACAAAAACAAAATGAGATTAATGACGTTTCAAGTACACTTGAAAGAAAGTTGTAGGAACTCACCATACAATACAAAAATATACCCCGTATGGAATGATGAAAAAAGACGATGGAATGGAAGCTCATAAGGACATGTTAGATGCAGTAGAGCGAAAAAAGTTACAATGGTACGGACGTCGTGAATCAGATATAGGAATTGATGCTTTCGCCGACAACAGACCATCAACCTGTAGGAAACATGGAATATTCGTACGAAATGCGAGAAAAGTAAGGAATTTAATACAGAAAAATATAGATAACACTAAGGCTGGTGTATGATCGAGAAACATCACCAAATGTAAATCGCTCAGAATTATGAATCTAATTGTGGGTGTTTAAGTCAACAATTCAGAAGACATATTTGTGCAAATATATTCTGCTGAGTAAAATTTGTTTTAAAAGTTAGGAAAAAAGAGAGTTTGAAGTTTGTCTATTGAGACATTCTATTGAGACATCTCGGGGCTAACCGTCATTCAAGAATAGGAAAACATAACTTGTACGTTCTGTAAGAGTTAAGACGGTTATTACGGTATCAAGAACCCAGAAACAGAGATTCTACACTACGCATTCATAAAAATAATTTTCTGTGTATTGGAGCAAGAAACATTCACATCATTGGTGTCAAGTATCCACAAAACAAAATGTTTCTGTCAAAAATAATCCACTACATAGTCTACACTATGTATACGATAAAGTAATAAGTGTTCTAAATGGATATGCTGGTAAATTTAATAAACTATTCAGAAAAAACTGTTGTAATTTTGTAATTATTATAATATACTGTACTCGCAAGTTAAACAAATTGAATAAGTCACAGACTCGATTCTTCAAGTACTTTCCGTATATTGTCAAATATGGTCTACCCTATGATTATATTATAGTCTTGGCTGTGTTCCTTTTTCTCTTGAAAATCTGTCTTCAATATACGTTTTTGAGGAGAATATCTAGTGCTGTAACTCCAAATGCCCTGCCAAACAACATGAGACAAACTTGTTTTAAAGAAGCCGTTATTGTAACAGTAAATAATCACGTTAATTAAAGGAAGCAGGGGTGGGCGGCAGTAGTTTTGCGTGCGAGAGAACAATAACCGTAAAAATTTAAATGAAATATCTCTCTTACTGCATAGACCCCCCCACGGCCTATTGTGTTGGCTCGATCCCCGATATAAATATTTATACGCTTAATTAGTTACTTAATGGACACTATAGCTGCGCAATGTAAATAATTTTTAATTACATTTACACATGAAACAGAAAGCTAGCTCTTGGCTCCAATTTGACAGGCGGACAATTAAATACAGGAAAATTCACGTGGAATATCATGCCGTCTGAATGAGATCTCATAAATTGTTAACCTATTGAAGCAATGCTGCACAAAAATACAAAAAATAGAAATATTTAGAAATAAATCACATCTATAACTTTCAGTCTCTTTTTCAACAGTTTTATTACAACAGACAAACTAAGCTCTCAGAGAACAAGGAAATGAAGATATTGTACTAGATATTTCTCATTCATCTCATTAGCAAAATGAGTAATTGAATAGTACCATTACTTCATTTCTGTAAATGATGTTGAAACATTATTGACGATGGTCTGTATCTTAATGTTATCATTTTAATAACAATAATATTTATTGCTATACATTTAATATTATCACAGTTGTGAAAGAAACGCACTTCAGTTTTCACTATCCAATAATGTTATTACGTTATTGTAATTGAAAATACTGAAAAATTCACCACGGAAGAGCCAGAACAAATTGTTTGCGCAAAAATAAATTATAGATTAATAAATAAAAATAATTAATTAAACAAAATAACAAGAGTGAGGTGAATTGCAATTAAAAAATGTCTCAATGATTCAGGCAAATATGAGCAATGATTACACTCAGTTAACAATTTCAATCCATAACTCGCTGTAGCCAGTAAAGAAATCACAAATAATTGAAATTCATGAAAATTCGAAAAAAAAACACATGAATAATCAAAGGACAATCAGAACAATCCTTTCCTTTCAAGGATATCTGTAGCTCTCCGGTTTTTTCCTGTTATGGCTGCTATTGAATTCGCGCGGGTCTCAGTTGAGCCAAGCGCCGCGCTGTGCAGGCCAAAAAAGCGCGGCGAGGGAGGAACTTGGAGTGCGAGGCGTAAGCAAATCTCGCATTCCCTGACGGGAAGCGGGTCACGTTCGGGTTTCATCAGCCTCAGTCACACTCGGCGCCCTGCAGTTGCCGACAAGACCACGTCCCTGCGGGCCACTCGCCGGCCGTTCAAATAGTCCCCCGCCTACCCCTACATGCCCCGGCTGCCCCACCGCTCGTCACCGCCCCGCCCCTCCGCGCCCCCGCCGCCCGCCGCACGCCCGGCCGCCCCCGGCCCCCGCGCCCCGCCGCCCCGCCGCCGCCGCCCGCCGCCCCGCCGCCCCCGCGCCCCCGCCGCCCGCGCCCCCGCCAGCCGCCGCCCGCGCCCACGCCGCCTACGCCGCCCCCGCCGCCCCGCGCCCAACCTTCCCCCCAACCTCCCGCCCCCTCCAGTCACTCCCGCTCACGCCCCGCCGCCCGCGCCCACCGTCCCCATGGCCCCCCTCCGCCTCCCCACTTCCGACGACCCGCCGCCCCCACCCGTCCCCACCGCCCTTGCTCCCCACCCAACCTGCGCACTCCTGCAACACCCGCTGTCTTCAGCCACCCCTTGTGTTACTGATGTGCCAAGGGGCGGTCAGCGAATTTTCAGAGAACCTTATTTCGGAACATTTGAATTTTGTTGAATGTTTTCAAATTGGACAACAGCCAAAGGTGGCAGGATATCACACACAAGCAATGCAGTTGAAGCAGCGACAACCAAGCCACTTAACATGGCTCTGAAGCGATACCGAGTATACAGTTCTTTGCGGTATGTTTTTTTATTTGTTATATTATTCTTAGCTTTCTTTTTTAAAAATACCAGAAATATTAATCTTATATTGATTGTGAGCTTCGTAACATTCACAATATCGCGTTTATTAAATATGTGAATGAAAACTATTGAAAGTACCGTGAAATAATGATTACTGATTTAATAAATCAAACATAAAGATCTTTGAAACCAACGTAATATGTCACTATCAAATGTCACTATAAAATGTGTTTCACGTTTCATGTTTTCATGTTGTCAATCACTATAAAATGTGTTTGTAGAATTACAATATATGTTACACAACGCTACACCAAGAAGCAAGAATTCCATAAAGACCTAAAAAAATCTCGAATTACAAAAACGTTGTTTCGCCTCTAACTTACAAAATACACAAAAGTAAATTTTATTACTCGGTTTCCCAAGGCTATTCAATAATATTTGCGTAACGATTTGCATATTATATAATATGATACACTTAAAACGTCGAGTAAAGAAATGTAAGAAAACTGTTTGTAATCAATATTATTACACACGACCAACTACAGTTCTATGTAATCAGAAATATAACTTGAATTCAATTTCCTGAACAGAATGTTCCAATCGGATTAATAAGAATATTTTTGCGAGTATCGGGGAGTTATAAAGCTTATTAGAAGTGTCATTTTTAATAATGAATTTATTAAATCTCATTTTTTGTTTATTACAGCACAAATGGACCTGTATAAAAGGAAAAGCGGTTAATTCATCATTTCTGAATCAGCTATCTGTGTTCTCTATGAGTATATTATTATATACATTAAAGTATTAGAATGCGTTCAATGATTTTTTCAATCGAAATAACGAACAAATATTAATGGAATGTGCATTATCAGGATTTGAGAATTATACTTGTAAAACATATACGAATCTTTAGAGAACATTTGAAGTTACAAATGATAACAATAACTATATGTCTGCAAAAATGATTTGTTTCAGTTTTGACTTCAGCACCGACAAGTTGCAAATTATTTTAGTGAAACCGTTATTTGACTCAACTTTGGTTTTGTTAATCAGTGAAAATTAGTTGGAAAAATTTTTGTTAATACACTTTTAGTTTCTGAAGTCATGCAATCTGCCAGTCAGTGCAAGTTTCTCAACTGGAATTGATATCAAAATTAAAGTTGTTCCAAAAATTTCATTGATAATCACTTTCCTAAATGAAAAGGACAAATAATCATAGAAAACTTCCAATGAACCATGGTCTCTTATTAATTACTCCAATATGCCACATTTCTTATTAAAACACCAATATGCCACATTTCGCAAGGAGAATATTGAAATTGAATCGAAAATTATAATGCACTGTCATTTTACGTATGGCTACAACATTGTACGATATTCGTATCGCATGTGCTTATTATACTTGATTAATTACAAACTCGATACTAAGTTCTCATTTGAGAATTCTCCAATTTCTTCTTCAAGTATTGTAATGTTTTATGATATTTATTTCGAAAATAAATGATCGAGTTGACTTTATTTTCTGTTGATATCAGGCTTTTCAGTACAAGTATTTATGGCATGGACCCGTTATTATCTCTTGGGATAGACAGCCTGTATATTTACGATCTCTTCTGGCATAGTATTTTCTACTATATCGTTTTTGACACGCATATTGTTTCTTTTCTCTGTCTCTATGGTGAGATAATTTTAAAAAAAGGAAGGGGTAAATTGGCGTTGAACAGGGACTAGTGGATACTTTATTAAAATGAACAATATTTAAGGTCGATTACAGTTTAGTGAATATTTCAGTGAAGTTTTTTGAAAGCATTAGTGTTTTTGTATGATGAAAGATGCTGAGATACTTCTAAAGAGCAAGAGCAATTATTCTAGACATTTGATCAGTTCAGTTGACACTCATATTGACCACGTAATTACGAGATGTCCTTAATGTGTAACAAAGAAAATGATAAAATTATGTCCGCCAAAAGACATAATTTTCCGTAGATAGTGAACACTGTTCCCTGACGGAAGCCTATTGTTCCATAGTATGAAAAATTTATTTCATAAGTTGGACAAATGTAAAAATATTATACTCAAAATATGTTAAAACTTGGCGGTATACTTGGTATATAACAATTTTTAGTTGCATTTTAGCCCTAAAAATATGTTTTTCCGTTAAAGACGTGCACAGTTTCACTTGAAGCTCTTCCATCCGTCCCTTCATATCTTCTAATATGGCAATTAAACTTAACCCCGAAAATAATGTTTATTAGTGCAAGCTACTGGGAGCAAACACTAGAGAATTCTTAATTTTCTGAATGTCGTGAAGTTCTCTAAATATTGTCGCTCTTCATGATATATTTTATAAATAATTTACGTGCTTGTTATTCCACATGATTATTAATTTGTTTATTTTGAAACCATCATGTTGTTTACAAAGTAGCGTCAATTGTAATGAACACATTTGTAAAATGATAGCATTACTGAATATTTCTGTATATTTGTGAAAAGTAATGGAAACAAATATTCAAATGAATATGTTTTGACAGACACGAAATGCCACAATTATAATTAGACTTCAAAGAGATAATATTTGCTTTCTCACAAATAAAATAATTTTGTATATTTTTTTTTATTTTCTGAACACTGAATATAAAATAAAAATATCAGAATTGCACAGCGGAATAAGGTATAATTGTATGTTTTTTCATAATAGCATATCGTTTTTGTGAAAAACACATAATAAATTAAATGCTAAGATGGTTTTCGAACCGAGTACAAAACGAAGTATAATAGAAAGAGCGAGCGAAGTGGCTCAGGGCGTAGCGCGATGACTGTTCATTCGGAAAGCCCGGAATCAATTCCCGTGCCGGCCATCCTGCTCGAGGTTTCGTGGTTTCCCTCGGTCATCCAGGCTAATGCTGGGATGGTGCTACTGGAAGTTTGCGACTGCGAAACAGACGTCGTTAGACGAAACTACGTGAAGTCATGAAGATTATGCGAATTTGAGACCTCGAGAGTTCCTGGTTGGGTGACCGACTAGAAACCTCGAGATCTAACGACTCCGAGGCCAATTGCCTTCTACAGGACATATAATGGCTAAATGCAAGCAGTACAAAAGTAGGGAGATGTATATTCAAAAGGTACACTGAAAAAAGAATAAAATCCTTACTAAATGACTTCAAACGAGTATTTAAAATTCTCTTTCTCTTTCACATCACAAACAGTAGCTCTAGCATCATGAAAAAGGTAAATAATTATTAATACCTGAAGTGAACTTCAACATTTTTTGCAATTTCAACATACGAATTTGCGTGGAAGAGTACGGATTAAGCAACCATTTGCTTTGAAATCACGCCACGGCATCCCTCGCGAGGCTTTTTAGACAAAAGACGATCGTAAAGCGAAGAAGCCCCGCCGCCAGCGCCACACGCCCGCAGCGGCGCTTTAGTTAAGCGGCGGCGGGGCAGCTGTAATTACGTATTCCATTGCCACCGGAATTCACACAACTTTTCTGCCGCGCACATTCAACTATTCCTTTCATAAGCTCTCTTTCACTGAAGTTGGCGGCGAAGTTGGCTCCTCTTGGAATCTTCCCCCTTGCCTGGCGTCTGTTAACTACAGCGCCGCCTGGGGGGAATCTGTACTTCTTTCCGCAAAGCGGAGAGTTGCCGAGGCAGCAGCGGTGAAGTAGCGAGAAGGCCATGGTCGGGAGAACAGTTGTGTCTGAAGGGGGTGACGGAATGGTAGGGCAGGGATAATGGGAGATCAGTAATGAAGAGTGATTCGGTCCGACCACGGCGTGTAAAGGAGAACTGCGTGAAGATACTGTTGGGGTGAGGAAAGTCTTAAGACGTTGAGTTTCAAACAATTACTTAAAGTAATGTTATTGCAAGATCGCCGAATCGCCGCACTTGAAAAATAATATTTAAGGTGATATTATGTCCACAGAAATCAAATCATTCTGATTCGTGAACTGTTTAATAAAATCACGTGTTAAAGAAGAGTCTCGAATGGATATTTGTAACTGAACATTCAATTAGATATATTTTCTTGTACTTCTTTCTACTGCTTTCTCCAAAGATAGCCAGAGTTAAGCAAAAAAGATAGCTGTCAAGTTAAATTTTTTACATGAACTTCTGATATTTATAGTAATGATTTTTTTAGAGATATATAAAATAAACTTTAGAAATGCAACCCGGACAGTATTATTTCAAATAATGATTATGAATGATGCTGAGCTTTTATAGGCAAAAATAACGACTGGACAAAATGCCCAACTCTCCAACGTATCCAAAGGTGCTTAACTATGAACATTTGCTTTGTACATTTTAACAATAATGCTTTAGATACCAAACAATGTAAGCAAGAACAAGCAACCCTATATTAATTCGAGCAACCCTAATTACATTTCTGTTGATGTCCATTTCATTAATTCGTGTTTCACGAGTTTTGCTTAGAGATTGTTATAGTATTTGTACATTTTTAATGGTCAAGATTAGTCGGATCAGGATCCTGGTACGTGATTGATTCTGGTACGTTTAATTTATTCTAAAATACTAGTGCGCGAGTATTGCTCATGATCGGTTATTAAAGTCAATTTTGGTGAAATGATTATGAGTTGCCGTTTTGATCATGTTTGCCGAATGATGTAAGTTACCAATAGCACTTTCAAATACAAATTGAAATGTGATAGTAGTAGCGGACAAACACTATGTCACATTATAAAATTACTGAATTTTGACGTCTCCGACTGGTGTATAGAAAGATAAAACTATCGTTAGAGCTTCTACCTTTCCTCTGATCTCTTATATTTGGCTGCCATCAGCATATTTGCTCTATTCCGAATTTCTGTTTTCAAATACAACCATCCGTGTGGTCCTTCGCACACCTCAAATTTGCTTCAATTGAATTGCGAACCGGTTGTGTACAGTTTTCGTTTGTATAGCATTAACTTATAGCTCCCCATGAGTGAGCATTTAGTATTTTCGCACGCGTCAACTACTTTGGACATCAGTCAAGAGAGTATGTACATGTTTTCGCCGAAAGGTGGGAGTGAGTCTCAAAACGTGCACAAAACGTGAATTAAGAAAACTTGTCAGAGAAAACACTTCTTCCCGTGGAACGTCACACACTGTTTATAGCGTAAAATAAATAAATAAAAACAAATAAAACTAGAACGTAAGATTGAATGCCGACCTATTCGCCAGTTTACCGGCCTTATGTCTTCGACAGGGGAGCACCGCTCAAGCCAGGACAATCCCCAGCTCGTGATTGGCTCATGTGGTTTGAGGTTCTTGATATTATATGTAGTCTACACGTTTTTTCGTATGTATGGAGAGAGATCAGAACAAGTGACTGGAAAGAAAACGCACGGTCGGTGGACGATTTGTTAGGGCACTGCTGTCATTCGCCTGGAATTAATGTGAGTTACCGCGGAAAGCTACCGATGAGAGTATTCGGCCGCTAGATTCGTCTTTCTGACATGTGCTGTATTTCACCTATGGGTATTTCACCTATCTGGTTTCGAAAATCCATCACCCACGGGAATCAAACCCTAGGGCCTCCCGGACAGAGACATTGCAGCAGAACCACGCAGTCCTTCTGGCATCTTCATTCTGTTCCACGAATTAAAACGCACCACTCACGCTAGATTTCTTTTTGCAGAAAACCTGTTATCACATCCTCTCTTCTCCCCACCCACCCCTACTCATCCTCCAGGCCACCCTCTCCCTCCCACACCTTTCGCAACGAAACCTCTTTTCGA
>BOPP01000041.1:2622799-2657822 GCA_017312745.1 Gryllus bimaculatus | reverse complement strand
CCGCCGCGCCGCGTCGTGCCGCGCCACGCCGCGCGCTTACTTCGCTGTGTCGCCGCGGGGGGCGCGTCGGGCGGGCGGCGGCGGTGGAGGTGGACGCGGGGCCGCGGCGCGCGCGCTGTAACGGCGGTAATGAAGTGACCATTACGGCTGTATTCGACAGGTTTAAGCCCCCGCAACCCTCTAACATTAAACGCTATTACTGACAACCGGCAATCGCCATTGACCTTGATTTATGCCCCCGGGCCGCCCGCCGTCCGCCGGCCGCCGCCCCCGTGGCCGCGCACTCGTGATAGCGGCGGTGGAGGCGGTGCGCCGCAGGGGAGAGAAGCGTGTGATGGGGAGGAAGTGATGAGATATGAGAAGGTGGTTACACACGCTGAGAAAGCTAGAGGAGGGGAAAGCACAAGGGAGAAATGAAAACATAGGGAGGAGAAAAAGGAAGTACTTAAAAATTATTTTAAAAAGTTACCAAATCGAAGAAATAGTTAAAGTAAATAATAGAAATAGATTTTGAAGATTTAAAAGACGAATCAATCATGTAAAAAGACTGTAAGACATCGAAGCTTCTCAGAATTGGAAAGAGGGGGTTGAATTAGTCAGAGAGAAAACATATGAGAAGCGCTCATTCTTGATGCTAGTAGCAGTAGGAGGAGACTGAGTGACCGTAAGTAGGCCCGTGGGATAGTTAAAAGTGACGAGGAAATGAGGTAAGACGTGAGCGAATTATAACGGGAGAATGAAGTGTAGAAATGAGGTTGGATAAAATAAGTTCACATGAAACAGCGAGAGACTGAAAACACATGTGGGTGAAATAGCGAATA
Organism: Gryllus bimaculatus; assembly: GCA_017312745.1. Classification (NCBI taxonomy): domain Eukaryota; kingdom Metazoa; phylum Arthropoda; class Insecta; order Orthoptera; family Gryllidae; genus Gryllus; species Gryllus bimaculatus. Next base: position 2,657,001 of record BOPP01000041.1, on the reverse strand, counting down.
AAACTTCTTCATGAGCAAAGTTGAAGGGCGAGTTTACGTGGTTGGCCGCGAGAAAGGGAGCAGACGAGACAGAAGGGCAGGGCAAAAGTGAGTGGGTGACAGCGGGTAGGTAGAGAGAATGAGGAAGTTATGGAGGTCGCATGAGAGTGGGAGACAGAGCGAGAGGTGAAGAGAGGGCAGGAGGGTGAGTGGGAGGACATGGCTGGCGATGGCAGGATGTCGTGTGAGAGAGGGAGCACGAGTCTGAGAGTGAGGTCGAGAGCGGGCAGGGGGCGAGTGGGAGGGATGGTGATGGCAGAGTGAGAAGGAATGAGAGCGTGAGATGGAGAGAGAGCAGTAGGGTGGGCGAGTGAGAGGAAGGTTGGGCGTTGACGGGAGGTCGTGTGAGAGAGGGATGACGGGCGGGAGCAGGAGATCGAGAGAGGGCAGGAGGGTGGTGAGGGGTGCGGGCGATGGCGGACGGTCGTGTGAGGGAGGAGGTGCGGTGGGGCAGCCTTCATTAGTGCGCCAGCGGAGCGGCCGCGCCGCGCGTGCTACCTCAAAATGAACGCGCGCGAGTAATCGCTCCGCGCGAATGCTCACCGCCATCATCACCACCGTCTACGACGCTCCGCTTCCTTCTCACCCTGCTGCTCGGCTCGCCCATCACCACGCTGACATACTACCTTCCGCATCCCCCATCGCTCGCACTGGGCAACATATGCAGTCGTAGCCCGCCTCAACCCTTAAACCGCCAACCACCACGCCATCATCCACCACGCCTACGACCCGCTCCGCTTCGCAGCTCTCACCTGTTTGCCTGGCGCGCAATCAACCCGCCACCGGCTGGACATACTACTTCCGCCATCCCCTATCGCTCACCGCCAACATGGCTGCAGCTGTAGCGTCGGCGCCGCCGCCCGACAAACGACCCGCACCATCCCCCCGCCTCACTTCGCGCACTCCTACGACCCGCTCCGCTCTCCCTGCTGCTTGCCCACCATTTTACCCATCTTACCGCTGACGCCGCTACTTCTCCGCCCCCTCCTCGCTTCCCGCGCTAACAAACCACCGCTCTAACCCGCGCGCCCGCGAAGTTTTCCGCCATCACTCGCGGCATTCGCTACGTTCGCTCCGCTACCACTACTGCTGCTGCCTCGCATTGCGCAAGCGCTTTACTCCACTACTCTAGTTTTCCGGCGCCATCTCTAATCCGTCCACCGCCATCATGATGCAACAAGCGCCCGCCAGTCGCCTCTTCACGCCCCGCATCACTCCCTCGCCATCGCTACGTTCCCACTCCCCGCAATGCACCCTGCTGCTAACCGCACATCGCAGTCACTTGCATCGGCGCCCAACGGTACTCCGCCATCACTTCCACTCGATCCGCTAACGTCGCCACTTGCTGGCGCAACTCCATCTCTCAGCCCGCTCACGCTTCCGGACGCCATGACGTCGACGCAGCACGTGTTTAATTATGCCCAATCCTCGTCTCCGCACCCAATCGCCGACGCCTAAACCTCCGTTACGCAATGCTGGCGTTGCGTTGTCCCTGTCACATCCATGTCACTACGGCCACCCGACCTTTATCCCTTCGCGCTTTCTCGCATTGCGTACCCGCAACGCTTCACGCTTCAGGCGCGTATGCTTCATTTGCGCCCGCCACGCCTCACAACTTTCTTCAAAGCACGCCAATTGCCATACACTCCACGCGTCCCTCAAGCCCGCCTCAGTTGACCACTCGCATGACCCAGGCCGCTCCCATCGTTAGCCCTCGCCTTGTCTCCACGCCACTCAGCCAATGCTTTCTGCCAAGGGCAGCATCCATTGCTGCCGCCACACCGGCACCACCTTCCATTCAACAGCACCACTTTTTCCCCCCTTTCCCCCTTTCCTTTTTTTGGCCCCCCCGCCCCATGCAGCAAGCCCCTACGAGCAACCCCACTCGTCATTGATTCCTCGTACCTTAACTCTGGCAGGCCAGCATCGTGCCGGCGCCTTCGCACCCGCTCACCTATCCGCGCCGGCTCGCCGCTTCTGCCCCCCGCCTGTCACACTCGCGCCGCGCCCGTGCCGTCTCTTCTCCGCCTGTCGCGCCGACGCAGCGCCTCAGCACATCGCGGGCCATTTTGAGGCCATCGTTTGCTCGCGCGAGCAATTTCTGCGAGCACAACGGGCCAGTGAGCGCCCGACCGCGCTGTCCGTTCACTCTGTGTGCATACCCTAATGTGTCAATCAAGGTAACCGGGGGCGGTCCTCGACTTCTGCAAAATGCCGTTGCTCTGCTCAACTATGCCTTTTTGATACGTCCGCTCGGCATGAAATTTTACTTGTAGCGTAATTTTTTTGGTGTAAATTTTGACTGAATCTGTTTCATGAGATACTTTTTTCCGTTACTTTCATTTCAAATATTTTAGACGTTTTGGTGATTTTTGTTTATTAACAGAAATTTGTAATAATCAAATAATCTCTCTGAAATATAGTGATATAAAAAGCTGAAATGTGTGACATACATTTGATCTAATATAGATATATACACACCAACTATTACTTTTAATGTTTATTTTATCGTGTTCAAAACGGATTAACTATACAATAGCGTGGTTTTAAATCAAATACTTTGGTTTATTTATCTGCATTTTAATATATAAGGAGTTTTATAATGCGTATTTTGCAACTATATAGATATTTAACGACTTCAAACTTTCAAACAAATCATCGTCATTTTGTGACTCAATTGAGTCACGCAGTCGACAAACAAATTTGACAATCATTTAGTGGATTTTCTGGTCTCTTGGTTAGAGCGTCGGTTCTTCTAAAAAGTTTTAACTTGCAATATTTAGCATTAATGAACAGAGAAGAAATATATATTTTCTAATCTTCTTTGGCATGAATTATCATACAGGTTAACAGAAATCTTACATGTCAACGCATTTATCGAGCTTCTATAAGGTATTTGAACAAAATACAGGCATTAAATGTGCACAAATGTTCTATCAGAACAATCCCGAAAAACGCTTCCAGAACGGCATTGCCACGCACATACTTCGTTCATGTTACCTATATCGTGTTTTGTGATCGTTATCTCCTAAACCACGGCCGGCAGGCTCTGCCAGCCGTTCCAAAGCGGATTCCTGAACACAACCGTTTCTTCTGTTCGCCCCTGCCTTCCGCTCTCGCCACCGCCCACGCGATCGCCGCATAACCCGACTCGCCAATTCTGCGCCTATGCCCGTGGGCGATCTGCTGGCGGCGGGGGCGGGGGTGGGGCGGGGCAGGGATGCGCGGATGCTATCGCGCCTGCCTATCGCGCTAAAATGGCATTATAATTGCAGCGGTCGCCGCGCAGCGGCACCGGCTGTCAGCCGCCGCCACCGCATCGACTCGCGCCCCCGCCCGCGTCGTCGCGCCTCCCGCCCACAGGCGCCCTGCGCCCGCGGGGGCTGACAGAACGTGCTTCAATGGGGTTGCATTGCGAGAATGGGCCGGGCGCACCTGGTTGGTTGCAAGCCCTGGTTGAGCCTATTGGCGGATTTAGGGAGGGAGGTTTGGGTAGTCATTTCCCCGGCTTCAGTGGTTAGACGTCAGGCTGTTTAGACGTAATTGGGTTAGACCTAAGTTGGTTAGACCAAGTTGGCTTAGACAAGTTGGTGGGTCCTAAGTTGGTTTACCCTAAGTTTGGTTAGACCTAAAGTTGGTTTGGACCTAAGTTTGGTGGACCTAAGTTGGTGGGTCTAAGTTGGTGGATCTAAGTTGGTTGGACCTAAAGTTTGGTTTGGACCTAAGGTTTAGTTGGACATTGTGGTTAAGACGTACGTGGTCTAGACGTTGATGAAGCTCTTTTATGGTTTGTGTAATTATTATTGTTGGAATTTCATCCCAATTTGGATTACTTTGTCAAACCTATTTCAAACTTATTTTGGTGCACGCACGGAGAGGGCTTGTATTAGGAAGTATGTTAAGACTTTTGGCATTTGTTTTAAGATGCTATTTTTATTTACTAAATCTGTAGAAACTTTCTAACTGTTGGAATATATTCCGTTTTATACTGAATCTCTTTTTTGTTTCCTCAAGTGATTGTTATATGTTTCTGTAAAAGTCAGATGTCCTTAGATTGAACCAATCTGTTTCAGATTACTATTTCGTAGTTCACCAGTTGTGTAAATTTGATCAGAACACATCATTTAATATATTGTTTTCTTTTTATTTGCAAACGTTATTAAATATACGTAGATAATAAATCGCATACATTTGACACTTCTCAGAACTAATGAAAAAATGATGAGTCATGAAACAATTTATTTTTCAGGAAAGTGAAATGATCAGAGAGTTTAATGTATATTATAGATTGGATAACTTATAGAACAGACAGTTAACAAAATATTACACTGTTATAAGAGAAAGCAAAAAGTAACATCTTCTATTGGAAGAATGATCAGTATTATTTTTGTTTATTGTGAAATGCACATATACGGTAGTTTCGATGCATAATCATATGTAAACGAATGTTGATGATTATTAATAATAACCTTCAATTTCAAATGACACGAAAATAATACTCTTTGTAAAAATAGTTGATGTAGTTCAAATCTTATATCAATGCCTATTAGAATTAAGCTGAAGAATCGAAGAAACTATTTGAAATAAATTAAGAGGTCACCTAATCTCTTTGCGTATGTATACTACCCTTTGGAACTTTTCTGGAAACATATTTTTTATATTTGAAAGGTAATTGTTCATGTGAGATTCGCAAGTCTGGAACCTATATCTGTCCATGACGCTCCCTTTAGTTAGCAAAGTAATTGCATAGAAATCATAGATTTATGTCCCGATGATAGTGGAATTTTCAAGATACAAATACGTGACAGCAACATAATGGCATGGGCATTCTCATACTAGTTTTCTAAACACTTTAGTAATCTTTTCTGTTGGTCGCTCCACCCCATCCCGACTCTCTTTCCCACCTGTTACACCTGCCGCCGGCCCGACGAGTATACATTTTTTTTATATTTTCTCGAAATGGTTTTGGTTCTTAATTTGGTTCTTAAAAGAGTACAGCTAAAAATGTACTTCAAGAGTATTATAGAAAAGTATAACATGGTTCTATATGAAAATTCTCATTGAAATACTTGGAGCCGTATTTGAAAATACATCGTTTGAGCGTTTCTGAAAATACGCAAATTTAGACTCATTTTCACAGAAAAAATTAATTTCCAGAACCTTTATTCGTAATAATTTGATGTTCTTGTACTCACAAATGCGATAATGTATTGAAAAATCCCGTAATGTAAATATGAATGACGTCAGACATATTTCAGGACATTACATTTTTGTCATATTAATACATCAAAATATCGTGTTTGTTTTCTTAATCAGTGTCTTTAGCGCAATCAATACAAAACGTTTATAAATCATTTGGACCTGTTATTGATGAACCATCATTCTCTCAAAAAGTTCACAAATATTCAGAAGCAGACGTACAGATTGGCACGGAGAGACAAAAGAACGGAAGGCCAGATAGTCCAAGGACGATCAGTCGGACGTTTTGCTGTCAATCGATTTTTCGGTATCAAGGGCCTTCAAACGTGGATTCTGAATGTACGTGTTAAAGTAAGAATTTTGCTACATTGAGCAGCAAGATTTATTCCATTTTTCGTTACCAGATATCGGTAATAAGAGCGTTTCTGTCAAAAAAGCACAGATTTTTGCCCCAGAATTTCAATTCTTTTTATTTACTACGAAATTTTAGTAAGCAGATAAAATTGAAAGAGGATAAACAAGAACAACAACGTCAAGTTCATTAGAATTCAAATTCAAGTCTCATTCCTTTTATGTTAAACCCATTGTTCCTATAAAATTTCTCTAAGCACAATTGCTTCATTGAGTTGGAACGGTCAATTTATTTTAATTCCATCTCATCCTTGGCATTTTAAATTACTTTTCTGAATTGTGACCGTCAATAGCTCCATTACTGAAACCACAATGCACACAGTTGTATCTTAATCTGTAAGTATCTTTCTCGACGCAAAATAGGGCATTTTCCTTACCATCTCTGTGATTTCGTCGGTCGGGAAACCTGCTTTTCTTTCCTTTACATGTCTCCAAGTCCTATCCCTGCCCCTGAACTTCCCGTTAGACAGCCCGGCGTTTTCCCTCCCAGGCCGCCCGCTGCGCTGCCCCGCCGACGGCTTAATTGGGCAGCTCCGCTAATTAAAGGCGGACGCGTCGTTGCCTTTGTCGCTATCGCGTCGCGAAGCCCTCCCCTCGCTCCCTTCACCCCCTCCCCGCCAGCCGCCAGTGTGCGCCGGGCCGGGCCACGCCGTCGGCGCCGGCCTCTTAACAGTTTCCAAACCTTCGCGGCGTCCAAGTAAGTTTAATGGCTCTATCACTGAGCCGCTAATGACCAACCTTGAAGTCACAACTGTCTCGCGCCAACCGCCTCCTGTTGAACGACAGCCCTGAGGTGAGGTGGTTCGCGACTGTCTACGAGAACTGCAGTGCTTCTCTCCCCTTAGCTTGGGTTGCCTATCGTTCACTGGCCACATTTCCTCGTGTACGCTATGCGACGATGGATATAAATGCATTTGAGCAGCACAGTAGGGAGGTGGTCAGAATTGGATTAATATTTCAGGTAGTCCTATGTATGACCAAGCTACAGAAATAAAAAAAAATGACTTTTTAGTACAAGAAATAAAAATTATATGGAAATTAAACTAACATTTGACGTTTTTGAAAATAAAACTTATTATTTGACATTTAACATACACAATATCGCTGTTTAAACGAAATATGAAATAACATTCGTCTGCATATTTGTGAAGGAAAATTGTTTTAAAATGCATTCCCCGTTCTTAAAAAAATTAATTAAAATTATAATATTTTTTTCTCGTTAAAAACATAGATAATTTTATTTTTAACATGTAAACCACACGAAGTCTATATAAAATACTATAATTTTTTGAGAGAAACATGGAGCCTTATTTAGTGGAAACAGCTTAGAATCTGTTTAGTTCGCTTATGCATTAATACATCCCTGAATGTTGTAGTATAATGTACAGTGGTACAGAATTCACGAGAATTGGAGAACCGTAGAGATGTATGTTTAAACAATATAATATAGGAGGGAATATAGCAATGTCAGAATACAGAATTAAAAATGCGCTTCAAGGTTTTAATGGAAAAGAAAAAACTAATAACTCAGTTTGTTTACAAATTGGTAGATAACGCAAGGGTGCGTTTGTTTACTACCAGTTGTATAATTTAAGCATTATTGTTAATGTTATTGTTAAATCATAAAAAGTAAATGATAAATTAGTGTTCTTTTCTTGCTTGGTTCGTTTTATTAGAATACCGAGAAAATGTTATTTACGAGACACACAGACATTTTGAACGTTTCCCTCAATTACTTCGCAATGCTTCGCACACAACACATAACATTATATGAATAGTATGTTCTCATTGAAGTGATACGTTTCTGCGCCATTCCCGGGATTCATTCTCTTCTTTATTTCTACTATCATGCCGTGGGTGTTTCCTGGAAATAATTCCCTCAGGAAGTTTAATCCCGTCGAAATTAATTTTCTACGAAAATAATTCTCTAGGATTAAATTCCTCTGAAAGTGAATACTTGTAAAAGTGTATTTTCCAGAATTAAATACCCTCGATAAGAGAGCCGCTAATGAAGTGGATGGCTCAAGGAAGTGAAAGACCCAAGGAAATGGAAGGCACGAGGAAGTGAAAGGCCCAATGAAGAGAATCGCCTAAGGAAGTGAATGGCCCAAGGAAGAGAATGGCCAAAGAAAGTGAATGTCCAAAGTACGTGAAAGACCAAAGGAAGGAAATAGTAAAACTGAGTAAAAACAAGGCGAATGGGCCAAGGAAGTTAATGATCAGGGAAGTGAATGCCCAAGGAAGTGAATGTCCGAGGAAGTGAATGTCCAGGGAAGTGACTGCCCAAGAAAGTAAATTGCCAAGGAAGTGAATGCTCGAGGATGTGAATGTCCGAGGAAGAGAATGTGCGAGGAAAGGAACTTCTGAGAACGTGAACGCCCTAGGAAGTGAGCACACAAGAAATTGAATGCCCGACAGTTAACTCCCAAAGGCGTGAATGCCCGAAGAATGAATGCTCTAGGAAGTGGATGCCCGAGAAATCCAATACTCTAAGAAGTGAAAACCCGAGGAAGTGAATGCCTGAGGAATTGAACGTCCAAGGAAGTGGACACCCCAGTTCTTCCTTTCCCTACCGGCCTTTCGAGCCACTGCCGCCCCGAGAATCCCGCCAGCGAGGCGCCTGGTCGCTGGCGTGAGATCTCGGGGTGATAGCGCCGGCAGTCACGACGCGCAAATCGCGTCAGCGAGTCTCAAATCTGCACCGCGTTGACTCCGGAGGGGGAGAGAAATGGTCTGCTGTTTTACAGTGTAATCTTAGCTCGTTTCATGTCTGCCCGGTTCTTTTTAAGGGCAGTCGTGTAATTGGCGCTTCGCGATAAGATATTAAAGGGCACACGAAAATGTCTTCGTTAGTAGTCCCACGCGAAAGTAATGGGAGCAAGAGATGTTTATACGATTAAGGTTTGGATGGAGATGAAATCGCGTCTCTGTTACAAGTTACCCATTATACAGTAATCGTGGTTCGTGCTGAAACATGCTGGTGTCGACATTCTTTTACACTTTATTTTACATTACATACAATCTACTTTCGATTTTTGAGCAACCCTTCTATTCTCTCCGCATATAACATGCTAAGGTAAGGCGACGTCTGTGTTCCATTCATGAGTCGCCAGCCACGCAGAAACCAGTAAATGTGCAACTGGCTTATACTGAATAACACCACAGGAGGGCAGATTTAAGACGAGGCGTTTAGAATTTTGAAGGTTATGCTTCAAAGAAGTGGGATGCTTAGGTTCAATTCGCAAACCTTGTCACTCTGCAATTCTCCGTCATTCAAACCCAGTTTTTGTTTCCCTTCAAAATCTGGAGTGAAGTTGATTATTTTGTAATAAAAAATTAGAACAATTGGACATACTATTGCATTTTTAACAATTAACCCTTTTGTTTGCCCACTCTGGGGAAAGTGTGTTCAGAAAGGAGCAGAATCTCAAAATATGTATAAATAATTTGACCGTCAGGGCAATTTAATAACATCAGCTTAAGTCTATCGGTTAATAAACACTAAAAGAATAGAATGTATTATGTACGTTCATAGTTTGGCCTTTTGGGAAAGACTAAGTGCATGAAACTAATTCCAATTTTAAAAGAATGAGTTACAGAGACGCGTGGATCCAACTACCTGGACAATACCCGAACCCGTCGTTTTCGGCAGGTGAACGCCGCATCTACCTTTCATTTCAATTGTTTCTATTTCAAGACATAATAATGATTGATTCTTAAATATCGTTAACCTTCGGACGCTCGCGTAGTTTAGTACCACAGGCGCAATCGCGGTCGGTATTTTTGCATCCGACGAACATCCTTCCCTTTTCTGAATATCACAGTTTCTCTTGATCGTCAGGTTTGGGGAATTGATTAAATAATATCAACTTCGTATTGCGGTAGATTAAATTTTATTGAAAAAAATTAATTATTCTCGAGAAAAAAAATTCCTTTTCCTTGTGTATCAATAGATAACTTGAGAATACCTGACTTCCTGCAAAGCCGAGTACAAACATCAAAGTGCAAAGACGTTTTATTTTCAAAGTCGGCATTTATACCGACCATGCGATAGCTCGAAAGTTGAAAGAAGGAAATATGCAGTGAGGTCTTGAGTGATAAATAGACTTGCTGCCGCAGGGATAGCACCAAGTCTAACGAGGTGCCGGAGAAGTTTCAGAAGACAGAAGAGCGCTTGGGTGCAGCGGTTGGAGAGCGACCACAAGGTCACGCAGAGGCAGCGCGTGACTGACACGGGAGAGGTCGGGGTGACCAGCAGTGGACGGCGTGACAAAGAGATAGGCGACGTTTGCAGCGAGAGCAGGTGCTGGAAATGAGAAATGAGGAATTGACTGTGGACGAACTTTGAGAGCTGCAGGCTCAATAGTGTTGAGTGTGGAGAATGACGTGACGGGATATGTTGTAGGGTGACGAGATGGAACGGGCTGAAGTGGTTCAGGGTCCAAATGCATGTCCCCACAGTATCTCGTCCTACATGTTATAAGGTTTTGGTCCCTACGGTGCTTTTCGATACTAGCTGGGTCAAATTTAGCCTTTTGTCTGGAGACTAATTCTAACCGGCGGTTGCTTTGGTTGGAAATTTTCATGGTTTCTTCGCACAATATACAATCACAGAAGTCTGGAGGCCAATCAGAAACTTAGATCTTGTCCCGGATGAAGCAAAGTTCTGAAGACTGAATATCTCGATGGAGAAACCTCAGAAGCCGACGTTTAAGTCGGCGACGGATCTCACGTTCCAGCAGGCAAAGAACGCTGCCATATCCCTAGATATACTTGCACTGTATTTTCGAATATAATGATCATAGCAGTTGCGGAGCCTGGAAACACGAAACATTCAATGAAGCAATCTCGACAAGATGGGCGGAAGTGAGAGTACCGAACGATACAGTTATAGATAGGGAAGGGCGGAATAGCAGATTGGGGGGTAATAAGTAGGATGAGTAGTGCATGAGAGGAAGCCGAAGCGAGTGGGATTGATTGATGGATTGAATGCGGGAAGTCGGGGTGGGAAGTTTGCCAGATGAGCCAGGGTGACATTGGTCCAAGCGGATGTTGATTATTTTGTGTTTCCGGGCGATTCTACTTCTTCGTCCATTACTCCCGTAAGAGTAAGTAATTAAGTAATGTTTTTTCAAAGGTGATGATCTTCGCCCACTGGCTGCTGAGATCTGGCGACCTACACGTCGACCTACAGGGTTTTCCCAAAAGAGGTATCACTCACCAGCGGGGCACCACTTCAGTGGTGACAAGCGTTAAGCTCTCGTCTTCTCTTTAGATTCGTTTGATAGTGTAGTGTGTGTGTGTGTGTGTAAGTAAGGAGAGTGGATAGGACAAGGACGAGCCAGAGCATATCGCGTGGGATTCGCGGCCCTTTTGTCACTGCTATGGCTTTCGCCTGGTGTTTCACAGAAGAGGAGAGTGTACTCTGGCGGGGTCACGGCAGGGCAAGGCCAGGCGGAGCGAGTTTGGTATGTGGTGGGGCGGGGAGGTGCGGGGTTGGAAGGAGCGGAGCGGGCCGGGGGCGGGGGTGGGGTGGGGCGAAGCGGAGCCGGGCGGGGGGCGAGAGGGGCGGGCAGATTGCAGCGGGTCGGAGGCGAGCGGGGGCGGGGAGGACGGGGCGGAGCGGGGCGGGGGCCAGGGCGGGGCGGGCGGGGACGGCGGGGACGGGCCGGGGACGGGCGGGGCGGTGCGGAACCGGGTCGTGCGGGCCGGGCAGGGGAGCGGGGCGGCGGCCGGACCGCGCTCATTATCGACGCTGCGCGGCGCCCGCGCCGTCGCCCACAAAACACACGCCGCGGCGCTCGTCTGCTGTTTATTTGGCCAGCAACCCAGAGCGACGTGCGCGCGTCGCCAAACAATTTATCGATCGCTCTGCGTCGCCCCGCTCGCCGCGGCCCCTCCCCGCGCCGCCCCTCCGCCGCCGCCGACTCCGTCGTGGCGCGCCTCGCGGCGTGTCGAGCGGGATTTCGTCGCTTGCGAGGATTCCGCGAAAACACTGGAAGTTTCGAACGGATTTGCTTCCCAAGAGCCGGAACTTCAGATACTCGCCTATGGGAGAGGGGAGTCAGAAAGCAAGTTTGCCGTTTACCAGTTTCTACGAAAATATTTTTTTTATAAATAATGTTCGAATTCTCATTTTTTGTTTTGATATGAAGTTAGGGTGAAATGAAAACTGTTACAATGATGCGTCGATGCGCTGTGTCGATTAAGCATTTTTAATAATAATTGTTCAATAATAGTGTGAGCTTCTAGATAGAACGTTTGAAGCCTTCTTGTTTATTTTTTGTGAAGTAGAGGTTTGATCGCGTAGTAAATCATAGAGCGAGAGAGACGCTGTACAATACAGTGTAAAAGTAATATCTAGAGTCACTTACACTTGAGTTTTTCACTTTAAATGTATTAATCAAATTAATAAAATATTCAAGGAAGTGGTCCTTCATCTGAAATGACAGTTGTCTTTTTATAATATTATTTGTTACAGAAGGTAGATTGGTCAGCCTTTTAGGCTAACAATGATTGGCGTTATCTAATCTAAAAATTAAATAGCGGAGGAAACCCATCCAGCACCGCAGAGAATCGCTGAAAAGATGATATTAATTGACTGAAGTCCATTACCTACATTGTCGAAAGTAGATAAGCACGTGTTAAAGGAATTGAAGTGATTATAGGAACGAAGTAAGTACCAGCTTTTTTATTCTCAGAAAGGGAGCGGTTATCTTACAGATTGTGTAGAAGGATGTGCCAGTTATGTGAGAGAGGTGAAAGCGGAGTGTGAATGTATACGCTCTTTTTATTAGTTTTAGGCTGAAATTGGGGCACAAAATTGCGGTTCGTGACGAACGCGTATGGCATTGCAATCGAGTTTCGAAAAATTTGGGCTGTGTTATATAGTAATGGGCTGAAAGAAACGCAGATTGAGTAACTAAAAGAAGAAATGGATGGAAATTGGATTGATATAGGAGCATGAATCTTTCGGGGTTGAGCGTACTTGAGGTTTATAATAGAATTAAGTTGATGGAATATCTGAGTCTCTTACTTCACTTGAATATCTTCGTGAATTTTCAGGTTCGAAATTGGTATTTAATAAATATATATTTGACTAAAGAAGTGAAATGGGGTCCAAGTAGAATGGAATGATTGTTTAAAATCGCGTCTTTCATAACGTATTCTGCTTTATCAGACGATACAGTCTCGAGCTCCCATAGAGGGAGGGTTCCTTGTCAGGGCCAAGACCCTAGCGCATCTCGAACGACAGCCCGGCGTAGCGAAGCACGTCGATCCATCAGGAAGCGCCAACGCCGCCTTCGCGGAGGCGAGAGGATAAGGCGAAAGCGAGGGCGGAGTGAGGGCGGGAGGGGGGAGGCAAGGTGGGGTAGGGATGGGGCGGGCGGGGCGAAGGGACGTGTGACGGATACGGGTGGGAGCGGGAGAGCGGGGGCGGCGACGGGGGGGGGATGAGGAGGGATGGAGGGGGTGGAGGGGGGATGGAGGGGGGATAGAGGGGGGGATGAGGCGGCGATGGCGGGGGTGAAGGCTGGTGAAGGCGGGGCGGAAGCGGGAAGACGAAGGTCGAGAGCGTAAGGTAGGGGCAGAAGGTGGAGGGGCGGGAGGTGGGGGGAGTGGCGGAAGTTGGAAGGAGGGGATGGCGCAGGTCAGTGAGAGGGCGTAGGGAGGTGGAGGCGGTGCGCGGAAAGAGGTGGAGGGGTGGGCGTTGGAGGCGTTGGGCAGACCACTCCGCCCCATCTGGAGCTCGCATCCAGGCAACCGCGCCGCCCCCTCTCCCGGAACAACTTCTACCCGCGCGGTTCCGCGTTTCACCTCATCGCCCCGCCCGCCCACAAGCAGTCGCTACCCGCTTCACTTTCTTTCAGAGCGCTGAAGGGGGGCGGGGCGGGGCGGCGGGGTGGGGTGGGGGGTAAGAAAGAGTTGCGAAGGGGAAGAGCACTAACGCCGTTCGCGTCTTCTAAGTCACGCCGCTTCCCGTCGCCCCTCCCCTTCGACGGCGCTAAGAAGATTCCTGCGTGAAGACGCTGCCGCACCTGCCCGATCGCGCGACTCACTTTCAACTTCCTGCACGTTCTCCCTTCGCATTTGCCTCTTCTGTAACTTTTCATTCTTTTCTTGCAATTATACGAAGTTGATTTCATCCCTTATCTATCATTCCGAATTGTTTCGCCTCATTTGAATGTGCACGGTAATATTTTTCTTTGTTCCATGGTCAACACTACTCAGTTTTTCCCTATAATGCACACCTTCATTAACATATTTGTCTAAGGTTACTTTATTTTCCTCCGGGTTTTACAAGATATCACCACTCACTGGAAATGACGCTTGAGCGTCTACCGGTTCTTTCTCGTCCAGTCCTAAGCAGGACATCAACGCTCGCGTTCGTTCAGCCTTTGCCATCGCAGTGCGCGCGTCTACAACGTCATGGTGCATGCGCCGGTTTCGGAGAAACCTTTTCACCGAAGCCCCGCGGTCGCCTTTCTCGCGTGGCCTGCGACGGGCCTGTAGCCAGCCCCGCCACATCACCTGCGCCGTCACCAACTTCTACTCCACCGCCCCCTGTATAAACCGTTTTTTACCTCACTCCCACCTGGCCTCGCCGTTCGCCGGCTCGATTCCCCACCGCTGCGCGCACCGCATCCCGCCTACCCACCATCCCACCGCCCTCGCCGCACCACCGCACCCCGCCGCCATTCCGCCCTCCTAGCTCGTCGCCACGCCATCTAAACTGGCTCCGCCGCCATAAGCACCCCCGCCACAGCTACGTACCGTGACGCCACCTCCCTACCGCCAGGGATTCGGTCACCACCGTCGCTCCTCGGTGCAGCCTTATGCCGCCATACCAACCCCCGCCGCACTAACACACCACCACCACCCGCAAGACCCCAGATCACGCGCCCTCGCCCCGCTTCCTGCTACTGCCGTTCACCACTCCGCCCTTCTCATCCCAATCTCTGTGTTCGTATATTGCTAGCCCTCCATCATCTACCTCCACGCATGATTCCCCCACCCTCCAAACCGCCCATGAGTCCTGTCCCTTCCACGGTCTACAAGCTCACACAGTTGATGCCTCTCACCTAACGTCTCCTCGGGGCGTCTCCTCAAAACGACGGAGGGCCTCGCCCTCTGCGCCCTCCTCCGCGGTGGGCGCCGGCGCCGGCCCGCCTGCGCCGCCTTTTAGCGCGCCGTAATGCCAATTCCCGAGCGGAAGAGGTTATGCTCTCATCCCGCGCGCGATGTCGCAGCCGCTGTCGTCGCTCGTCCGCCCGACGAAAGAAGAACGCGGCGCCCCGTCAATTCAAGCCCTCCCTTGCGCGCCCACGCCCCGTGCTCCACTTCTCCCGGCCCGGCCCTACCGTCTGCGCATCGCCCGCTCTGCCCACCCCACCCGCAGTCGTGCTTCGCGCAGACCACGCGCCCCCACCCATACTTGCGCCTCCCGCTCCGCCCATGTCCGCATGCTCACGCCCACACTTCGCGCTCTAGCGCCGCCCTATCCCTCTTCCCCGCTCACCTCTCGCCCTTCCCCGTCGCTTAGTCCCCAACCCGCAGCTCGCATCCGCCCACCCAGCCGCGCCCGCCATGTCCACGTCCCGAACTCGCAGTTTCCGTTCCGCCCCGTCCCGTCCCGCCCCGTCGGCCCCCCGCCCGTCTTGCCTCGCCCGTCTCGTCCGCCCCGCTCGCGCCCCACTCGCGCTTCGCCAGGCCCCACGTCTCTCCCGCTCCCCCGCTCCTCCGCCCCACCCGTACTTGCGCCCCTCCCGCTCCGCCATTTCCATGCCACGCCCACACTCGCCTTGGCCTGCCCGATTTCCGTCGTCTCCCCGCCTCCTCAGCCACGGACTAACCCGCCCATGCCAACGACCCAGAAATGCCTCCACCGCCTTCCACCCCCGTCCCACCCCTCCACCGCGTCCCACCACCGTCCCACCCCCGTCCCACCAGTGCCCACCCAGTCCCACCCGTCCCACCCAGTCCCACCCGTCCCACCCCGTCCCACACCGCCCCTCCCACTCGATGTGCCCGGGCTCCCCAGCTTGCGCTCACGCACATACTCCGCATGCTCCGCTCACACCACTCCCGTCTCAGCTCCGCCACGCCCGAACTGTCCGCTCCGCTCCGCTCCGCCCCGTCCTGCAGCCCTAATCTCTCCGGCGCACCCCCCAGATTCGTTCCCGCAGCTTGCCGCTTGCCTTACTTCAAGAGCACCGATCCGGTCGCTGATCCAAATGACAACGACTCGATCGCACGTAACAAATCTTCCTTCTGAGAGAACAGAAATGCTTGGCAGAGCAAATGTTTAAAAATAACACTGCGAATATAAAGTAGAATGATCTTCTTTGGTGTGCTTAATTGATAAATATATGCCTATACATTTTATAACAAGAAAGTTTATGAAGAGGTTTCCCTATATTTTCAGTGCTGTATGAATGTACTATTCGGTTTAAAGGGACATCATAATTAATTTGATAATATGTTACATCCGCTGTAGAAGTGTTGCCAAGATAATTTCCTCTATTAAATAATATTTGTAAATAGATTAGGAGGTGTACGTGATATAATAACATTTTTTCCTGTTAATAAAGTCTTTGAACCAAGCATATATTAAATTTTGCTAATATTTTTTTAGCCATCACTAGTAAAAATAGCTAGAAAAATTCGGAGCTGTTAAACGTGAAACTGGTAAGTGGTTCAACGAGCAATTTATTATTGATATTATTATCTATTGATTATTATTGATTATTATTATTATTATTATTATATTATTATTATTATTATTATTATCATTAGTGTTTGCTAATATTATGTTTCATACCATGGCTACATTGTATCCCATGAGTAATGGTAAATGGAGGAAAGGAGTTTTCGATCCCTGGTGTAAACTATTACGCTCGTCAACACGTTTGGTATAACATCCGTTTTACAGCGTTATTCAGACTGTTTACTTCTTACAAGACCTGCACATTATTTTTAAATTGGAGTATTGTTACTAATAACTTTTACCATAACCAAACATATTTAGTAATAATGTAAAACAAATATGCGAACAAAATTTCACAAAGAAATATCCGACGGTGCATGTTAACACTAAAATGTAAATTTAAAGAAGAAAGTGTGACATGAGAGAAACGATGACAAAACTGCAAGAAAAGAGTTTGCTTTTGTAAAAAAGGCACACGAGGAGCCTGAAGCAAAAATTCTGGGCGGAGACAGGTTGGTAAGGGCTTGCGAGGCGGAGAGGGAGGTTGTGCTGAGACTCTCAAGCGCCAGGCGGAAAGCAGAGACGCGCCCTACAAAAGACGATGGGCGGCAGTGCACACACGGAAGCCGTGTGAGAGAAGCGACGCAGACAGGGGGAGGACAGGTGCCGGAGGAGGGGGAGGGGCAAACAAAGAGATATAAGCGGTCTGTGCCGGGAACGGGCCGGCGCGCCCAGTAGGAGAAAGTGACAATAGTCTGTGGAGCGGGGTGAAGCAGAGGCCGGTAGTTCTGGTGGAGCAGGGCGGGGTGGGAAGGGAAGGAGCTAGAGAAGCGGGGAGATGGAAAGCGAGCGGAGCGGGTAGGAGATATGTGGCGTGGTGTCGCGAAACTTGAGCAAGCCCGTGTGAGAGTGGTTTGGGTGAGGACGAGGGGAGCCATATCACGGGTGAGACGGTATGGAGTGGTGGGGTGGAGCGGACACGACTGGTGAGGGAGTGGGGGAGACAGGGAGAGATACGGATGGAACAGGAGGGAAGGTTGAGGCAGGAAAGGATAGCGGGGCGGAGCGGACCGGGATCGGGCGGGGAAGATCACGGCGGGGCCGGGGCAGAGGGCGGAGCAAGGCAGAAGCAAGCGGAACGGAGGCGGGCGGGTAAAAGGAGCCCGGGGCAGAGCGGAGTAGGGCAGGGAAAGAGCGGGGAAGAGCTGGAAAAGCGCGGGTGGAGCGGAGCGGAACGGAGTGGGCTGAACGGAGGCGAGGCGGGCCGAAGCGGGACGGAAGCGGAGGCGAGAACTGAGCGAGGCGGCGGAGTGGCGGGACGGAGCGGGGTCGGGCGGGCGGGACGGAAGCGGGCGAGGTGGAGATGGGGGCGCGGGCGGGACAGAGCGAGCGGGGCGGAAACGCAGCGGGCCCAGAGCGAGACGGGCGGAAGCGAGACGGAGCGGGAGCGGAACGGAACGGAGCGAGGCGGAGAAAGAGCGGGCGGCGGAGGGCGCGGGCGGGCGGGGAGGGACGGGAGTGAGGGTGGACGGAGGGGGTGGAAAGAGGCGGGGCGGAGGGGTTGTTACGAGTCGAACGCCGAGCGGCTCGGGCGAAGGAATGGGGATGAGAACAGGGTCGGGGAGGGATGGCCGGTCAGTGGCGAGCGAGGCGGGTAGAGGTGCCGGCGAGGAGCGAGCGGCCGCGGGATGGCGGCCTAAAAAGAAAACGTGAGATGGATCGTCTTCAAAGGCAGCCGCGTGGGTTAATACGAGGCATCAAGCGCCCGAGCGACGGGGCCTGGCGCGTCGGCAGGGGGGGAGGGCGGCAGGAGGAGAGGAGCAGGGCGTCCAGAAGGGGAAAGGTTCTCGTTCATACCTGCGTGTGCATTGTGGCTTCCAGAAGAAAGACCGAAAGGCTAGGCGCAGCTGCGACCCCACTCCTTTCGGAAAAAAAAATAACAAATCTATTTCGCGCAAAACAATGGTCTGGAGTATTATAATATTAATTAATATATCAATTATCAAATGATTCGTTAAATATATTTGGAAATTACCGTTATTCTAAAAATAGCCCTTCTTCTATAGTTCTTACCCTGAATGATCATTAGTTGGCACTGTTTACATTGTGCCCTCGCCTCTCTCTTTTCCGCTTGTGCTCTCCAACCATTATCTTTTGAATTGAATGGAATTGAATTGAAATTTAAAGCCTTATTTTACGTGGCCCAAGACTCGACCATCAAGCCCGCTCTTTCCGTCTGACCACGCAAAAGTTTGCTACGCTCCCTTCACACATACCAGGAGAAAGGAGAGTATTTCTTTGAGGCAAGGAAACAGGCGAATTTTTGAATTTAACTCAAGAGGCGTCATTTAGCTTGAGACTTTTTCACCTGCAAGTAATCTATCTAACATGGGACAGCTTTCGCTTTACTTCCCCACCAAGAAAGAAGGTTTTTTCCCTTAAGAAATACCCACAGCTATCGATCGTGTTTGAGCCCGCCCAACTTGGTACAACAGTCCAACTTGGTGCTAACAGTTTACACCAATTGCCCGCCGGCCTCTTTGACCTGGGTGCCTCCCCCTGAGCTTTTTACTTTGCACCTGCACATTCGGTTCCCTCACTGTTGTAACCATTCGCTCTTTTGGCATTCGCCCTTGCACCAGTTCATCTAATGCAATTGCTTTATATCCCTCCTCCTTATACCCTTCACTTGAGCACTTCCCTAAGTGCTCTCGGCGCGTACCATTCACCATGTAGCATCACCATTTTGCCTCTTCCCTTGTGCTCTTCGCTTTGTGCAATTTTTCATTGGCGTTCGTCTTAAGTATATTTCCCCTTGTGTCGTCACTTTGGCGTCTTTAACTTGTAACCTTCTCTCAAAGCCCTTTGTCTTTCGCACCTTTCGCCTTGCCCCTTAACCTAATCACTTCACCTGCGCCCTTTCGCTTGCGCCTTTTCACCTTAGCCGCCCTTTCAACTTTCCGCCCATTCTCTTGCGCTCTTTCACGCTCTCGCCCTTTCGCCTTGCCAACCCCTTTCGCCTGGCAGCCGTTTCGTTCTTGCAAAGACCTTTCGTCCCCTTTTTGCTGGAACCTTTCGTCCTTGCAAACCCTTATGTCTTGCAACCCTTTCGTCTTGCTTGTCTGCAACCTTTCTCGCTTCTCTGCAACTTGAACCTTTCGTCTTGGCAACCTTTCGCTTTGCAACCTTTCGTCTTCATGCACCTTTCGTCTGCAAACCTTTCGTCTTGCAACCTGTTCGTCTTGCAACGCTTTCGTCTTGCACTTCGTACTCACTTTCGTCTTGCAACCTTCGGTCTTGCAACCCTTCGTTTGCAACCTTTCGTCTGTGCAACGCTTTCGTCTTATGCAACTTTCGCTTGGCAAGCCATTTCAGCCTTGCCGCCATTTCGCCTCTGCGCCATTCGCCTTGCGCCATTTCGCCTGCGCTGCCTTCATTTCGCCTTGCGCATATTTCGCCTCTGCGCATTTTCGCCTTGCGCATTCCGCTTTTCGCCTTGCGCATTTTTCGCCTTGCGCATTTCGCCTTCGATTTCGCGCACTTTTCGCCTTGCGCGATTTTCGCCCTCTGCGCAATTTTCGCCTTGCGCATTTTCGCCTTGCGTTAGCTGCATTTTTCGCCTTGCGCATTTTTCGCCTTGCGCATTTTCGCCGCGCTTTCGCATCGTCTTGCGCATTTTGCGCCTGGCGCATTTTCGCCTTGCGCATTGTCGCTTCGGCATTTCGGTGCGCAATTTTCGCCTTGCCATTTGTCTTGCGTTCGCCTTGCGCATTTTCGCCTTGGCGCATTTCCTGCATTCGCCTTGCGCATTTTTCGCCTTGCGCATTTTCGGCCTTGCGTCATTGCTTTGCGCTTTCGCTCGCATTTCCTTGCCGTCATTTTCGCCTTTGCGCATTTCGCCTTGCGCATTTTCGCCGTTCGGCGCATTTTCGCCTTGCGCATTTTTCGCCTGCGCATTTTCGCCTTGCGCATTTCGCCTGTTGCGGCATTTTCGCCTTTGCGCATTTTTCGCCTTGCGCATTTTTCGCCCGCTTGCTGGCATTTTCGCCTCGCGATTTCGCCTCGCCTTCGCCTTGCGCATTTTCCAGCCTTGCGCATTTTTTCGCGTTGACGCATTTCGCCTTGCGCCATTTTGTCTGCGCATTCCGCGTGCATCTTTCGCCTTGCGCATTTTCGCCTTGCGCATTTTCGCCTGCGCATTTTCGCCTTGCGCTATTTCGCCCTTGCGCACATTTTCGCCTTGCCCATTTTCGCCTTGCGCGGATTTTCGCTCCATTTCGCGCGCATTTTCGCCTTGCCATTTTCGCCTTGCGCAGATTTTCCTTGCGCCTTTCTGCGTCTTTCACATTTTTCCCTTCCTTCTTGCGTCCTCGACCAAGTCTTCAATCACGAACCATTCCTCTACAGCCGTCGCCGGGGCCTTTCACCCACAGCCCTTTAAACCTTTTACCTTTTCTTGCCATTGCGCACTTTTCGTGGGACCCTTTGCCTTTTCCCGCCGCTCATCCGTCCGTCGCCTTCGCACGCGACGTTCGCGCTCAATGCAACGTTATGTGGTTAGGAGCGCATCTACCAGCATGGGCTAACGTGACGCCATCGTCACTTTGCGCCACGCGATACCAAAACATACAAGCAATCACCCTAGGGTTCGTTCATTTAATTTTCCAGTTTGGCTTTGGAGCTAGAATACGCCGTTGCAAACCTACCGCGGCGGCAGCAAAATGCAAAATTTTGAAGAACTGGAATTGGCTGAGAGATGAAATAGCAAGGAAGAATGTTACACTGATGGAAAAAACTACTTAACATTGAGACATCACTATATGTTTCAGTAATGAAACTCATCTACTTAATAGATATTTAATCAGGAATGCATTTGATGTAATAATAAACGTGGTATAGACAAGAAAATATTCAATATTGCATTAATTTAACGACCAAATGGATGTTAAAGCTGTTATACGTGTTGTATTTAAGCTACTATGGTTCGTATACAACCAGCCTCTTGATAAATAATATCCGCCTCTTTCAGAACAAGGAATTCCTGTATTTTATTTACAATGCACTATTTACCAACAAAAATCTTCAGTGTTTTGGAATTGGAAAAACTGCATTTAAAGTGAAAAAGTGTTAGAATATTTTTTTTGTAGTAGATTATGCTACAAAAACGACCACTTTAGCATTATAGATTTTCGAATAAAGCCTTCGACACTGTTAAGATAGAGATAAACTTTGGCAGCATCATGGAAAAAACAAGGCGATCCACCACTGATCTAAATAAAGGGTTGGTCCAAAAGCCTAGTTAGTTGAAAAATACTAAAATAGTAATAAGAATAGAACGTTCGAAGAGATACACAAAGTTTAAGCAGGTTAATCTGTAATGAAGTAACTTTTAACGAGTGCACTGTAAGAATTGAAAGCAGGTAAAACCCGTTTATATCAATGTGTTGGCATATTTTCAAGAAAGCCCTCAGAGTATACCACGTACAAATTGCCACGCTAATGACTAAATTCAGAAAAACAGTGATCATTCGGGCACGTAAAAGGTCAAAAATTTTGTCTATGAAACAGAATTATGGGCAAACGTTCCCGAAATTAGGTCGTTCCTGTTATAAAAAATTATGACAAAAGAAAGAGATATTTACATTATACGAAATATCTTCAAAATATGTGCTGAACGTCACACGTACTTTTCCGAAACAGAACGTAACTACAGAGAGAGTACACCACCTTACAAAATTGCCAAAGCTAGACTCTTAAATATATCAAAAGAAAACAAAGTGATGGCATCGGGGGAAGACACAGTTAAGGCAAAAATTGTCAATTGAAAACAAATTATGAGCACGTTTCTCCTTTAATTATTTAGGTGTAAAATAAATTATGAAAAAGATAAAGATATTGAAATAAACTAACGAAATATCAAAAATATGTGAACGATACACAACACTTTAAAAATAAGAACAAGACGCGAACAATTAAATTTTTACAATCGCATGGCATTCCTCATACTCTATGGCTGCGAAGCTGGGTATTAACACAAAAAACACTGACAATACAAAGTAGTGAAATGAAATTTCTGCGAAGAATAAAACGATGCACAAGGGAAGACCGAATAAAAAATGAAGAAATAAGAAAAGAATTACAAGTGACATCAATTAATACTAGAATGCAAGAAGAGACGTGGGAAGGCACGAAAACGAGTGGAGAGAAACTGTGAGACGGAACAGGCAGTAGCCTAATCCATGAAGTGAAGAAGAAAAAGAAAAAGAAAAAAAGAAAAGAAAAAAAAAAGAAAAGAAAAGAAAAAAGAAAAAGAAAAGAAAAAGAAAAGAAAAAGAAAAGAAAAAGAAAAAGAAAAAGAAAAAAGAAAAAGAAAAAAGAAAAAGAATAAAGAAAAAAGAAAAAGAAAAAAGAAAAAGAAAAAGAAAAGAAAAAGAAAAGAAAAAGAAAAAGAAAAGAAGAAAAAGAAAAAGAAAAAGAAAAAGAAAAAAGAAAAAGAAAAAGAAAAAGAAAAGAAAAAGAAAAAGAAAAAAGAAAAAGAAAAAGAAAAAGAAAAAGAAAAAGAAAAGAAAAAGAAAAGAAAAAAGAAAAAGAAAAAAAAAGAAAAAAAAAAGAAAGAAAAAGAAGAAGAAAAGAGAAGAAAAGAAGAAAGAAAAAGGAAGAAGAAAAAGAAGAAGAAAAAGAAGAAAAAAGAAGAAAGAAAAAGAAAGAAGTAAAACAGAAGAAGAAAAGAAAGAAAAAGAAAGAAAAGAAGAGAAAAGAAAAGAAAAAGAAAAAGAAAAAGAAAAAGAAAAGAAAAAGAAAAAGAAAAAGAAAAAAAAGAAAAAAAAAAAGAAAAAAAGAAAGAAAAAGAAAAAAGAAAAAGAAAAAGAAAAGAAAAAAAGAAAAAGAAAAAGAAGCAAAGAGAAAAAGAAAAAGAAAAAGGAAAAAAGAAAAAGAAAAAAGAAAAGAAAAAAGAAAAAGAAAAAGAAAAAGAAAAAGAAAAAGAAAAAGAAGAAGAAAAGAAAAGAAAAAGAAAAGAAAAAAAAAAGAAAAAAAAAAAAAAAAAAAAAAAGAAAAAAAGGAAAAAAAAAAAGAAAAAGAAAAAGAAAAGAAAAAGAAAAAGAAAAGAAAAAGAAGAAAAAAAAAAAAGAAAAGGAAAAGAAAAAAGCAAAAAAGAAAAAGAAAAAGAAAAAGAAGAAAAGAAAAGAAAAGAAAAGAGAAAAAGAAAAAGAAGAAAAGAAGAAATAGCTTAACAAAAACGCCAAACACAAAGCAAAGCTATCCACCCACTTTGTTTTCCGTTCTTGTATACACAGGGTGGTCTCGCAACTTGTTAGGAACGTACTCTATATAATGAATTACTTCTGATCATCTATTGCATGCATAAAGACTAGCTTTTTTCATTCCGCCATTTCATAGCGCCAGTGGTGTAAGCACTTCCGTAACAAGTTATAAAATACATTGAACGTTGTATAAAATATAAATAAAGAAAATACACATTATGAAATAACACAACATACAAAAAGACGTAGTAATAATAATTATAACCAATATGAAATTAAATTACAGTGTGTACAGGAATAATTTGAGCTATTATTTTTAATTGTTATTACTATCTCACCTTTTTTGTAACATTTGCAATTTCATTATGTGTCTTTTCTTTATTTATATTTCTTATTTTGTCATTTCATTTTCTATTAATATGTATTAATTATTATTTTAAATGTACCTATTACTTATCCCTCACTTTACATTTTACATTTTGTAATTTCATTTGCTACTATACTTAATATACTCCCATTGCATTTCATATTTTGTATGCGAATTAATTTGCGAAATAATTTGCGAAATAATTTGAAATGTTTCAATTATTTATATTACACTCTGTGTCTTACATTGTATATACTTTGAATTTTTTTCTTATATTTCAAAACTGACGGTGGCAAAGGCGACGAAAGCCGACTCTCTAACTAAATATATTAAGTTGATGGTGAAGTCTTCTTTTAATATTTCGTGTAATTACGTCAACAATACCTTACCAGAATTCACACAATATTTAATATCAGAACCTAGAAGTACGTCAAATTAAATTTCCAATATGTTTGTTTGCTTTTATCAGATGGGGTTAAACCTTTCAGTTTGTTAATAAACACTTGGCTACATTTTAGTATATTTTATTTTAGTATAGTTTGGCATAGTGCAGAGGTGGCCAAATTATTAGACTAGAGTTTTTGAATAGGACAAAATGTATTTGCGACAGCAGATATTGACACACACTGTGCACAGGGTTCTAATGTTTTATAAACATTTCATAGTTAACATAGTTGTTCTGAGGTATGTAGAAAATCAATTTTTAGTCCATTATTTCAAAATGAGTGTCATTGGGTGAGAGTTTTTTTTATGAGCTGGTTTTATGGCCTTCTTTTCCGTCGTTTGTTCAAACAATCGAACAAACGAACATTTTCGATGGGATTCATGTCAGGGCCATTTACAGCTCATTGTAAACCAGACCAACGTTCTTTCCAGTTGTGATATGGTACTAAGTTATTGTTTTCTTTTAAACAACCCATTGATGTGAGAGAATCATTGATTTTTAGGGTCGTACCACATTGCACCATTAACTATAAATACATTTCCAATAACATTAACAAACATTACATTTAGGACACATAATAATCACTTAAGTCAGAGATAATATTTTGTCTAATAATTTGGCCACCTTTGTAAGCGTATTACAAGTTGAAGAGCGCATTTCAGACTTGGACTTAGTGATTAAGTTCTCAGATATAGATGTTTCGCGATCAAGGAATAAGTATTGTTTATTCAGATCAAACTAGTTAGTACTTTATTTTAAAAAAACAAGTATTAGGTACCACAAGTTCATTAAATCTGTTCATAGAACTTTCTGCTGATCAAAAAACTATCGTCAACCGTGAAAAAATAGGCGATGGAAAAGACCAGCTCGGGGACGACGAGACGTGAGAGAGAAGGTGGAGGGAAGGGGGTAGCGGGGGGAGGGGGTAGCAGTGAAAGAGGGGTGGCAGCGAGAACGGTGGCTAGGCAAGCAGCGGTAATTGCGCCACGAACAATATTGACGCGACGCCGATGTTTTACCACAACTTTTAATGAGGCATTGACGGAGCTGAAGGCGGCCTGCAAACTAATGCCGGATACGTGACTCACCGCGAAGGCACGGCGGAACCGAGTAGAATAATGCGGGTAAATAACAGGAACTCACCAACGGTAAAACAAAACAAACACGCACACGGAAATATTCAAAGAGAAACAGAAAGAACATAAATATTTTATTGATGCAAGCAAAAATTGTCATTAGTGATGTATTTTTATTAATGATTAAATATTGGGAAATGGTTCTAATTTGAATAGAAAATGTATAACTAACTATCAATTTTTAACAACTTATTTTCCCAAAAATCCAACAATTTATTTCGCCTGCCCCGGCTTAATTCAATATTTATTGCTAATATTCACAGTCCATTCTTATTTCCATTAAGTTTCAAGAGGAATTACTCGTCAGTCTAATATAATATATTATTATATATATATATATATATATATATATAATATATATATATATATATATATATATTGTTGCGGACAACGTTACCATTACATTGTTCCAAGTTATGAAAAAACATAGGATTAAAAAATCTAAATAAGAACTATTTGAAAGTAAAACATGTTCATCGTTCCGAAATGTTATAATTTTTCTTTAATTATTTCACTTTATCCAATCTCGCAGCTTCCATGCAACCACTACCAATTGACACAATAAAAGCCATATCATCTAATACAAATCATGACATTCATATGTTATTTACAACATATTCATACAATTTGTCGTTCAACCGTTATCTACTGTGTTCTAATGGCTGTGTTACCTCCGATTTTCTCTTGTGAATACTCTTCATATCTCAATGTAACACAACTTTGTCTTCCTACATGAATTATTTAAATGATTGTACGCTTTCTGATTGGTTGCCTACCGCACTTTTGGCCGACGAATCACGTGTTAAGTTCCTTTATGCATCCATTAACTCTACGTTGCCTTCTTGCTTCGACTTATTTCAACCAAAATGAATTTTTATAAAAAAATCCGCCGTCCTCTAATAATCCTTTTACTCAATTAATTAATGTTACGCGTACTTTATTACACCTTTCTTTCAATTATTTCAAACGAACCACGCAGCACGCTCTAGGCCGGAAATATACCATCGCCAAACAAGTTCTCCTAAGCAAGTCAAAACGTCCATCTTTCACCTGTCTCCTCCTGACCGAGACATCTCAGTTACGTCCCTCATTGGTAACTACTGCACATTACTTCACAATTCAAGCACCCACGCTAAAAAAAGTGAACGATATATATATATATATATATATATATATATATATATATATATATATATATATATATATATATATCGTTCACTTTTTTTTCGCTGGTCCTCACGCCGGTCACTTCGTACTTTCGCCTCATTCTTTATATTTTATTTCTCGCGTCAATTTAGAAAATAGTAAGTAACATTTAACATTTGCTCTGAGAAAATGAGGTGAATTTTGGATGCTAATAATAATAATAATAATAATAATAATAATAATAGTAATAGTAATAATAATAATAATGACTACAATAATACTAATAATGATAAGAGAAATGCCAATTTATTCCGAGTAATAAAACTGTATTTTATTATTTTATAATAGCATTGTTTATTTCCAGACACATTTAAGGCCTCAGCGTATCACAACGTGTCGCGTCTTTGCTTATTATACCTATTATTATCCTAAGATACTTCAAGGTAAGTTGAATAGAATGTGGGTCACGGAGCCCTTCGTACAACATTCACACGCACAAATATGATTAGAACAAAATAACATTTATTGACATCAAATGCACCAGCTTCCATAAAAGAACAACACGCACTTTTATCATTAATGGGGCCTGAACAATATTCTGAAATAGTCTTAATGTAAACCAGTTTATGAATTCTTCAATAGCAGTGTAATAAACACACTTTGCTGTGTTGCATTCACGTAAGTATAGTTTGCAAGGTATTGCTTTACAACGTTCCTTGGAGGCTGCATACCTTGCGCCAACGCGGCCGTTTGCGAAGTGGGAACGTTCACATCGTCATCTGCAACCCGCCGTACTCTCATGTACTATAATCCGTGTGATGCCTATCCCAGCCCCTGTAAAATTTCACTGATCCTCAAAAATAGGAATAAAGCAATAATAACTACTTGTTGCATCTCAAACACTAATTTTTTTGAAACCCTTTTCATATATTATGGTTATATACGTACTTAGGTCAATCAACATCATACAAAAGACGTGGCTAAAGTAACGAATTGAAACAATTTCCGAGAATTATAACAAGACCCTGTCCATTTTTCAACCAACCGCCGTGTGTCGTTAAATATTTGTACCGTCTTCTTATAAGAAAACATGTTGTAAACAATAAATAATATTTCTTGATTCAAGTGAAATCGTATACCATAATCAGCCCCTGCTAATTTGTGTTGATTGTTCTTAACGGACGATGGACATTTAATTCTTTAATGAAAACCAGAGGTTAAGAGAGGAATTTTCTTCCTTTGGTAGTATTAAGTGGATATTTAACAGTACAGAATTAAGAAATTTAGATTTGTTTTATAAGTTCATATTAAAAGGAAACTTTAACAGTCACATGGCAATAGGAGGATTTAGCCTACTTTCTGTGCTATATCTTTGTTTAGGAATAAAGATATAGTTTCATCAGTTGGGGCATTTACTTTTTAAGCATTTTGAAATTTTAGTGATAGTTTTGATTTTAAATGCTCATCGCATGTTAAGGAAAAATTTAAAATAGTCGCCATGCGTAATCGCTTTGTCGTAATCGCCATGCGAAACTTCACCATTGTCTTACAGCCAAGCCAGTCAATATACTACATTATGAAATTATGTAATGATGCTTATTAATACACATGTGTAATATATTGCTAGGAGCTAGGAATGAGCGAGTATCGCAAACTTCGTACGAGTGTATTACCCATTACATCTACATTCATACCGTACTTTTCTACGATTTATGGTAACTCCTATAAGTGTAACGTTTACATCGAATCGTTTCGTGGAAATTGACATACAGTCCAGTCAAGCCCACCTAGAGCACAGATCCATACCCACCCTGAACCCTGCTTTTGTTTACCACTGCGCTAGTCAAATAGGATCAAAGTAAAGTTATTATCCAATTTATTTTCAATAATATTTCGCGCAAAAATATTAATAATACAATAAATTAAAACTGACACGCATAATATAATACTAAATGTAATATTAATGTACAAAATTGAGTGAAACATTTATTAAAACGATTATCAATGATTAATTGTGTCAATACTTGGTTTGTTAACTTCTCTGCTATTGGCGAAGAACCTGTACGAGTATCATAATGAAATCTGTGTCATAATGAGTATCATTAAGCAACGGGTTGCAGCCATCAAATGACAGAATTATACAATAGGAATAGAAAATAATTATGCAATTTTTACTGATATCGGTCGATGTAGATAACAGTTGTCAAATCATTGTTATGACATGAAATAGAATTGTCTACTGTGTTCCTGAGGAAATGATCGCATGAAGAGAATATGATGAAAATGGAACTGACAGCTTTTCTATAGAACAGAAAGGAATGTTGTTTATGACGTATATGACGTTTCTGTACCTGACAAACTGAAAATAGAGCCCCCTTCATCGTTGCCCTTCAAGTACCGGGATAGGAATTGTTATGCGGCTGTTAAACATTCTACAGTTGACAAGCTCGCACGTTTTATAAAATAATGAAATTATATTGTTCTGTGATCTTTCAACACTTTTTAGTCTGTACCATTTAAACGTAAAAATATATTAAAACATGTGAATGTAATTTCAAAAATGAGATAAAAGATACTTGTGGGGGAATTCAAGGAGAATTCTAGGTTAACTCTCATTATGGTCATTTTTCTCATCAGTAGATATGTTATTGACTCTCATTTTCCCGGAATAGTGGACGTAATAGTGTATAATCGTAACGAGGAAAACGCAGCATATCAACTGATTACTTCACGTATTAATCAGAGATTGCTAAGATATGTGTTCAGAATTATGCTATTGACAATAAACTGTTCATATGATTATAAAAAATAAAAGCATTTTTTAACTCATTCTTCACTTTTTTCCGAAAAATTACCAAATGTATGCCATTCCACTTGAATCAAGAATTTCCACGTCATGGATTCTGGAAACAAATTAGTTCACAGAATTTCACAATTATCGTACCCGTATTCGATTATCGCACCCTGGTGTCAATTTGTCGAAATTTATAAGCTTATTTGCATTGATTCATGTATTGATGCTTGCTTCAACGACATTTGGTTAGGGTTAATAATATTACAGCACTTATCATTGTTACAGATTGAATATTAATGTCCCTGTAGGTGTCAAGTGGTAATGTAGATCGCTCCCATTTAATTTATAAAGCCGTTCAGGAACACATCTTTAAATCATATCAACGCATAGTACTTCACGCAACAACACAAACACAATATTACAAAGACATAAATGAGCGAATTACAAAGCAGAGAATAATAACAGATAATAGATTTCGGGTATTTTTCAGCATGCGAAAATAGTTTATCGGTTCTATTATGTGGGTACAGTTTATTACTATTATTATTAATTATAATATTATTACATTGTAAAATTGCACCAGTTTATTAGCATATAACATATAACACTACATATTATATACATATATATCATATTTATACATATATACTATATGACTATATACATATATACGATATTATACATATATATCATATATTATATATATACACATATATATATATACAGTATATAATATATACATATATAGATATATACATATATAATAATATATCATTATATACATATATTATATCACATATAACATATATAATTATACATAATACATATATAGCATATATATTACATATATACTATATATTTATATTTAAATATAAGTGTGTGTGTGTGTGTGTGTGTGTGTTGTTTTGCCAAAGTCTTCTGTTTTCATTTTTATATGTGTAGGATGGTGTCATTCCTTTTCAAAGCTTTTTTCTACAGAAAAGCAAACCAAGTAATGCTCATTTCTTTATCGTTTACAACACACTAATTTCAGCAGTCTGTGAAGGATGACGTGGAACTGATTTCTTAAAGGAATCTATTTCCAGATCAGCCAATGGCATATTCATTGAACATGCAAAATATTTTCAATATAGATGTACTACATATTCATTAAAAACTAATTGTGGAAAACAGACTTAATTTGAAGATAAAATCTCAATTTGTCAAATTGTCATTGTAGGAGAAAGCCAAAACATTTAATGCTTTTGCAAATTTCAAATCTTTAGCGCTAATCATGGAATTCGGAGCCCCTTGTAAGTGAACTTTTCTCAATTATTACACTAAAAAGTTTGCAGCCATTTATTACAAAATTTTGAAAAGACAGTTTGTTGAAGTCCCAAAATTTCAAGGCTCTTTTCAAAATCTCGGGGCTTTGGATTGGGCCAAATCGACCACAGGATTTTCATTTTGGCAAAACTGAAGGAAGTACAGACAGAAGAAAAGAGTGACTGACAATCATGCTCATAGATGGAGAGGCTTTTGGAAAACACTTTCTTGATATCAGTGGACTCCAAAATATGTTTTTCCGTTAAAATATCGAAGTCGGTTTTTTGCAGCATTACATACCTATCTCTAAACTACATACTTAGTTACTTCGTGTTTACACACAGATATCATATGTTTGTTTTATATTGAGTGTTATTTGTATTGGGTTGGACATGTAGTTTGAAAGAGAAGACAAAACCAAAAAAAAATTAGTGAGTTGTTTGAGATTTTTGAATGCTTATTCTGTGAAACATTTGGATAATTTTCGATATTGGTCAGCGAAGATAGATGGCTGAATGAAGTAAGCTTTGTCTTGGAAGTTGGAAAGACATTAGAAGAATTAATTAAAGTGGTATATGTAATGAAAGTGCCAGTGATTATAGGTTGACAATATAAAGGAGTATTTTCAAAGGAATTGCGACATTTAGAGGTTTGGAATTGGAAATGACTTTAGCATGTTGAACTTTGCTCTAGAATCTTGAGGATGCGATGGAGAGGTGTGTGTGTGTTCTTGGAAGAGGAAGCAGCCGAGAATAAGAATAAGATATGCGTGCATTAGTATTATAGACAGATGACAGGAACAGTATGGTATTTTTGTGTATGTATAGAACGATAAAGTTCTTTAATGAGATGGGTAAATTCGATGTCAAGTAATATCATTTCTTGCTCGTTTGTTGGGTTTCCGTTATTTAATGTTTAAAACTAATTAATATATTTTTAATGTGTTTAACGCACAATATCATCCTGGTATTTAATTCTTTGTAAAAAAAGAGGGATTTTATTTAACAACAAATGATCTTTATTTTCACATAAATGTTCGATGTTATCTGTTTGGAGACATTTCAAAATACTGATATATGCACTGAGAAATTGCGAAGTATTTACTATATCTACCTATCTATCTTCTTGATTAATCGATAAAACTTGAGGAAATTTACGGTATATATATTTCGATATATCATAGCACTTATACGAGAAAGAAAAATGGCGGGTGCAAATTAACCACTCTTTGTACCACTTAAGTTAGGGAAATACCAGAATAACGTTTAATACCAAAGAGAAAAAGGGTTGCAATTAATTTGCTGATCTTGGAACTAAACTCGCATCGAAGAAATCTGCGAAAGATAGTGAAACACGGTGAAGAATGTAAGAAAATAACTGAAGTCTTCGAGGACGAAATTACACCTGCTTTGAAAGTTCAGCAACAACTGCGTTAGTTGAGTTAGAATTGTTACCAACTAGATATCTGGGTCAAATTCAACTGCGGTGTGTAGGAAAATTCTAGTTTTTAGCTACTCGTATCAGTAGTTTTCTATGATTTCTCTATTCAACAGTTAGTGAATGCCGGAGCCATACATTAATACGCAGGATATAGATGACGCGCGATCTTCCATCCATATCTTTAACCTCTTCTCTACCGCTCTACGAACAGTTACACTTACAAACACTACATTACCATGCAAGCAGCGGGAGCTTAGCGTTGTCTATGTCTTTGCCTTTCTGTGGAGAATAATCAGAGGAGAAAAACCCAGAAACTGGCGTACAGGTCGTCGCCAAACCTCAAGATCCCTCAGGGAGCCAAGACCTTCCGTGATGGTACGTTCACTACACTTACGAGACTAAACGCCTTAGACGTTGACGCGAGTGGAATTAATTAATCCTTATTAGTAATGCCCGAGGAATTATGTAATACTCACATAAACTATGACGTAGTGAAAGTTAGTATTGAACGAGATGTTTAGAGACAACACAGAGGATGCCACACAAGAAAGCAACGCCTAAACCTCGACGACGCAGAGGACGAAGCAAAGAACCGTTGTGTAGGCGTCCCATACGAACACGCAGAGAATTCCACTGCGAATGACCGAGATCTCAACACAGTGGACGGGGCGGAACGCCGACGCGGGAGACGCTGTGCATGAAGCGGCGCTTCTCAGCTTCCCACGCGCGGATCCCTCCAGTGCATGCAAATGCGTCTTCCGCAGACGCACAAAAATGCGGGCGGCGTCGCTTGGAGATGGCGGCTTCACGTTGCGGAGTGTCCCACCAACGCAACCTCTCGCGGAGTCTCTGTGGAGGAGTTGCGTGACTTCCTTCGTCCTGAGAATACGGGAGCTCATTTTTCGAGTGGGTTCTCTTCCGCTTACAGCAATTGTTTTACATCTTGCAGAGATTTTTTTTATAAAATACACGCCTGTGTAGGTGTGAGCTCTTGGCGTTGTAACAGAAAATTCTCATTCATTCATTCATTCATTCATTCATTCATTCATTCATTCATTTTCTGTTTAAATGTTTTTTTACTTTTAGGTATATAACTTTAGATGTAGATATTACTGTGTTTAAAATAAGTTAAAGGTATTTAAACGTCATAAAGAATAGCATTGTTAACGTGTATAAACATGTTTACAACCGCGTATATTACCAACTGAACATCCCAGTGTAATGCACCCATCCGCCAACGTGTTGGGAAGAAATCCAAACTGGTGTCAATCTCTGTTCTAAATCAAAGATTTTACAATGAACATATCTATCAGATTTAATTTTAACACAAAAATTAGAACTAGTGGAATAATCATGAAATTTTAAAGTAGGAATAAAAAGGACTGTAATACAATTTACTACAGCTGCTAAAAAAAAGCATTTTTAAAATTGAAGCATATGAAACTTGGTCAAAATAATGAAACATATACACCCTTATTAACCTTCTTGGCTTCCGAAAACACAGAGAGAATAGTAACTACTTTTACTACACATGTATTCACTGCGCTGTTACAAACTCCACTCGTTCAATTATCCAAATCTATCCTTCCCATTGAATTTTTATTGAATTCGATTACACCCTTCTTTCATTCCTTTTTTACCATCAGTCCGTTTCTCATTATCTTCATTGGTATCTCTCGCCTTTCCCTTGTAGCAAGATACCACACCGCAAGAATCACTTTCAATATCTCTGCATCCAAATCTAATTTTCTTCACACAATCAAAAGCTCATTTTAACAGCAAGTCTGAAAAAGAAAGACCCTTGTGGAGTTCAACAATAGTGACTCACGGATGGAAACGAGAACAAAAACCAGCTGAGGTGGCAAAGGGCATTAACTGGTGTCACTACAGGGTCTCTGACGAGGAGTTCTAGAGTTTGCCTCCCGACACAGTGCTAGGGTATCGACACTA
>BOPP01000041.1:2593220-2606249 GCA_017312745.1 Gryllus bimaculatus | reverse complement strand
TGCGCCGGTGCAGGGGCGTGGTGGGTAGGGGCGGGCGTGCGGGATGGGGAACTGGGCGGGGCGAAGGCCAGAGAGGACAGACATGCGGGCGAGCGAGGCGAGGAGGCGAGGCGAGGCGAGGACGGAGCGCGGAGCGGACGGAAGCGGACGCGAAGGCGGAGCGAGGAGGACTGACGAAGCCGGGGCGGCGGGCGGGGCGGACGGCAGGCAGGGCAGGCAGGGCAGTGAGAAGCGAGCGGACAGGCAGCAAGGCAGGAGTGGCAGGCGGGTGGTGAGGGGCGGAGGGGGTAGGGGTTATAAGGGGATTTGATGAGGGTGGGGAGGAACTCCCGCAACGCCGGGTCGCCTTCCCAATTAACGGATTCCATTAGTCTCGTCGCAGGACTGTTAAGGTCTTGCGGACCTAACTGCTCAGATGAAGAAACACAAGATTCTCGCTTGTCCATCAAACACACAAATATATGTTTTATTAAATGCGGCTGTGATATTGGCAATTTATTTGAGTTGTGCAATTTCGAAATCTTGTCTCGACGCATTTGCATGAGTTCTTTTAGTGTTTATTCAAGTCAAACTTCTAAGTAAACTTCTTACGGTTCTCTTCTGAAATTCTAAAAATGGTTAAATCTATTCTAATAAAAATTAAAATTGTTGACTCATGTAAACTCAACTTTTATTTTATGCAACTGTACCTGTCTTTTTTAATTTTTAGTATTTCACCAGACATAGATCCACTGGTTTTAAAAAAAAACCCCCAAGGGGGGGTCATACATGCCTCATACTGGTAAACAAGATCATTCGTTAACTTCAAACCTTCCGATAGCGAAATGCTTCATTACGTAACTGCTAGTTTATGGACTGTGAATATTATATTACATATTAAATAATATATCGTCGAATTTAGGATATTTTTCCTCAAGAACGTGCTTAAGTTTGCACAATGGCCTCACGGCTACTTATGCTTCGGAGAAGAATTAGAATTTTGATTTCCAACAAAGAGTATAAAGGAAGACAGGCAGCAGGCAAAGCTAAAAACACGACAATGTTATTAATTAAGAAAATGAAGATGGATAAAGAAAAGTAAGTAAAATAGAAGAAAATAATCCGCATTAACTTTATATTCATATTTTGGCTAAAATTCATACTAAGTATCGCAGAAAAAAATATTGTTTCACCAGAGAAGAAATTGAAAACCACATTTATAATATAAAAAAACATGAAAACGATCCATAGACAACTTTGGCGATATTATTCTATATCTAAAAGTGATACGAATAGTCGATACAGAGACACGTAGTGCTTTGAAACTTAAAGGCGATCACGTCCTGAAATACTTCATTTTGAAACTTGGAGCACTACAGACCACTGCAAGGACACTGATAGCCTGGATAGTAACCCTGGGTACAAAAGCCTCTTATTCCCTCTGTCAAACTTAAAAAGACACTCACTCTAACCATGGATTAAACATATAAAACCAGCATTTACTAATAAACCTCAACAAATTTTAAAGTCTTTTCACACACAAACGTAAAGTTAATAGCAACAAAGACTGGTGAAAATTTGCGCAAAATATAACATAAACTTCGATTTGGATACATATACACAAAATTTGTCTTGTAGACGAATAGTAATGAGGTTGAGCCTATAGAGATACAAGTATAAAATCGAATTATTTTTGTTTACGGAAATGATAAAAATCATATATTATGAAAACCATGGAGAACAAATATAAAAAAGTTCCCAGTAATGACGCTTGATCATATGACAGATTAGGAACATGCCTCAGTGATTTGCCTAAATGTTGGAAACAAAGCATATCGATACTGCCAACTATTCCATTCTCAGGCATAATGTGTGTAACCAATACTCACAAATTAGAACACTAATAAGTATCGGACGTTTTAGTAATTACTCTTTTAGCTCAACCAAAAGTATCATAACAACCTATACTCGGAGCTGAGGCAGACTTTTAGAGAAGGAACCGGTCGTGAGTCGCGGTGGGTGTACACGCATCAGCTGCAACACGATCGCCTCGGTAAGTAGCCCCTCCACGTTGCCACGTGCCCTAATCAGTGCCAAATCGTACCGCAGCGGCGACGTCGCGGCACTCCGCCAGTATTCTGCGGGATGAACGCGCCGTACTTGCAGAAATGCACTTCGGCGGTTGGCCGGCGCCAGCGCTAGCCGCAGCACTGTTCGCCTGGGCGGGCCTAAAGACGACTATGCCACTTCACGCACACGAACGGTCATTCCAACGCGAGTCCGAGAGATTCGCCAAACATCCTACCGCAGGATTTGCCTAAAACACTTGTCAGCTACGATGCCTCGCAACTAGATACGCAGCTAATTATGGGTCAATGAATGCCAATTGTATCCTCCAGATGCACAATGTTAATCACTCTGCAGCTACATCAAAAACTTTATGAGAAAACTGTTTGTTACTGCAGTAAAGAGGTAAAGACTTGTGCGCGTATCCGGTTGAATCGATCCGAGCAGATCGGGTAGGAGTAACCGAGGCCGGCGGACAATTGGCGAATCCAGTCGGGATCGGCGGACGGGGTAGAATTGAACAGGATCGAGGCTAGTACTGCGAGCGATGATCGGTGGATCTAACGGACAGACCGCGATTTGACGGCATCGGAAACCGGAGTAGATTTTGTGCGGATCGAAGCGAGATAGGTGAGATCGCAAAAGGAAACGGGAGGGATCGACCGGGCGAGGATCGAGATGGTCATAAAGGCATTGGAACATCGATCGATTCTGCGAACACCGAGCAACAATCCAGTTGGAGGATCAAAATAGGGATACTAGCGGACATAAGACGTGAGTCGGGAACGAAGTCAAGATATGACAAGAAAATGGAGTGGCATTAAGACTGTAGCAGATGGAGGACGGGTGCTATCACAGGAAACGCGTGAGCGGACGGCTTACAGACATGGCATTCAGTGACAGGAGTGAGTTGCAGATGCGGGCACCAAAAGTGACTGAGCGTCGAAATACAAGATTGTTCCGCAGTTGGGCAGACGCAGGGAAGCAGCGCGCAAGTGGGCAGCGCAAGGTGGCATGAGGCAATGTGGCAGAGAAAGGTGGGCAGTGCGGGGCCAGACAGGAAACGGTACAATGGGCTCGTGGAACCCAAAGAGATCGGATGACAGGAGATGCAATTTAATGGTGCGCGAAGAAGCATAAAGGTGAGGCAGGAACATGACTTGCCGGGACGATCGCCAGAAACCGCACAAGTGGTGAGCAAGTAGAACTGAGTGCAGCGCTTGGGAGGTGTGGCGCGCGCTTGGGCGCCGAGCGCGCCGGCCGGGCGCGCGTCGGCGACAGGCGGTCCGGGCGGCGCGGAGGCAGTTGGAGTAAGCCTATCGCTTTTGGTGAATCCGCAACGCAACACGGTGCGGTGCAGCCCCGCCCATCCCGTTCTACGCCCGCCGCTACAAGTTTATGCACTTACGCAACGTCGGAAGCGCCGTCCCAGAAAGTCTGATTAGCACCGCATGCAAGAGCACACCGCACAGTGAGTGCGTCGCTAGAACGCGCAACACGCGAGGACGAATGTCTATGAAGGTGTTATTCATCATACGGAGTAACAAGGCGTTCCATATATGCTTTCTTACACGTTATAAGAATCTCGTTGTTCAGCTGATGTGAACGCCTCGTTTTCTAAGGTTCTCCTATCAACACCAAGCAAATGCCCAAGCAGTACCCTAAACATATGGGCAGAAAAATTTTTTTAACTTGTTTCTATCTCTGCCCCTATTGCTTACTCCAACAGCAGACACAATGGAAATAAAGCACTAAACCACACATGTCGGAAAACCGTCGGGAAGGAGCGTTAATGATCGAATTCTCCCGCTTGGGAAGTAAATAATTTCTCGCTGCGGAGGATACCTGCTGGGAAATACAACCTCCCTACCGACCGTATAGTTAGCCGCCCATATCTCACCATCGAAGGCGGTGGAAGATCACCGCCACGTCCCGCCAGGCCGGAAGAAACCTACCCTACACTGCTCGGGCCAAAAATGACCCTTACAGTGGTGGCGGCCCGAAGCACTAATTCATCCTCAATGAACAACTGTGCGTGTGCCGTGAAGCACCTTGCAGCAGTGTCCGATGGGAGCCGCTTTGGCCCACTGCGCGGGGCGAGCGGTATCGCCTGGGCCGGCCCGCCCCCGCTCCTGAAGAAGCAAGCGCTCGTCCGCCGTCGCGCCGAAGCATCCGAGAAAGCCCGGAGATATTAAAGTGCCGACTAAGTTTTCACTCGAAATTCAATCCTTTGCCAGTGTGGGGCAACTTTGAAAACTCAGTCATAATCCCACTTTGCGCGCGGCGGCTGGACCGGCCGCGCTGGCGGGCGCCGGCGCGGCCGGCACGGCGCTCAACCGATCGCACGCTAGAGCGAGGCGGCAGCCGCCAGCCTCAGTAGGCGGCGCGCACGAGTAAGGCCAGCGAGCGGCAGAGATGAGAGCGGAAGCAGCAAGAGTGAGCGGATAGCGTCAGAGAATAGAGCGAGCGCTAGAAGGTGATGAGCGGTAGCGGGCAGGAAAGTAGATAAGCAGCCGCGCAGAGTGGATGCGAGTCGCGCCAGAAGGGGAGCGGCAGACAGAGTGGAGCGAGCGCAGAGTGGAAACGGAACGCCAGTAAAGAGGTAAGCGGAGCAGCCAGGTGGAGCGGGGAAAGGGAGCGGCAAGTAGAAGCGGAAGCCAGGAGTAGAGGCGGTAGACGGCCAGAGTAGAAGCGAAGCGCAGAGTAGAGCGGAAGCGCCAAGAGAAATAGAGTAGAGAGCGGCAGAGTTTAGAGCGGAAGGCAGAGTGGAGTGACGCGCAGAAATGGAGCGGAGCGGTTCAGAGTGGACGGAGTCGGCCGCACGAGGAGCGGAAGCGCAGAGTGCGAAGCGAGCGCAGAAGCGCAGGTTCGGATGATACACGAATGAACGTTAGGGAGTCTAATAAAGAAGCAGCAGAGTGGGAGCGTTGCGGACTGAGCCGGAGCAGACAGAAGCGAGCAGGATTATGAGACGAGGAGTACCAGAAGGCTCTGGGTGAGGATTGACGAGAGAGCGTACCACAGAGAGCAACACAGAGAGAGCGACACAGGAGAGAGCAGACCACAGGAGCACACGAGAGCAGACACAGAGTAGCGACACAAGAGCGACACGAGAGGCAGCACACAGAGAGACGACACAGATAGGAGCGATCACAGAGGCGACACAGAGACCGACACAGAGGAGCTGACAGCTGCGGGAGTTACAGTAGGCAAGAGTGGCAGAGCGGGATCTGAGCGAAGGGCACCAATGCGCGAAAACGTATAGCAGAAATAATGTTTTAGATTGATGATTGTTCTCCGATAACAATAAATGCCAAAAATTAATGTCGAAATAATTGAGATCTAACAGCAAAAAAACGGGTCATTCGCAGCTAGTACTTAAGAAAAGCTGGTAAGTGTTTGAAATACAGTCTTGTCATTTGGACAAGACAATCGGGCAATGCCATTGGAGGATTTATTGATAAAGTAGAAAGAAAGTCATCGTTTTATAAAAAAATCAAACTTTTATTTCCACACCAACTTTGTCATCTTTACATTATTCCTTTAAATGTTCCTCCGGTTTAATATGAAATTTGTTTTTAGCCGTAATGACAAATCTGTTAACTTAAAGATAAAATCTTGAATAACGGTCACGTTACAAAAATCCGAAAAAAAATTACTGGAAGTTTCTGCAGGTACTTTCTGCGCAAAAATAGACGATTTTAAGGTTTTTTAAAGCCAATTTTTTTCTCTAAAGACGCAACACAAATTATAATGCACCGAGATATTTTGGAGAAGTTCCATGCATTTCACTAATCAGCAAACCCACTATATTTTAGAAAACGGCAACAAAATTCAACATACACCAATTCCGTTGTAAAAAAGCCAACCTCCGTAAAAATTTATACACAAATATCTTTGGAAATTTATGGAAGATTTCGCTAATCTGTTGACAATTGACTGATGGCTGTATCACTAAAAAACTTTTCTATCAAAGAGAAGCTCTAAATTTTCTGACCGGCAATGAAACCACAGGGAAATGACGATTCTGAGACCACTGGAAAACAGGACTGAGTTTTCTTAAATTCATCCTGAATCTATTCTCAATTATAAACAATGCGAGGACGTATTGGGGCTGTTGAGCACCAACCAGTTAAATGTACAGAATAAATCCCACAAACTTTTTTTGCCACATAAGCTACCTAGTTACATTACCTTCTCGTGAAGCCCGAATGTAATATCGTTAATTCAACAGCTAGCTTTGCTTAATTAATTCCAATTCTCCAAAATTCCAACCGAAAGAGAAACAAAAACAATTAAAAGTTACCGAGATTAAATACAAAATCAAATCATCATCATATTGAAGGATACATATTGAATTAATAAGGAAATTCCACACTGAATATGTGCGACGAGAGAGTGTGTTTAATAGAATAATCTAATCTACAGGTTTAAATACACAGTCCAAAACAAGAAGCCTGCTTAGTAGACTTACAGCTACGCTGCATTCGTGAATATTTAATTATATTCGTTTAACAAAACAACGAGAAATACGTGATCGAAATGTTTTGGAGATTTCCATAAAAATAATCAGTGTATACAATCATTGTTTCGAGACAGCCCATAACAAACATCAAGGGTCATTTTGTTCCATTTAAATAATATAAATAATTTGAAATCAGCACCCTATATTCACATATATCATGTGAAATCGTTTTATTGTGAGGGGCGGAGGGGGTAGGGGGGTATAAGGGGATTGTGATGAGGGGTGGGAGGAACTCCGCAACGCGGGTCGCCTTCCCAATTAA
This sequence comes from Gryllus bimaculatus, assembly GCA_017312745.1. Taxonomy (NCBI): domain Eukaryota; kingdom Metazoa; phylum Arthropoda; class Insecta; order Orthoptera; family Gryllidae; genus Gryllus; species Gryllus bimaculatus. Next base: position 2,599,416 of record BOPP01000041.1, on the reverse strand, counting down.
CGGATTCCAATAGTCTCGTCGCAGGACTGTTTAAGGTTCCTTGCGACCTAACTGCTCAGATGAAGAAACACAAGATTCTCGCTTGTCCATCAAACACACAAATATTGTTTTATTTAAATGCGGCTGTGATATTGGGGGCAATTTATTTGAGTTTGTGCTAATTTCGAAATCTGTCTCGACGCATTTGCATGAGTTCTTTTAGTGTTTATTCAAGTCAACTTCTAAGGTAAACTTCTTACGGGTTCTCTTCTGAAATTCTAAATAATGGTTAAAACTATGTCTTAATAAAAATTAAAATTGTTGACTCATGTAACTCAACTTTTTATTTATGCAACTGTACCTGTCTTTTTTAATTTTTAGTATTTCACCAGACATAGATCACTGGTTTTACCAGGTCATACATGCTCATACGTGGTAAACAAGATCATTCGTTAACTTCAACCTTCCGATAGGAAATGCTTCATTACGTAACTGCTAGGTTTATGACTGCTGAATATTATTTACATATTAAATAATTATCGCGAATTTTTAGGATATTTTTCTCAGAAACGTCTTGGAGTTTGCACAAGTGGCCTCACGGCTACTTTATTGCTTCGGAGAGAATTAGAATTTTGATTTTCCACACAAAGAGTAGTAAAGAAGACAGGCACAGGCAAGTAAAACACGAATGTTTATTAATTAAGATAAAATGAAATGATAAAGAAAAGTAAGTAAATAGAGAAAATATTCATAACTTTTTATTCTATTTTGGTAAAATGTCATTATAAGTATCGCAGAAAAAAATATTTCACCAGAGAAGAAATTGAAACACATTTATAAGTTAAAAACTGAAATACATCATAGAAAGTTTGGATTATTCTAGATCTAAAGTGACTAGAATAGTCGAAACAGAGAACGTAGTAGCTTTTGAAACTTAAGGTCGTCACCGGTCCTGAAAACTCTCAATTTTGAATTGGACAATACAGACATGCAAGACACATGATAGCTGGATATAATCCTGGTATCAAAGCTCTTAATTCCTCTGTCAACTTAAAAGAACTACTCTAACATTATAACATATAAAACCGATTTTTAAAAACTCAAAAATTTTAAAGTCCTTTTCAAACAAACTAAAGTTATAAAAAACTGGTAAAATTTGCGCAAAAATAACTTAAACTTCGATTTTACAATACAAAATTTGTCTTGTAGACGATAAGTAATTGGTTGCTTATAGAGAAAATATAAAATCAATATTTTTTTACGGAAATGATAAAATCATTATTATTGAAAACCATGGAGAACAAATAAAAATTGCCCGTTAATGACGCTTGATCAATGGACAGGATTAGACTGTATAGTTGTTTGCCAATGTTTTGGAAAATATATGAGTATTACCATTCTCAGGGCGATATTGTGTGAAACCAAATATTCACAATAATAGAACCACAATAAGTACGGCGTTTTGAATTCTCCTTGTTACAACAAATAAACATACTCGGACTGAGCAGCTTCGTGTGTGAGTGGTGTAACGCATGCAGCTGCACGTCGCCTCGTAAGTAGCCCTCCACGTGCCACGTGCCCTACGTGCCACGTACCGCACGCGCTCCGCGCACTCCGCATGAGCGCGCCACTTGAGGAATGCACTGCGGCGGAGGGCCTGGCCGAGCGCAGCCGCAGCCTTCGCCTCCTAACGTATGCCACTCACGCACACGAACGGTCATTCCAACGCGAGTCCGGAGATCGCACACATCCTACCGCAGGATTTGCCTAAAACACTTGTCAGCTACGATGCCTCGCAACTAGATACGCAGCTAATTATGGGTCAATGAATGCCAATTGTATCCTCCAGATGCACAATGTTAATCACTCTGCAGCTACATCAAAAACTTTATGAGAAAACTGTTTGTTACTGCAGTAAAGAGGTAAAGACTTGTGCGCGTATCCGGTTGAATCGATCCGAGCAGATCGGGTAGGAGTAACCGAGGCCGGCGGACAATTGGCGAATCCAGTCGGGATCGGCGGACGGGGTAGAATTGAACAGGATCGAGGCTAGTACTGCGAGCGATGATCGGTGGATCTAACGGACAGACCGCGATTTGACGGCATCGGAAACCGGAGTAGATTTTGTGCGGATCGAAGCGAGATAGGTGAGATCGCAAAAGGAAACGGGAGGGATCGACCGGGCGAGGATCGAGATGGTCATAAAGGCATTGGAACATCGATCGATTCTGCGAACACCGAGCAACAATCCAGTTGGAGGATCAAAATAGGGATACTAGCGGACATAAGACGTGAGTCGGGAACGAAGTCAAGATATGACAAGAAAATGGAGTGGCATTAAGACTGTAGCAGATGGAGGACGGGTGCTATCACAGGAAACGCGTGAGCGGACGGCTTACAGACATGGCATTCAGTGACAGGAGTGAGTTGCAGATGCGGGCACCAAAAGTGACTGAGCGTCGAAATACAAGATTGTTCCGCAGTTGGGCAGACGCAGGGAAGCAGCGCGCAAGTGGGCAGCGCAAGGTGGCATGAGGCAATGTGGCAGAGAAAGGTGGGCAGTGCGGGGCCAGACAGGAAACGGTACAATGGGCTCGTGGAACCCAAAGAGATCGGATGACAGGAGATGCAATTTAATGGTGCGCGAAGAAGCATAAAGGTGAGGCAGGAACATGACTTGCCGGGACGATCGCCAGAAACCGCACAAGTGGTGAGCAAGTAGAACTGAGTGCAGCGCTTGGGAGGTGTGGCGCGCGCTTGGGCGCCGAGCGCGCCGGCCGGGCGCGCGTCGGCGACAGGCGGTCCGGGCGGCGCGGAGGCAGTTGGAGTAAGCCTATCGCTTTTGGTGAATCCGCAACGCAACACGGTGCGGTGCAGCCCCGCCCATCCCGTTCTACGCCCGCCGCTACAAGTTTATGCACTTACGCAACGTCGGAAGCGCCGTCCCAGAAAGTCTGATTAGCACCGCATGCAAGAGCACACCGCACAGTGAGTGCGTCGCTAGAACGCGCAACACGCGAGGACGAATGTCTATGAAGGTGTTATTCATCATACGGAGTAACAAGGCGTTCCATATATGCTTTCTTACACGTTATAAGAATCTCGTTGTTCAGCTGATGTGAACGCCTCGTTTTCTAAGGTTCTCCTATCAACACCAAGCAAATGCCCAAGCAGTACCCTAAACATATGGGCAGAAAAATTTTTTTAACTTGTTTCTATCTCTGCCCCTATTGCTTACTCCAACAGCAGACACAATGGAAATAAAGCACTAAACCACACATGTCGGAAAACCGTCGGGAAGGAGCGTTAATGATCGAATTCTCCCGCTTGGGAAGTAAATAATTTCTCGCTGCGGAGGATACCTGCTGGGAAATACAACCTCCCTACCGACCGTATAGTTAGCCGCCCATATCTCACCATCGAAGGCGGTGGAAGATCACCGCCACGTCCCGCCAGGCCGGAAGAAACCTACCCTACACTGCTCGGGCCAAAAATGACCCTTACAGTGGTGGCGGCCCGAAGCACTAATTCATCCTCAATGAACAACTGTGCGTGTGCCGTGAAGCACCTTGCAGCAGTGTCCGATGGGAGCCGCTTTGGCCCACTGCGCGGGGCGAGCGGTATCGCCTGGGCCGGCCCGCCCCCGCTCCTGAAGAAGCAAGCGCTCGTCCGCCGTCGCGCCGAAGCATCCGAGAAAGCCCGGAGATATTAAAGTGCCGACTAAGTTTTCACTCGAAATTCAATCCTTTGCCAGTGTGGGGCAACTTTGAAAACTCAGTCATAATCCCACTTTGCGCGCGGCGGCTGGACCGGCCGCGCTGGCGGGCGCCGGCGCGGCCGGCACGGCGCTCAACCGATCGCACGCTAGAGCGAGGCGGCAGCCGCCAGCCTCAGTAGGCGGCGCGCACGAGTAAGGCCAGCGAGCGGCAGAGATGAGAGCGGAAGCAGCAAGAGTGAGCGGATAGCGTCAGAGAATAGAGCGAGCGCTAGAAGGTGATGAGCGGTAGCGGGCAGGAAAGTAGATAAGCAGCCGCGCAGAGTGGATGCGAGTCGCGCCAGAAGGGGAGCGGCAGACAGAGTGGAGCGAGCGCAGAGTGGAAACGGAACGCCAGTAAAGAGGTAAGCGGAGCAGCCAGGTGGAGCGGGGAAAGGGAGCGGCAAGTAGAAGCGGAAGCCAGGAGTAGAGGCGGTAGACGGCCAGAGTAGAAGCGAAGCGCAGAGTAGAGCGGAAGCGCCAAGAGAAATAGAGTAGAGAGCGGCAGAGTTTAGAGCGGAAGGCAGAGTGGAGTGACGCGCAGAAATGGAGCGGAGCGGTTCAGAGTGGACGGAGTCGGCCGCACGAGGAGCGGAAGCGCAGAGTGCGAAGCGAGCGCAGAAGCGCAGGTTCGGATGATACACGAATGAACGTTAGGGAGTCTAATAAAGAAGCAGCAGAGTGGGAGCGTTGCGGACTGAGCCGGAGCAGACAGAAGCGAGCAGGATTATGAGACGAGGAGTACCAGAAGGCTCTGGGTGAGGATTGACGAGAGAGCGTACCACAGAGAGCAACACAGAGAGAGCGACACAGGAGAGAGCAGACCACAGGAGCACACGAGAGCAGACACAGAGTAGCGACACAAGAGCGACACGAGAGGCAGCACACAGAGAGACGACACAGATAGGAGCGATCACAGAGGCGACACAGAGACCGACACAGAGGAGCTGACAGCTGCGGGAGTTACAGTAGGCAAGAGTGGCAGAGCGGGATCTGAGCGAAGGGCACCAATGCGCGAAAACGTATAGCAGAAATAATGTTTTAGATTGATGATTGTTCTCCGATAACAATAAATGCCAAAAATTAATGTCGAAATAATTGAGATCTAACAGCAAAAAAACGGGTCATTCGCAGCTAGTACTTAAGAAAAGCTGGTAAGTGTTTGAAATACAGTCTTGTCATTTGGACAAGACAATCGGGCAATGCCATTGGAGGATTTATTGATAAAGTAGAAAGAAAGTCATCGTTTTATAAAAAAATCAAACTTTTATTTCCACACCAACTTTGTCATCTTTACATTATTCCTTTAAATGTTCCTCCGGTTTAATATGAAATTTGTTTTTAGCCGTAATGACAAATCTGTTAACTTAAAGATAAAATCTTGAATAACGGTCACGTTACAAAAATCCGAAAAAAAATTACTGGAAGTTTCTGCAGGTACTTTCTGCGCAAAAATAGACGATTTTAAGGTTTTTTAAAGCCAATTTTTTTCTCTAAAGACGCAACACAAATTATAATGCACCGAGATATTTTGGAGAAGTTCCATGCATTTCACTAATCAGCAAACCCACTATATTTTAGAAAACGGCAACAAAATTCAACATACACCAATTCCGTTGTAAAAAAGCCAACCTCCGTAAAAATTTATACACAAATATCTTTGGAAATTTATGGAAGATTTCGCTAATCTGTTGACAATTGACTGATGGCTGTATCACTAAAAAACTTTTCTATCAAAGAGAAGCTCTAAATTTTCTGACCGGCAATGAAACCACAGGGAAATGACGATTCTGAGACCACTGGAAAACAGGACTGAGTTTTCTTAAATTCATCCTGAATCTATTCTCAATTATAAACAATGCGAGGACGTATTGGGGCTGTTGAGCACCAACCAGTTAAATGTACAGAATAAATCCCACAAACTTTTTTTGCCACATAAGCTACCTAGTTACATTACCTTCTCGTGAAGCCCGAATGTAATATCGTTAATTCAACAGCTAGCTTTGCTTAATTAATTCCAATTCTCCAAAATTCCAACCGAAAGAGAAACAAAAACAATTAAAAGTTACCGAGATTAAATACAAAATCAAATCATCATCATATTGAAGGATACATATTGAATTAATAAGGAAATTCCACACTGAATATGTGCGACGAGAGAGTGTGTTTAATAGAATAATCTAATCTACAGGTTTAAATACACAGTCCAAAACAAGAAGCCTGCTTAGTAGACTTACAGCTACGCTGCATTCGTGAATATTTAATTATATTCGTTTAACAAAACAACGAGAAATACGTGATCGAAATGTTTTGGAGATTTCCATAAAAATAATCAGTGTATACAATCATTGTTTCGAGACAGCCCATAACAAACATCAAGGGTCATTTTGTTCCATTTAAATAATATAAATAATTTGAAATCAGCACCCTATATTCACATATATCATGTGAAATCGTTTTATT
>BOPP01000041.1:2575600-2586562 GCA_017312745.1 Gryllus bimaculatus | reverse complement strand
TAGGTGGGAGAACCCATGCTCACTCTCGATCCGCCATCGCCCTCGCTACCACCTCCCCATCGTTCCCGCCCCCCGCCAATCGTTCCCGCCCCCCCCCCCCCCCCCCCCCCAGACACCTCCCCCCCACCCCCGCCCTCCCCCACCCCACCCCACCCTCCACCCACCCTCCCTCACCTCCCCCCCGTCCGTCCGCTCCTCCCCTCAACGCCCCTGCCCCTCGCCTCCACCCCATCCTCGCCACCCGTCTCGGCACATGCTCTCGCTCTCGTTCCGCCTTCATCCGACCCGTGCTTCGCCTCCATCATCGCTTTCCCGCCCACATCCCACACCAATCCCCGCCCTCCCTCCCGCCATCTCCCCCACCCGCCTGCTTCGGCCACCCCTTCGCCCAGCCCAAGCCCGCCTCAGGCCCCGCCCCCCCTTCCCCGCCCCCGCTCCCGGCCGTCCACTCTGGCTCCCCGCTCCCGCCTCCGCTTCCCACCGGGCCGCGCTCCCTATGTCCCTGCTTCCGCGCCCCTCCCTGCGCACTCATCGCGAATCGCCTGGAGCCCAGGGGTTCGCCACCCCGCTTGCGGCAGCGCGCGCTTAGGGCTGCAGCTGTTCGCCTCTTTGCTGACTTAAGGACTTCCGCGCCCAAGGACGGATCTGCTGTCTCAAAAACTGGACGTCCAAACCGATCAAAATCCTCCGAGAGCTCCAAAGGGACGGAACTTTTCATGTGCTTTAAAGTTGGGAATATCCTTCGATTCACAGATATATCTCTTTAAATTATAGCTTGATTTCAATTATTTATATTTTTTGGAACAGAATCGACCCTTGAACTTGTGCTATACGGCGCATCGATAAACAATGATGTAAACCACGATTTATTTATGGAAACTCCAAAACATTCGATCACATATTTCCGTTTTTTGTATAAATGAAAATATCTAATCTCACACTACGAGAAGGTTCTGTTGCTTATTTTTACTAAAAGATTTTCTATTAAAACTTTCTTATCTGCTATTAAAAAACCTTATTTCATATGTATCCTTCAATTATGATGATGACGAATTTGTATTTAAATCTAAATTTAAATTTTGTTTTTGTTTTTTTGACATTGACAGTGATATTAGAAAACTATTGTTAATTACAAGTAACATTGGACTTCACGAAAATTAATTACAAGTACTTCATGAAAAAGTTTGCTGATTATGTTGTAACAAGACATGTGGTTGCTTTCAAACACCCATACGTCCCTCGCATTGTTTAATATTGCAAAAAAAATTCAGATAATTTAAGGAGAATCAGACCTGTTCCATCTCACATCGTCATTCCTTGTTTCATCCGTCAAATAAAATTTAGAGCTCTCTTGTGATAAAACCTTTTATATACATCAAGTTAATTTTGTGCACAAATACGCGAAAAACTTAACATAAATTCAAAAACGTGTGCATAAAATTTTTACGAAAGCTGATTTTTTAAAACGGAATTGTTAATGTTAAATTTTGCCTTTTTCAAAAATTACGTGGTTTGCTGCAAGTGGAATTGAGCCACGTAGAATTTCTCCAAAAAGCCTCGTTGCCAATAACTTGGTGCCGTTTAGAGAAAAAATGCTTTAAAAACTTAAAATTGTCTATTTTAGCGCAAAAGTACGCAGAAACTTCCATAGTTTTTGAATTTTGTACGTTGACCTTATTTCAAATTATCTTTAAGTAAAATGTTCAATAGGAAAAACAAATCTTCAATATTAAGCGAGGAGCCATTAAAATAATTAAAGAGACAAGGTTGTCTGGAGAAAAAAGTGTATTTTTATAAAACAGGGACATTTCCTACTTTTCAATTAAAGAATTCCCTACCCCAAATGCACAAATGCCACTTATTCCAAAAGATTACCAGCTTTAGTTACTAGCTGCGAAGACCCCTGTATTTTGCGGGAGACCAATTTTCGACAAAATATTTGCATTTTGTTATCGAAACAATTCACACTAAAATTTATCGCACGATTTTCGGGCCAGCCCTTCGCTCAGCCCCGCTCTGCCCACTCTCCTCTGACTCTCCGCACTGTAAGCTCCTCTGTGTCGCTCCTCTGTGTCGTCTCTGTGTCCGCCTCCTCTGTGTCGCCCTCTGTGTCGCTCCTCGTTTGTCGCTCCTCTGTGCGCTCCCTCTGTGCGTGCTCTGTGTCGCTCCTCTGTGTCACTTTCGCTCTGTGTCACTCCTCTCTGGTCACCCAGCTTCTGGTTACTCCTTCTACTTGCCCGCTCTGAGGTCGCCTCGCTCAGCCGCACCGCCTCCACATCTGTCGCTTTCTTTAGTCTCCGTTTCCATATCTTTTACACCACTCTGCCTCTCCGCTCCGCTCTTGCCGCTCCGCTCCGCTCTGCCGCTCCGCTCCCTCTGCCGCTCCGCTCCGCTCTGCCGCTCCGCTCCGCTCTTGCCCGCTCCGCTCCACTCTCCCCATCTACTCTGCTCTTACCTCTGCCCGCTCCAGTCCTCCACTCTGCCGTCCTTCTACTCTGCCGCTCCGCTCCACACTCTGCCCGCCCCGCCTTTCCCTGCCGCACCTTCCACTGTGCCTCGTAAAAGCTGGCATCTCCAAATCATTCCAACCCCTATCAGTCGCCTCTAACACTCATGGACTTAGAAGCTGTCTCCGGTTATTCCTCCTCCGCGGATTCCACCATTTCCCCTTTCTTCCTCCCGCGCCTTCACCATCCTTCCTTCTCGCTGCCTGTACCACATTCATCACCTCTGTCGCTAACTTAATTCTCTTCGCCTCCATCCTCCCCATTTTCATTGCCATCCCCCTCCATGACATCAGTCTTGGTCACCTCTATCCCCTCCACCCCACTTTCAAGATCTCTCTATCTCCTCATCTCCAGAGAGTCCGTTTCGGCCGACTTCAACACCTCCGCTTTCTATTCCTTTCCGCTTTCTTTCACTTTGATCTCAGATACCTTCACCCCTTCGCGATTTCCACCCCCTCCAGTGTATTGTCCCTCCAGCACATCCAATACCGTCATCGCATCCAACCACCCCAGCATCTGGGCTTTCTCTCTAGTGTATCCATCACCACCAGTTTCTCCAGGACCTTCATGGCATCAAACCTTCTCCGCTCCCCCCTCCCCCGTCACTCCCACCGTCTCCACCTACGCCAGGCCCTCGAATATTTCTGCTGCAACTGCGTGAACTGCGGCTGTTGAGTTGAGGCAGCGACGATAAGAAGAACAACGAGAAAGAAACGTAGATGATGGCGGCGGCGGCGGAGGGGGTGGTGATGACGCGAAGCACGAAGAGAGGGCGAGAATTGAATCGGCGAGGAGCGGTCAGAAAAGGCGGCAATCGGAGGCGAGAAAGGGCGGAGTTGGGGCCGTTGAAGGCAGGGCCCGGCAACTCTCCATCAAAATTGGGGACATAGATAGAGGTTGCTACTATAGGATGCGCTGGTGCCGCCGGATTCAGCTACTGGTAAGGCTCGCCAACTTTCGCACATAAAAATTGGTCAAAAAATACGAATACACTTTGACTAAGAGCGATTTCTGAAATCAATTACTAGAAGTTAAATACTATGTGTTTATCTTCTAAAATTAATTTATTCATAATAATACACGCATGAATGAAAAGGTAGCGCAAACAGCGGCGTGAACTCTTGTATCAAGCGCGTGTGTTTGCGTCCCGAGAACCCACCCACGTTTTAAATATCATTGGTAGCAGTTCGTATTTTCGTTCGCGTAAGAAGGTAATGCTCTAGAGCGCGCCACTGTAACGGTCTCCACCACGTTTTACGGGAGTTATAGGGCCCTGGTTGAAGGGCAGAGTATGCAAAGGCGAAAGGTGAGAGGGCAAAGGGAGAGGCGCGGAGGCGGGAGAGAGGGTGGGGTCTGCGCGTCACCACGTGACGCCACGCCACTCCACGGCGCTCTCGCCGGAGACCTTTCTGGTTGGTTCGCCGTGAAGTTTATTTTGCTGCCACCGCGTGCTACGCGAGGTTCTGTGGCTCGGTGATTATTTTCTCTACGTGTCGTGTATCTGACAATGTTACATCTTTCATTTTTGTTACTCTCCTTGCATGTGAGTAACTTTTTCCTAATGGATTTAAATGCGATTAAGCGTCCCTTCATGGTACTGGGTATTTGGTTGTGTATTCCACGTATTTTATGTCATTTTTCCTGTTATTTCTTTAGTGACAATGAACTATTACTACAAAATTGTAAAGTTTTGCAAGTTTCTTCTTTGAAGACGCATTAAGGAATATCCTTTACTATGACACTTTTCTATTTACAAATCAACACTTACTTCTCCACTTTTTATGCTGCATTTTAATGAGTACGTATATTATTTTAATTTAGATATTAGAAGATGACTCTCATAATGTGTCACAAAATTAAATAATTAGTCCCGTAATTAACACGTGTTCATCGAGATTGATTTATACTCTGTACAAAATATCCCTTATTCTAGATTCTAAGCTGTTTGTGAATCGCGGCGTCCTATGCAAGGTTGCCAACGCTTTTGGACACCCTTATGGGAAAAAATTCGTTAGAAAAATGTTATCTTTCCTATTTTGGAAAATGCATTTTCCCTTAGAAAGGTTGCGGAATGACGGCCGAAACACTGGCAATTCATGTACTGTATACAGGACGCCGCATCTCCTAAACAGCCAACAATTTTAAACTCGGTCCCTTTACGGAAGCTTACATCTTCACACACACGTGCGCACACACACGCACACACACTTATCCGTAACTGTGCTCTTTTCTCCCGAGTTTTCATCTATATTAAATAATCAACAATATTGTAAGATTGTAATAGACAATCATTTCTTCAAGGCTATAGGTACCTAAATTGTTAAAGAGATTTAACGCACAATTCATAAATTCATTTTAAAAGTAATTTTATGTATTTAAAGTATTTAAAAAGCCGTTAAAATTCTTAACCAGTTCATAATTATAATGTATTGTTTTTTATAGTATAGTTCTAACCGTATTGCTTTTATACATTATTTCATTAGCTTGCTAAGCTCTTAATATTTTAGTAATGCATATAGGCAAATTTATAAACGATATTTCAATAGTTGCTTTTAAATTTTCTCTCCAACTACGGATAAAAAGGCTACAATACCAGATTCAATTTTTAGTATATTGAATTTATTTACATTTTCGTAATTTTCTTACCAAAATGAGTTATTTTAATTTCAGCTGTTCGATATTTTGGTAATTTCTTTCCAACCTTCGAAATTATAGTTTAATCGTTAAATAATAGTATTTTAACAGGGTACGTATTAATAATTTATGGATTAAAAATGTAATTTAATTTTATAAACAATTAAATTAGATTTCTGTTCCTTCAAAACACAATATCAAAAACCAGTTTGAAAACGAAATCAAAAAATATTTGTGTTCCCAATACACGACGGTTCGGCGCCTCATTCTCACTGGCCAGAACAGTCTGCTGTTATTCATTAGCTCGTGTTATACACGCCCCGCGCAAGTTTTCTCCGGTGTACGGACTTCCGCTCAGAGCAAATTTGCATTCGGCACCCGCATTCGCGGATGCTCTGATTATAAAACCATTTATGCCGACAGCCGGATCGGAAAACGGGCAAACGCCGCTTCACCCCCCCCCTCTCCCAACCTTCCCCTCCCCCTGCCAATCCTATGAAGGCGTTCGACCAGACTCCGAGGCCACGTGAGCTTCTGGCGCTCTGGCCGCCCTCGAGATAATAGGGCAAACGTAAGTTATGAAAATGTAATAACAGAAGGTTCAATTCATGTAATGCAAAAACGGAAATTAACCGGGTTCAAATTGGTTCATCTTGTGATATCGAAAGGAAATTAGGGGGTTTCACCAAAAATTACAGAATATCTTTTGTGGTAGCAAATTAAATCATCAGGAGAATTTTTTATAAACCTGGCAATGAACTCGAAACAGAGAAATTAATTTCTGAATATATAATGATTTATGTTGCCTTAATATGTTCTGAATATCAGGAGTCAATTTGCACTTCTTTTTTGAAAGAAATATAAATAATTTAATTAAAATGCAAATATATATCATATGATATTGTACCAAGTGTGTATCTAACTCAGCCAACACAAATGATTAATAAATTATTAATTTTCAATTTTTTTTATCAAATTAAATAGTGAAATATTTAGTACACTAACTTGTATTATATTTTTATTTTCAATACAATAACCTTATCTTTATTCAAAAGCACTATCTCTTATTAAAAAAATAAACTAAAGAATAATACTAACCAAAGTACACAAAACGTTTTATAATTGGGGAATAATATACGCCTTTGCTCACGTTCGTTGGCAAAATGAAACAATGTTGAATATCACATATGTAATGAACTCTAAAAAAGTAAAACTTTTATGTTTCCCCCTCATGCATGTTGCTTAATTAACTTGTATCACGCATTTGGTACATGTGTCTGCAAAACGGTATTCCAATTTTATATGCAAATACAATTAAAACTTGATCGCTTTTAAAGCGACAGCGTCGCTCCGCTCTGTGCTACTCTTTGGACAACTGACCTCCGTTTGTTTCTCAACGCGCCGCGTACGCCAACAAATTAAACATAAACACTGGATACAAAGCATCACCCGTGTTTCTTTTGCGCGAATTCAGTTGGAAGTGTAACTACCCGCTGTTGACTGATGGAATGCGCCTTTGCGCCCCACAGAGAACAACGTATTACGAACGCAAGTGAAAAATTCACATGCAAAATTATTCATCAGCAACAAACATTTTCATTCTTGTTAAAAGTAAAGATCGACTTCCACGGATCTAAATAACAAATTAACAGCCGTACAAAACGGGACAAACAGTTATTGTAATTTCAATTTCTTGGAAATTTTTATTTTTGCTTCCTAATCATGTGCTTGCAAATGGTGGACAGAATATTTAAAAAATTTTTATAAAATCAAATATTAACTTCACAGACGTAGAAGGTTCTTAAAAAATAAGTAGACCGTTAATGTACATTTCCTATTCGAGTTACTTGTGGACGTTCCTGTAGAGCGTTACAGATACTTATAGAGTTGCTGCAACCTAGCGTAATATATGTTTGCTGTACTTGTACCTACCGTCATTATTATCTATTGGCATTTGAACACTTCTGGCTCAATGATATTCACCAATAAGCCTGGGTTATAAGTTACGTCAATCATTGTATCTTATTACCATATCGAGGGCAAAATATGCTGCGGCTGATACGGCGAAAACTAATCTAGTTCAGGAATGCTGAAGTAAGCTTACTAAAGGAGAAAAGTGTATAAAAAAAACTTAAAACTCATCAGAAACATTTTATTATATCGCTCACTTAACGAACACAATGTCGAAGATTTTACTCTCCCAACTCGTGTTCGAAATTTTTTTTTTCACGAAAATATCTATTGCTGTGAAAATATCTACTTGCGTTCCTCATGAATTGAAAATTAAATGCGTCGTTTCCGTTTTTCCACTCTCCCAAAACACAGACTGGAATGCAGTTAGTCCATGAATCCTCACTTTCTCACAAAAGTGAATGAGATTATCTGAGAAACGAGAGTGAAGGAAACTTGACAGGGAATAGGGTGACACCAAAATCATAATTTAGGTAGCAGGTGGGAATGGATGGGGGGTAGAAGAAGATAGGAGCAAAGAGCGGAGAATGGGTAGAGGCAGAAATATGGTAATGTTAAGGCAAGGGTGGGTAAGAAACTGGGTAAGGTTAGGATATGGAGCAGGGTAAAGGTTGGGTAAGGAATAGTGGAAGATTAGGGTAAGGAGAAGTGTAAGGGTAGGGTAAGGACCGGTGAAAGGTTAGGGTAAGGAACAGGTAAGGGGAGGGTAAGGAACGTGGTAAGGTTAGTGTAAGTACTCGGGTAAGGGATAGAGTAATGTTAGGGTAAGTACTAGGGTAAGGAATAGAGTAAAGTTAGGGTAAGGGATAGAGTAAGAGATTGAGTAAAGTTAGAGTAAAAATCATTGTAAGGACAGGGTAAGGACCAAGGGCCAGCAAGCATAAGGGCAAGGAACAAGACACAAGAGGCTTGGGGCGGGGCCAAGGCGAACTTTTACAACGCGAAGTATTGTGACATCGACCCCGCGCGCCGTGAAGCGAGCCGCATGTGCTGTGGCAGGCGTGGCGTCTGGCGACATGGCGTCGCGGTGCCACCCGCAATATTTGCTCGGTGTCACGGGACGGACGCCCCACCCCCTCACGGGCGTTCGCCACGCAATGCTTCACGGGCAGAGGGGCCATCGCGATGCCCCGCGGCGTGCGCGTGCGCGAGGGCGTGCGGCAGTGGGTCACGGCGAGGTCACGCTCGTGGCGCACGCCACCGCACCACCGCACCACCGCACCGCCGCACCGCCGCACCACCACACCGCCGCACCGCCGCACCATCGCACCAGCGCACCAGCGCACCAGCGCACCACCGCGACCGTGGGGAAACGCCGGTCCCAACGAGTGGGCGAAAATCCATTTTGCGATTGTGTGTACCGAACCGCCGCCGTAATCACAGGATGATGCTTAAATATACATTCAAATATAAAACGGCAAATGTCTAATAAGCGTGCACTATCTACACTGGACAGATTGAGGTTGGAGGGTATTAAATTTGAAATTTCCGATAATAAAATATAAATATGACAGGATAAATAAAAAATTACATAAATATGTACTTTCGACACAAATTCAATGCTGGATCTCAGCGTTTAAAATTTTAGAAAGTGAACTCATATTGAATTGAGCAAGCAGGAGAAAAACAAGAATATTTTAATGAGTAACAACTAAAACGCTGTAATTGTTAATGATAATATTGCAATTTAGGTGATATTATGCAAATATCGCATCAAATCATGTTTCGTGAATACGAAAAAATACGTTTTTATATCATGGCAACATTTGCAATTGGAAATTGATACAAAGTTTCTCTCTAACATAGACTTAAATAGAAAGATACCAATGTTTTATACTGATTTTTTTACTGAAATTGTAGTACTTCTACTGATCTTACTACTAAAATTATAATATTTCTAAAACTCTCTCGTAAAATTTCTATTTCCCTGTATGTGTTTCACGTACTTCAGCCCTGGGATAAACCTAGGGCTCTTATCTGGTGACCTCGCCGCTTGTTGCTGCGCAGATTGATCCATCCACCTTTCACGAAAATTAACAAGAAAAAACATATTCACGTAATAACCAACAAAACGTACGCAAATATTAAAAAAAACTTTACCCCATAATTAATATGAATCCATCGCTTAGTTTGGAATAGGCATTATCAATCTGTAAAACGATAGTATGTCCCTTATTAACTTACACTTGTCAAATTTGGAGCTATATAGCAAACACACATCCGAAGAAACTACAAGTCATTCAAAACAAATTCTTAAGAAAAGCCATACAAACTCCTTGGTGTATACATTCAACAAACTAGCAACAGATTTTTCACACGTCGTCCGTCTTGTAAATGTGCACAAACATTTAATCCTGACAAAAATGCTCCCATTCCACCCCGAATTATCGCCCGATATCCCAAAAACTTTCTTAAACCACCGCAAATTAGAATAAATTCCATTCCCCTCATTAATAAATTCTGTTGCTGAAAACGTCAAATAAATGAATAAAAAAATTACTGCTCTGCAAACTTTGTTCACGAGGTAGCCGAGTGAACCTCCTAAAATACTTGTAACTGAAAGGACAAATTATTTGTAATAATAAATTGTATATCAATACCCCTGAAAGACATGCCGAACGGGCAGAAATTAAATATATAAAAAAAGATTAATCAATCCTTCGTTTTCTGCTGCTTACGTGCAACGACTCTTTCCATAGCTTTCGCTTCTACTATCACTTGCGCTCCCCCCCCACCCCCTACCCCCGTTGCCCATCCAGTCCTCCACAAGTCACGCAACCGATGCGCTAGTCAGGAAACTAACAGCGGCGGTGAGATCCAATCTCATCTGCTATACACTGATACGTTGTGGAAAGGCTTATTATGATGAAATGGCGTGATGATTAACACTAAAAGCAGCTACTCCAAGCACATTTATATTCGTATTAAATACTCGTTAATATCAGCAATGGCAAATTTTTTTTTCTGCAATTTTTGTCTAATAAAAATTTGATACTTTTGTGTTCCCCAAATACTAAACCACAAATAATACTAAAGGAATATTATAACTTTTTTGAAATTGTGGGTAATTTTTCATGAGAAATGAATTGTGATGTATTTTGTTTTATTTTATTGTTTTATACATCCGAGTGTGCGTCTGTCACCACATTTACATAGCCATTTAATCATTAAATGATTAATTACTCCTAGACGTACAATCATACTTTAATAAAACGTTAAAATAAAAACATTGGAAATGGAGATATATGTTATATATAAATAAGTATTTTTTTTGAAAAATAGAAATGAAGGAAGGAATTTGTGTTTTTATGGAGTTATGTGCGCGTCGAAACTTTGCATCGCGTATTTCCTACAATCGAAACAAAATATTGAACTGTACTCAGTTCTGCCAATCGAAGTCTGTTTAATTCCACAGTTATTACTATTTTCTGATTTACAGTGCATTTAAAAATATACATTCTTTGAATATAAATTTCTTCTACCTACCTTATATTTCATTTGGAAATTTATGATACAGTTTCCTAGAAATACTTGGTCCAGGCTCATGGTACATGTTCATGGTACATTTTTAGTTTCAAATGAACAACAAAAACAGCTAGTCAATAATTACAAAAATATAGGCTTTACTATATGAAAATGACCCTCATTAAATGTTTCTCCTTGAGAGAGATAGATAGAGAGAGAAAGAGAGAGAAAGAGAGAGAGAAAGATAAAGAGAGAGAAAGAGAGAGAGAAAGAGAGAAAGAGAGAAAGAGAGAGAAAGAGAGAAAGAGAGAAAGAGAGAAAGAGAGAGAGAAAGAGAGAAAGAGAGAGAAAGAGAGAGAGAAAAAGAGAAAGAGAGAGAGAAAGA
>BOPP01000041.1:2562404-2574815 GCA_017312745.1 Gryllus bimaculatus | reverse complement strand
GAGAAGAGAAGAGAGAGAGGAGAGGGAAGGAGACGAGAGAGAGAGAGAGAGAGATGAAGAGAGAGAGAGAGGAGAAGAGAAGAGAGAGACGGAGAGAGGCAGAGAGATGAGGAGGAAGAAGAAAAGAGAGAGAGAGAGAGAGAGAGAGAGAGAGAGAGAGAGAGAGACATACGATAAATTAGTCTAGATTTTGAATTATTGTGGAGATTTTTCCCCAAACTTTCTTGGCGTAGATTGTATAAACATCCTTTACAAAAATTTAATTATCAAAAATCATCTTTCCAAAAACTATAAGGATCGATCTAAATGAAATGAATTCGCACAGATGTTAATTGCATTCGATAAAATTTTAATTACTTTTCATCCATTCCCACTAAAACACCTCATGAAGAAATTAGGAATTTTGTAGGTATGGTCACATTTAGGTCCTAGATCAACAGTATATTCAATGTTCTGTGCGTTAATGTTGCACTCAAATTTTTCTACGATCTAGAAAATTATTTTCCTCCATTCCGTTCATTTCATAGAGCGTTTAACACATCCCATTACATTTAAATCTATTCTGTCAGCATCTCTGATGTTAAAGTCTTGAACTTAACGATTCACAAACTCAATCATCAATGTAGGATAACATAGGGGTGAATACAATTAAACGTTCTGAACCAATTCTTCCAAGAAGATGGCACGATTGAATTAAACAAGTGAATGCAGTGTACCAACATATCTAATCCTCGCAGTTCTATCACATTCACAGTACATCAGCTTCTGATGTGCCGTCGCCAGTAGTATTTCAAAGTAAATTGAGCGAATTTAATTGCCGGCGTGGACAAGCGAGAAGGAAAAATAGCCATGTCGACCCCTGAATATTCCCTCTAACCCGTCTCTCCGATCATCGCCATCTCAGCTGTGATGGCTTGAAAAGCATTTACGACCTCCAGTGTTATTCCCTCCGAGATTCGAAAGTAGTACGCTGTGTATGTCCAATGGTATACATCAGAAAAGCATCTGATTTCAATAAATTGTAAGAGTGAAACAGGTAAAATAAATACTACTACTAGTTCTTCTTACTAACACAACCTTATTGATTACGATTATACTTCTTTTTTATGATAGAAATGTTAAAAAATTGAAATATATATCCATAATAACATTAGAACATATTTTTCCATTACATCATTTAAAAAATGTTACTCCACTGATGACTCCAATAACTGTTTTATAACACCTTCAATGAAATCAATTGTGGTAAATATGCATAGTAATCACTAAGCCAGCTCTCAAATTTAGGATCTTCTAGAATAGGATAGTACTCAGTAGGATGCTTTCTGATAACAATAGTTTGATTACTAAACAAAGGATTAACACCAACCATAATTCCCAATGAAATGTTATGAACATGTTTGACGTATAGAATCATAAATAATTCTTTTAGTATTGGTTTTATACAAATCGAAGCTCGACCAAAGAGTAAACAACCAATAAAAAAGAAATATAAATAGGAGTTTTCTGCTGAAAATTCCCAGTTTTCCGGCGCACAATCACATAACTTTCTCTTCTTACGAAGTACTTGGAAAAGCAAAGTGGAAAAAAAGTTGAATATCAAAAGTTTAATATATAATATAAAAAGTTTAATATTAAAGTCTTATCTACTCGCTATAAATACTGAGTCACTTAATTCACGTTCCGGTCCGTATTTGTCATTTTCCTCCATTCTATTTCTTTACCTCTGCTACTTGGGCACTGCGTATCTGGGGGTTAAGTAGATATGCCAAGATATCACAATATGCAAGATATCTTGGCTGTTTATTGACTTTGTTGAAACGACAAGTTCAGATTACAATTGTCTGATTTTTTCATTCTCTTATGTATAACAAATACGACAATCTCATCCTTGAGTTAATTATAATATTGGACATAAGTGAAAGTTGAGATCGAATACTTAACAAATATCCAGGGTAATCTATTTTAAATCTTACTATTGTTAAAGGCGATTCGACTCTTTTATTTGCTTTGTAAAACTTCGAATGTTAATTAATGCCCCCCATTATTAGACATATATTTTATTTTTTCCAATTATACTGCCCTTAAATGATATCTGAAGCTAGAACCGAAACGGTGAATGCTTCACTTTAATTCTTGGCTCATACATATTTACAACATTATGGTTTTACGTGAATATTAGTATTATTATATTGTATTTTATTCGTAAATTTATTTTATCTGTAAATATGATCTGGTTTTCAAAATGGCTAAAGTCACAAGAAGACTACAAGGTCAAATTAATCCGACTTTTGCCAACTAACGTTGTTCCCAGGCTTGGGCCCGTTTTTATTTATTATGCCCGCCTGGTGATCAGGGAGACGTGTCGTGAGTATGACGTATTCCTATCAGCGCACCAGGCTTACTTCCCGTCCTGTAGCTTTTATTTCTACACGCAGATATAGAAATTGAGACACATGTGTTTTAGAAAGCT
Organism: Gryllus bimaculatus; assembly: GCA_017312745.1. NCBI lineage: Eukaryota > Metazoa > Arthropoda > Insecta > Orthoptera > Gryllidae > Gryllus > Gryllus bimaculatus. The sequence continues at coordinate 2,572,342 of BOPP01000041.1, read as the reverse complement.
ACAGGTTCATTTTCGCCCTGACACGGAATCGAATCCGAAACTACCACACAAAAAGCTATCACGCTGTCAATAAGCCGCCCGAGGGGCGTATAATGGTAATTACATTCAAAATACTACACACGATACGTAAAAAAAGAAAAGTACATTTAGAGAAGTTCAAAAACCGCACAAATATTTTTAATCTCAGCGTGAAATAGTTAATATATCAAGAGATGATTAAGAAAGTTCTTTGCCACTTTTGTTTTCTATCAATATATTAATAGAATTATGTCGAACATTAGAGGGAAAAGAAAAAGGAAATAATCATTTATGACACTTGAGTCCCTCTGATACGATGCATCTGAATTGCGGCGGAATCCGAGACATTGCGCCTGCTGGCAGGGCCGCCCCGCCCGCCCCCACCCTACGGCAGCGAGCGGGACGGAACCAGAGACGCGACCCGAAGGCTGCCGCGAATGCGACGGCGATAAGCGTTTATAACGGGGCCATAAATTGGATCCTGCGCACCTCTTCGTGCGGCAGGGGCGCGGCAGCGGCAGAACGGGAATGGAGCCGGGGAGGCAACTGGGCGAAGAGGGGGAGGGGCGGGCGGGTTGGAATGGGGTGCGGCCGAAACACAGGGGGCGGTGGGAGGCGAGCGTAGCGGAGAGTAGATGAATGGGTCCGAAGAGTGGGGTGGGCCGTGAGGTGGAGGGAGCAGGGAGAATGAAGTGGAAGGATGGGAGTGGTGAATGTGGGAGGGACCAGGTGGACCGGGAAGCGTCCGATGTGTGAGATGTAGGACTGTGATGGGAAGTGCGAATGGTGAAGGTGGAAGCGAAGGTGGTGGAACGGTGAGGCGAGACGGTGAGGCGGAGAACGGTGAGGCGAGACGGTGAGGGAGAAGGTAGGGAGACGGTGAGGCGAAAACGGTGAGGCGAAAACGGTGAGGCGAGAACGGTGAGGAGAACGGTGAGGCGAGAACGGTGAGGCGAGACAGGTGAAGCGAGAATATGGTGGAGCGACAGCGGTGGAAGCGACAGCGGTGGAGGCGACAGGGAGGAGGCGAACAGCGGAGGAGGCGACAGCGGAGGAGGCGACAGCGGTTGGAGGCGACAGCGGTGGAGGCGACAGCGGTGAGGCGACAGCGGAGGAGGCGACAGCGGTGGAGGCGACGCGGTGGAGCGACAGCGGTGGAGTGAAGCATTACAGACAGATCGGTGGAAGGTGAAGGCAGTAAGAGGCGAGTGCAGTGGAGAGAGAGGGGGGTAGGAAGGCGGAAGAGGAGGAGGAGAGGGGTAGAGGCAAAAATCGCAGTAGAGGGCGAAAAGCAATGAAGGGGGAAGCGATTGGAGGTGAGAAGGGTTGGAGATGAAGAGAGATACAGGCAAGGCAAGTAAGAAGCGAGAGCTGTGAACGAGAACAGTGTGGGTGGGAGTGTGGGTGGGAGACAGGCGAACGACAGGCCGCGGAAGTGGGAGCGGGAAGCCGGGAAAATGCTGGAGGCTGTAACACTGGGAGTGGGGAGCGGGGTGGGCTGGAGTAGGAAGCGGTGGAGGCGGGAGCGGTGGGAGTCAGGGACGTTAAGGGGCGGTGGAGGCGGGGGCGAAGGTTTGCCCGACAGCAGAGGCTGTAGGCTGCGCACGCCGGGCGTATCTGAACCGCGCCCTCCCTCCCTGCCTCCCCTTCCCTCCCTCAGTTCCTTTTAATGCTGCTCACTATTGTGCTGAAATACGATTCAGATAGTAATGATTTATGATAGTCGTTATATTAATTTAATATTTTCCCTTTTTATGCGAGGGGTTTTCTCGTTTTCGCTTATAATTTAGGTTGCGCGAAAATTATGAACCATTTTGAAAGTGGCGGTACAGTTTCGCAAAAATAAATCACAATGATATTAAGGACAATAAGCGGAACTGAATATACGCCATTATTTCTAATTCCTACTTTTAATTCTGGCTATTAATCCTTGCCTTGAGCGCGTCACGTTCTATCGTTAAATATGACAACTACAAAATTGCTAAGCGGATTCAATTTCTTCGGTGCTGAACCGTTTTATAACTTCGCGAACGTCCAAAAAATGTTCAGCGCCGGCGTCGGATATAAATTACTTCCTCAGGAGGCCAAAAAAAATAAAAGAGTGCCCCGTCGCGTTCTAAATTAAGATGAAATCGATGTCTTCGCAGGTTGTTCCTCTTTCCTCGCTTCCTACGTGGAAAGACAGCGGGACGAGGTGGTGGGATTCCGGAGAAGGTGGTAGCCCATTTTGGTTGCGACTGAACGACCCGAGAAAAATGAAGACTTGTGTGGGGAATTGAGAGATGGCAGGAGGATGCTCGATTATAATGAAGTAAAATTGGTACACAATCAGTTGCATTAAAGTTTGGAATCCGAAACACATGTATGCTACTTACTAAATGAAGATGGGGAAAAGTCAGCGAACAATATTTTATGTTAAATGAATGTTTCAGTACGTACATTTGTTCTAACCATGTCACTTTTACGTTGAGACTACGAGGTTGAAAATGGCTGAATCACGGGACGGTAATGAGTCGTCAGCGTGTGGTCATGGCGGGGAAGCAGGCAACGGCAAAACATGTAAAAAGAATTGTCGACGGCAATGAATTGATTATTTTTTTATTATAACGTGTTTCCGAGCAAATTTACCGTTGGATGGTGAGATCCAGTGTCTACCTACAACTCTGGTGAGGGATTTTCTCCAACCAGGTAACTCCCACCAGCGAGGTACCTACCCAGCCGGTTCAAGCTCTAAGCTTTTGACTGGTCTCCGGACATTTGTCGTAGTCAAGGGTGTGTAAGTGTACGTACGTATGTAAGTAAGGGGTAAGGAAAGATCAGGCAAAACGTAGCGCCGTAATTGGGCTATTTGTCGTGGAAATATCCGGCATTCTTCTTGTGGCGATCAGAGAAGCCAAGTAAAACTGCCAATCAGAGCAGCCGGTCTCCACAATACCTCAATTCCCCAGACAGCGACTGAACTCGACCAAACTCTCTAATGCTGAAAATCCTGTGATTGTCGGAACTCGAAACCTAAGGCTACCTGGTCACTGACTGATTGATTGATTGATGGATTGTTTTGTGATTCCGGGCACCTTAACTACCAGGGTCATTAGTTCCATAAATGTAATGCACGTTTTTCCTCGGCAGGTGATCTTTCCCTCGCAGTATAGCGAGATCAGGTGCCGACCTACCGTCGGCTAATGCCGTTTTCTCTAAACAGGTATTTCCCACCAGCGGGGCATCGCTCCAGCTCGGACAAGGTCTTAGCTCCCGACGGGTTTCCCGGCATGTGTGGTAGTGTAGTGCGGGTTAGTGTAAGTATGTATATAAGGGGTGAGGTTAGGACAAGGAAGATGGAAGGTGAGATCGCGCGCGGTCCGGGGCCCGTTTGTAGTTTGGTTTTTCTGATCAACACAAGCAGAATGCCGGAAAGTTCCTCAACAAATGGCCCAATTACAGCGCGCACTCTTTCCTACGTTGTGCCTGTTCTATACTTACTCCTGACTTACATACATACGTACACTTACACAAACTTTACTACGACACACACTGCTCCGGCATTCGCCTGGTGATCGGAGAAACCATGGAAAACTATCAGAGCTCCGAATGCTAGAATACGGACAGGGAATTAATTTAGCTGAGAATCTAGTGTCGAAAATTCTGCCCCCGTCAGGACGCGAACTTAAGACTTCCCGGTCAGAAGGACTGCAGTGTTGTCACTTGTTGCCCTGAGCCATCTCTCCCGATCCCAGCTCTGTCGCGTCAAGTTGTAAGCTTCCGGCTTGTCTGCCTGCAAGTGTGGTAGTGAAGTGAATGTAAGTGCACGCTTATGTGTAAGAGGTAAAGATAGGACAGGAAGGCAAAGGGCAGTAAAGAATGCGCGCGGTCTGTGGCCAGTTTGTTCGAAAATCCTGCCAACCACCCGAAATTCGAACCCCCAGGACCTCCCAGTCACAAGGTCTGTAGCGTCATCAGTTGCTGCCGTGAACTTCCTTACTCGTTAGCAAGGATGGTGACGTTGGCAGCGGTGGAGGCGACTGCGACGCCTCCCCCCCCACGGTCGAGGGCCTGGCTTCTCCCTTCGCGCCGGAACAAAAATTCGTCAGGCGCGCGAACGCCGGCGAACGTCGGATCGCAAAGCAATAAAAAACATTACCTGGGATTACGCGCCACCGCCTCTGCCCGCGTGCGCAGTCGCTCCACCGCTGCCAACGTCACCATGCTTGCTAACGAGTAAGGAATTCACGGCATCAACTGATGACGCTACAGATCTTGTGACTGTGGGAGGTCCTGGGTTCGAGTTCGGTGGTGCAGGATTTCGAACAAAACTGGCCCACAGACGCGCCGCATTCTTTACTGCCCCTATCCTTCCTATCCACTTTACTCTTACACATAAGCGTTGCACTTACATTCACTTTCACTACCACACTTGCAGAGTAGTTCAACCGGAAGCTTACAAAGCTTGACGCGACAGAGCTGGGATCGCGAGAGAGGCTCCCGGGCAACAATGATGCACTGCATCCCTCTGATCGTGAAGTCCTAGTTCACGTCTTGACTGGGGCAGAATTTTCGACACTAGATTACTCAGCTACATTCATTCCCGTCCGTTTCTAGCGTCCGGCTGCTCTGATAGTTTCCATGTTTCTCCGATCACCAGCGAATCCGGAGCAGTGTGTTGTCTAGTAAAGTTGTTAAGTGTACGTAGTATGAAGTACAGGAAAAAAATAAAGGGATTAGAAAAACCAGGGGCCCCAACAAACGTAGGAAAGAGTGCGCCTGTAATTGGCAATGTTGAGGAACTTTTCCGGCATCTTGCTTGTTTGATCAGAAAAACTCAAACTACAAACGGCTCTGGACCGCGCGCGATCTCACCTTTCCGCTTCCTTTCCTAACCTCACCCCCGTATATACACACTAACCCGCACTACACTACCACACATTGCCGGAAACCCGTCTGGGAAGGCTAAGACCTTGTCCAGAGCTGAGCGATGCCCCGCTGGTGGAAATACCTAGTTTAGAGAAAAGATTAGCCGACGGTAGGTCGGCACCATGATCTCGCTATACTGCGAGGGAAAGATCAACCTCCGAGGAAAAACCTGCATTACATTTATGAACTAATGACCCTGGTAGTTAAGGTCCCGGGAATCACAAAACAATCCATCAATCAATCAATCAATCAGATCAGTCCAGTGACCAGTAGCCTTAGTTTCGAGTTCCGACAATCACAGGATTTTCAGCATTAGAGAGTTTGTCAGAGTTCAGTCGCTTCTGGGAATTGAGGGTATTGTGGAGACCGGCTGCTTCTGATTTGGCAGTTTATTACTTGGCTTCTCTGATCGCCACAAGAAGAATGCCGGATTAATTTCCACAACAAATAGCCCAATTACGGCGCCAACTTTCCCTACGTTTTGCCTATCTTTCCTTACCCCTACTTACATACGTACGCTACACACACACCCTGGACTACGACAAATGTCCGAGACCAGTCAAAAAGCTAGGCTTGAACCGGTGGTAGTTACCTCGCTGGCTTGGGAGGTTACTGTGGAGAAAATCCCTCACCAGAGTTGTAGTAGACACTGGATCTCACCAAATCCAACGTAAATTTTGCTCGGAAACACTTATAATAAAAAAAATAATCCAATTCATTGCCGTCGACAATTCTTTTTACAGTGTTTCCGTTGCCTGCTTCCCGCCATACCCACACGCTACACTCATTACCGTCCCGTATTCACCATTTTCAACCTTAGTCTTCACGTCAAAGTGACAGGTTTAGAACAATGTACATACTGAAACATTCATTTAACTAAAAATATGTCGCTGACTTTCCCATCTTCATTTAGTAAGTAGCATACATGTGTTTCGATTCCAAAATTTTAAATGCAACTTGATTGCGTACCAATTTACTTTCATTTAATCGAGCATCTCAGCCATCTCTCAATTCCCCACACGAGTCTCATTTTTCTCGGGTCGTTCATTCGCAACCAAAATGGGCTTACCACCTTCTCCGAACCCCACAACCTTTCGCCCGCTGTCTTTCCCACTAAGAAGCGAGGGGAAAGAGGAACAACCTGCGAAGACATCATTTCATCTTATTTAGAAACGCGACGGGGCACTCTTTTAATTTTTTTTTTTTTTGGCTCCTGAGGAAGTAATTTATACCACGCGCGCCTGAACAGTTTTTTGGAGTTCGCGAAGTTATAAAACGGTTCAGCAACCGAAGAAATTGAATCCGCTAGCAATTTTGGTAGTTGTCATATTTACGAACTAGAACTGGTGAACGCGCTCAAGCAAGGATTAAATAGCCAGAATTTAAAGTTAGAATTAGAAATAATGGCGTATTATTCAGTTCTCCGCTTTTGTCCTTAATATTCATTGTGATTATATTTTTGCGAAACGTACCCCACTTTCAAAATGGGTTAAATTTCGCGCAACCTAAATTATAAGCGAAAACGAGGAAAACCCCTCGCAATAAAAAGGGAAAATATTAAAATTAATAGAAAACGACTATCATAAATCATTACTATCTGAATCGTATTTCAGCACCAATAATGAGCAGCATTAGAAAGAACCAGGGAGGAAGGGGAGCAGGAGGGAGGCGCGGTTCAGGATACGCCCGGCGTGCGCAGCCTACAGCCTCTGCTGTCGGGCAAACCTTCGCCCCCGCCTCCACCGCCCCTTAACGTCCCTGACTCCCACCGCTCCCGCCTCCACCGCTTCCTACTCCAGCCCACCCCGCTCCCCACTCCCAGTGTTACAGCCTCCAGCATTTTCCCGGCTTCCCGCTCCCACTTCCGCGGCCTGTCGTTCGCCTGTCTCCCACCCACACTCCCACCCACACTGTTCTCGTTCACAGCTCTCGCTTCTTACTTGCCTTGCCTGTATCTCTCTTCATCTCCAACCCTTCTCACCTCCAATCGCTTCCCCCTTCATTGCTTTTCGCCCTCTACTGCGATTTTTGCCTCTACCCCTCTCCTCCTCCTCTTCCGCCTTCCTACCCCCCTCTCTCTCCACTGCACTCGCCTCTTACTGCCTTCACCTTCCACCGATCTGTCTGTAATGCTTCACTCCACCGCTGTCGCTCCACCGCGTCGCCTCCACCGCTGTCGCCTCCTCCGCTGTCGCCTCACCGCTGTCGCCTCCACCGCTGTCGCCTCCAACCGCTGTCGCCTCCTCCGCTGTCGCCTCCTCCGCTGTTCGCCTCCTCCCTGTCGCCTCCACCGCTGTCGCTTCCACCGCTGTCGCTCCACCATATTCTCGCTTCACCTGTCTCGCCTCACCGTTCTCGCCTCACCGTTCTCCTCACCGTTCTCGCCTCACCGTTTTCGCCTCACCGTTTTCGCCTCACCGTCTCCCTACCTTCTCCCTCACCGTCTCGCCTCACCGTTCTCCGCCTCACCGTCTCGCCTCACCGTTCCACCACCTTCGCTTCCACCTTCACCATTCGCACTTCCCATCACAGTCCTACATCTCACACATCGGACGCTTCCCGGTCCACCTGGTCCCTCCCACATTCACCACTCCCATCCTTCCACTTCATTCTCCCTGCTCCCTCCACCTCACGGCCCACCCCACTCTTCGGACCCATTCATCTACTCTCCGCTACGCTCGCCTCCCACCGCCCCCTGTGTTTCGGCCGCACCCCATTCCAACCCGCCCGCCCCTCCCCCTCTTCGCCCAGTTGCCTCCCCGGCTCCATTCCCGTTCTGCCGCTGCCGCGCCCCTGCCGCACGAAGAGGTGCGCAGGATCCAATTTATGGCCCCGTTATAAACGCTTATCGCCGTCGCATTCGCGGCAGCCTTCGGGTCGCGTCTCTGGTTCCGTCCCGCTCGCTGCCGTAGGGTGGGGGCGGGCGGGGCGGCCCTGCCAGCAGGCCGCAATGTCTCGGATTCCGCCGCAATTCAATGCATCCGTATCAGAGGACTCAATGGCATAAATGAATTATTCTTTTTCTTTTCCCTCTAATGTTCGACATAATTCTATTAATAATTGATAGGAAAACAAAATGGCAAAGAACTATCTTAATCATCTCTTGAATATTAACTATTTCACGCTGAGATTAAAAATATTTGTGCGTTTTGACTTCCTAAATGTACTTTTTTCGTTTTTATTTACGTTACGTGTGTAGTGTTTTAATGTATTTACGATTATTACGCCCCTCGGGTGCTTAGTTACAGCGTGGATAGCTTTTTGTGTGTAGTTTCGGATTCATTCCGTGTCAGGGCGAAAATGAACCTGTAGGCTTTCTAAAACACATTTCTCTCAATTTCTATATCTTGTGAGTAGAATAAAAAGCTACAGACCGGAAGTAAAAGGCCTGTGCGTTATAGGAAACGTCATACTCACCACACGTACTCCCTGATCACCAGCGGACATACTAAAATAAAACGGGCCCAGCCCTGGGAAACAACGTTAGTGGCAAAAGTCGGTTAATCAACCTTGTAGTCTTCTTTTGACTTAAGTCAATTTGAAAAACATAGTCATATTTACAGATAAAATAAATTCACGAATTAAAAACAACACATTATACTAATACGCACGTAAACAATATGTTGTAAAAGAATATTATGAGCCAAGACTTAAATGTGAATCATTCACCGTTTCAGGTTCTTAGCTTTCAATCTTATTTAAAAGCAGTATAATTGGAAAAAATAAAATAAGCCTAGTAGGGGCATTAATTAACATAGAAGTTACAAAGTAAATTAAAAGAATCTAAGCACCTTAAACAATGGTAAATATTTAAAATAGATTACCCAGTTATTTGTTAGTATTTACGATCTCAACTTTTACTTATTGCCCATATTATAATTAATTCAAGGATGAGATCGTCACATTTGTTATAGCATACGAGATGAAAAATCAGACATTGTAATTGAACTTTCTTTATAAGAGAGTCAAATAAACAGCCAAAGATATCGGAAGAGCATATGTAGAGGCATATTCTACTTAACCCCCAGATACGCAGTGCACAAGTGCAGAGTGAAGAAAATAGAATAAAGGAGGAAAATGCCAAATACGGAACAGGAAACGTGAAAAAATGACTCAGTATTCATAGCGGATAGATAAGACTTTAATATTAAATTTTTTATTATTATATATTAAACTTTTGATATCAAACTTTTTTCCGTTTGCATTTACCAAAAGTTTACTTCGTTAAGAAGAGAAAGTTATTGATCGTGCGCCGGAAAACGGAATTATCAGCAGGAAAAACTCCTATTTAAATCTCTTTTTTATTGGTTGTTAACTCTTTGGTCGAGCTTCGATTTTAATAAAACCAATCCTAAAAGAATTATTTTATAATTCATAAGTCAAACATGTTCAACATTCCATGAATTATGTTGCTATTAATCCTTGTTTAGTAATCAAAACTGTTGTGATCGATAAAGCATCCTACTGGTACTATCTGTTCGAGAAGATTCTAAAATTTGATGAGCGCGCTTACTGATTGACTATATATATTTACCACAAGTGAACTCATTTGAAGGTTTTCATAAACATGTATTGGATTATCAGAGATATTATTTTTTAAGCATGATGTAATGAGAAAATATTTCTAATGTTTATGGATATATCTTCTTCATTTGTTTTACATTCGATCATAAAAGAAATGTAATAGTAGTGAAAAGTTGTGATCTTGCAGCTTAGTAAGAAGTACTATTAGTAGTAGTATTTATTTTCCTGTTTCACTCCTACATTTATGAAATCAGATGCTTTCTGATGTATATCATTGGACATAAACAGCTTACTACTTTCAATCTCTGGGGGAAAATAACATGAGGTCGTAAATGCTTTTCAGCTATCGCAGCTAGATGAGCGATTGATCGCGAGACGGTTAGAGGGAATATCAAGGGGTCGACCACGGCTATTTCCTTCTCGCTTGTCCACGCCCGGCAAATTAAAAATTCGCTCAAATTTAACTTTAAAATCCTTCTCCTTGGTGT
>BOPP01000041.1:2546502-2562379 GCA_017312745.1 Gryllus bimaculatus | reverse complement strand
GGGAGGAAGGGGGAAGGAGAGAGAAGAAGGGAAGGAGGGGGAGGGGAGGAGAGGAGGGGGGAAGGAGAGAATCCGATTCGCACCACGAAGAATGTGACGCGTATGTAATGAGGGGAAGCGGGCTCTCCTGAGATGAAAGGCGTGGCCTTAAAGGGGAGAGGTGAACACTGGAGGAATTGAAAGCGAAGTGAAGAGGAGGGAACCAGAAACGTTAACACTTTACGAAAGCTTAAGGTGTGAAAACAAGGCATCTTCACTATGTGCTCACGTAAATGTTAACAAATAGATATGTGCAAATATCTATGACACACGAAAAAATATAAATAAATGGTTTATTTTTGTTTCATTTAAAAGAAAAATTAAGTGTTTGAGAATGTAAAGTTTAAAAGTTTTAATTTTGATTTGTGTACATTTCAAATGTAAATAGGGCAAGAAAATGAGTTGAAAGAATTTGGACTTATTGTAGGAAGAAATTCATGATAAAATATCATTGGAAAAAATTAGCTGTAAATAATAAAAGGTGTAGATTTAATCATATTTATTGATTAATTTAAATAATTCTCTTTGATTAGCTTCTAGAGTAAATTATACGCTAATTGGTATAATTATACATGTAGGGTCTTTTATATATTTTATACGGTCAAATTTTCGTAAGAAGGTCAGAAAATCTTATATAATACTTTATTCATGTCTTCCTATATTATGTTTCATTAAACATTTAAAGAAAATATTTTATGATATTTTCTTATTTTCTTTCGAAAAATTTCGCTGTCTAAAGGAATATAAAAATTGTGTATGCATAATTATTAATAATAAGACAGTCATATCATAAAAAGCTAGTTGTAATTTACAGCAATTCTTGTTGATCGCACAAACCGTCGCGTCCATGGGTCAAACGTGTTTCGTTTACGATCTCAACATCTACGTAATTTTTATCTATTGGGTAAACTAAGAAGGGAAACACTATTTTTGAGAGTGATGGCACTACACATCTTGCCGCAGCAGTACAATGTATAGAATTTTCAATTTTTATTGTAAATTGTTTTCATTACAATATTAATACAATTTGTTTACCAGTGGGTGAAATAAAGTAAAGCAAACCTAGTGGCTTGAATAAGATGATTTTACATGTCAGCGTTATACATTTTCATAAACGGATTTTCTAATTAATCTCTGAAAATTCCATTTCTAAACGTCCCTTGTCTGTCCTGCAAGTATTCTCACGCAGGGTATTCGAATTCGTGTACTTCCTCGTTACAAATCTTCCCGCGGCTTTCAAATTTTATGTAAGTCATTAGTTCTGAGTAATATTTATCTCAAGAACCTACAATTAAATCGAAGAATTCGAGAACAGGTCGATGTGTACACTAGTTACGTATATTATAGAGCCACACGAGGGCGCAGTTGGCAATCCAGGACGTCGAAGCTGCCCTTCGAAACCCGGTCGGGGCCACAAATCAGCCCAGCGCACGTCATCGCACATTTAATTAGCGCGGGCTCCACGTGAGGGCGCGCTGGGACGCGAATTAATTAAAGTGTTATCAAATTCCCCGTGTTCATCCGGTTCAACAAAACCGGCTGCGACGTCGATCCGGCAACGCTGCGGGCGGAGAGCGCAGTAAGAACAAGCGGGGCGTAAGAAAAGAAGAAACCGTAAGACCGCAAGAACAGGGTTCCCTTCTCTTTTGTTGTTTTATATAATTCTTGATTTTTGGTCTTTGATTTTCTTCATTAAATTTTAGATCTTTTTCTGATATCAATGTAACATTTTAGGGGTGGAAATGCAGGTGTATAATAGACGTTTCAGAAATGTAAGACTTTTTCTGTTTCTTGCCTATGAAATGTGTTGATTTCTCTTTTAATTGAAATTATGTGATTCTGTCATATCTATTAAATTAGTTGTTTTGGTTTAGTTTATCTCACTTATTGATAGCGCAGTTTCTCACCCAATAGAATTTTATGTTTACAATTGCGAATGATAAAAACAGAAGTCACCTTATAAGATGTTACATTGATGGACAATTTCTTGAATTGACTAAGAATAATTGAGTTTTCAAGTTCCTATTTTTCTTCTTTAAAAATGAACATTTAATTTTTTCGCATGATTCCTTATGAAGAAACTGTAGTAAATGTAAAGGTCTTAATGTCTCTTACATTAATAAATTATGGTGACTATTAGCGTATACTACCCACTGTTAATTATATTTGTAATTTTCTTGATCAATTAAGAACTTATCTCAATTTAAAAACTGAAGGTTGGTGAAAACTAACATTGTAACAAATGGTTTAGTATTTATAAATTAAAAGAAAAACGATTACATATTTCATGTTAACAAAATTTTCCGAAAATAATTAAATTTCCAATCTATATTTAAAAAAATGATTTACTAAGACATGATTTAACACAACGAAAACGCTTTCCGAGAGACAAAAGTCCGTTAACTGTATTTCAAAAAAAACATGTACTTCCGGAGCTTTTGCGCTGCGCACGAGAAACGCTTTTGGCCTTGACGTCGCCATCCTGAGCCTCTTCGGTTCAGGTTTCGCCTTCTGGATGGAGGTGGCATTTCCGAGAAGCTCGCGCCCCCCAGCGGCAGCCGTCGAAGTTTGCGATAGCAATTATACGGAAACTCACGTTCACATAATACCATTACACGCGGTATAGAGACTTGCGGCTTCCGAGTTCAAAAGGTCGTTTCGTCGCCAGGCACAGGAACGCAGCGCGGGTGCCACCGAGGGAGGGGAACGGAGGGGGAGGGGAAGGGAGGGGCCGGAGGGGAGGGGAGACAAGCGGAAGGAAAGGTACGCGGGTAAATTGCGAAAGTCTGGAGGCGAAACACGGCGGCGGGGTGTCTCCGCCAGCAATACTCCCAGCTTGAAAAGGGCAATAATTAAAGCAAGCTCACCCTTGTAAAGGGCCTGGCGATGGGCTGGCGCCGAGAGTAGCGAGAAGAGAGGAGGGGTTTTGTAAAAATTAGGTGACGGGGCGAGGGATGGGAGGGAGGACGGGGAAGGACCTCCGTCCATTGCAGTAATTTGGGGCACTCGAGGAGGCCGTGGAGTGTGAGGACGCTTTGGCACGTCGGTGCGTTGGCGCTAAATGGTGTTCGGCCTTTGGTTAGTGGTGGATGCCAGAGAGTGTGCGGGGCAGGTTCTTTAACTATCTTCTTTTTACACTTCGACAGCAAATGATTGTAGTGTTTGAAGACAGGAATGATTGAAAGTGAAAATGACAAGATCTTAATAGTATATTTGATAAATGGCAAGTTGGTAGTTCCAATTTATAAGCAAATTATATAATAGTTGAATGAAAGCAAAACTTGTAAAACAATGTTTTTATTGTGGTTTAAAAAACTTATCGTAGAGACGGATGTGCAAAATTTCACTCATCCCCTTTTGTAAACTGAGACATTTTGTTTTATAATTCAAAATAACTGATCTTTTGAGATTATTTTTATTCACAAGTAAATGCTATTTTATTTAGAAAACGTGAAATAGTAATACAAGTCAGAACACATTGCTGAGCAACATTTTGTCCATTAAATTAATTTTACTACAAAGTTGTATCAAATTGGATGAACTTCTTTTTACACTTAAAAACTACACATTCTTAGTAAATTCCTCTGAATCCATGTTCATCATTATTTTTAATGTTTGCAAAGTCTCTTAAAACATATCCATCTCACTATGAAATTTGTTTTTAATATTCTGGTCTCGTTTTGGTATAAATACATTGATGTAACAGATACAGTAATTTATACACGTGCGAGTAATTCGCACATTTCTCCGTAAAAACAAGTTACATTTCATATCATAAACGCATATGATATGTAAAATAATGCTATTTACTTAATCTGGAGCAGTCCTCAAAACCGCGTACTGTTCCATTAGCTCATTCAAAATCTCACAAAACAAGACCTTCATAAATTACTTTCACAATTTTTGTTTATTTCAGAGGGTGCAAAATTAGCATGGTATGTAATTTATTTTTACCAAAATTTTCCGAAAGCATTCACGTTTAATGAAAAATGAAGAAACCTTATGATTTTCTTTTATAATTATTCATTTTACTATGATTACTATAGTTTGATTCGTTGATTACTATTGTGATTCGTTGCCACGCGCTGTCGATTCCGAGAAAGAGTCACTCGCCGCGCGACCGACGCACTTTCACACCGAATTGTGACGCTTTGCTGTGCGAGTCAGAGTTGAGAACGAGGCTCAGGAGTTCAGCCCTCGCGTTAACATTAAACATCCTTGAGTGTATCCAACGCGTACCTACCAACGAATTTTATGCAAATACTCACCTTAAAAATCATTTTGCCTGTGCATGTTTTATACGTGTACGGGATTTTCTTTCTCCCAATAGCTTGACCCAATAGTTTTCTGACTCTTTCTCGAAATCTACAGCGCGTGGCAACGAATCACACCACAAACTTCAATTCTACCCGCAGTTAATTGTCGTAACCTACAACGTCTTGTTTGTGCCTCACCTGCGCATACATACCTGCTCAAGTTATTCATGTTATATTTTTGTGCAATTTCTATGTTGTGTTAATTAATGTTTTTTCGCATAATGAGCACATTAGTAGGGAGACGTGTTGTTGTTTCTTTTCTTCTGAATCTTCTACTCTCGCATAACTCCCCTCAAGATCCTTTCTGTCCGTTCTGGTTCCGCGTGAGTGAACGAATCGGATCACAAGCTGCATTTGAGCCTGAATATTGCGTAATGAACATTCCGTTGCCTTCTTTTGCTCGGGGAAGAAACGACGCGTCTCTCACTAACCTTTATGATCAGTTGTCACCTGCACGATGTTGCCAATTCACAGCTGGAAAGCAGCGTTCAGAATGCAGGAAGCTTAGTGCTTGTAACATTGCAACTGATTGGTGGCACCAAATCTCTATCACAGCTTCATTGAAACCTCATATTTTATGGAAAAAACAACATCTTTGTAAGTACTTGCAGATTCAGGCGACTGCCACACTAGAATGACAACTAGCGCTATACTAAATATATTTTTGTATTATTTTTGTGTGAAGACTGCCCGACATTTTCGTAAATACTCATTCAACTCATTCATCTGTTCGAAAGCAGACTAAACCATCCTTAGTGAGGTCATTGCCACAATAATATCAATGGTAACTTCTTGAAAGTGACAAATTAAAAAATATTTATTGTGATTTTTGTTTAATTTTAAAATTAAAACTTTAATATAACCAAAAAATAAGCTACTCGTCCATTAAAAAGCTTTAAAAACTAGGCCAGTCAACGACTCGGCTTCTCTATCGCTAAACCTCGATGTTCAACTTTCGACTTTGTCCTTAAGACCTCAGTGATCTTGAAACATAAATGTAATTGTTATGACATTTATCAGACGTTCGGAGTTAAGAATACATCAATATTGTACAAAGAAATATTTTATTCGTTATTTTTCAGAAATTACTGGGCAGAAATTAAATCAAATAACAATGTTATCGTCATTTATTTATAGCACTCGAAAAGATTAAGAATAATGGTGGATGCATTATAATCTTCTCACATGCGCTATCATCAGAAAACATTCAATATTAAAATAAAAGAATGAATCAAAAATTTAAAGAAAATAAATACATAGATGAAAATAGGTTGATATATTGCACATGAATATTAACAATCCGAAACAAAATTAAATTTGAAGATATAAATAAATTATAATACGCAATGAATATTAAATACACCATTAATATCAGTGGCCATCAAATGGAAGAACCAATACATTTATAAAACACGTAATCGGAAATATTCAGATACAAATAAAATAGTAAATAAAAATTATATTTCCATGAAAATCCCAAGAAATTTATTTATTTATTTAAGCGATGCAATATTTTCTCCGCGTGTAACATATTATTCTAATTAAAAGATGAAAAAAATACGTGACGAAAAATCAATGTAAAGGAAACGCGAATGTATAAACTAAGCAAAAGTAAATGAATGGGAGCAGAAGGAAAAACGTATAATATTTTTGAGAATGTTATATACAATATTGTAGTAAAATGCAAGATTTCGGGATTTATTGTAAATAAACTTATCTGGAAGAATGTACCTGCAATTCAATTAGAATTAATAATAAAAAATTTAAACAAAAATTAAATGTAAGAAATAAGTATTCAAAAGAAACGTAAAGATAATGAAATGAAAAATTGTTGAAGAGAATGTATAATTCTAAGTAAAAAGACATCGAAAACAAGTCAACACGTAACACAACCCCAAAGTGAAAGAAGAAAAAAAATACTGGCAAATTAAGTCGTGAAACCAAAGTATCACGAAGCGCTTCTACGACCTCAGCACTTCGCCCTCAACTCCCAGGCGCAGCAGCACCGATCCACCTCGCAAATATCGCCACAAAGGCGATAACGGGCTCCGGGGAGGGGTGGAAGGCACCCCAAAAGGTGACAGATCCGCAAAACAAAAACAAAAGCGAACAAAAAAAACAACCGCCGGCAAAACAAAAGAACTTTAAAACCGAACTCCTCTCAACATGAATACATACATACTCACAGCGACGGGCCGCCCTAAGGACCTGGAGGCGCCAGGCGCCTCCCAGAGTGTAAACTTTGTATGCATGTTGGCCTGGAAGCAGCGTCTACAAAGGTCTTAGGGCGGGCGATTGAAAGGGCGAAGGGACACGCGAAGGAGCAACGAGAGGAAGAAAGAGGAGAAGGGAACGCGCGGAGAAGAAAACAAGAGAGCTGCGGCGGGCGTGCCCGTCGCAGCCACCGTGGAGTGGAAGGTGTGGGAGAGAAGGAGGTGGGGGGAGGGGTTCTCACGTCACCACGAATGGAAAGGTGGTGGTGGTGGGAGGGGTAGGGAGACGAGGCGTAAGGCGGTCCCGGCGATGAAAAAATAATCGTACGACACCGCTCACTTGAGCGGCTAACCTCCCCGTCGCTGCCGCCGGTCTTCTCTACGACACTTCCGGCGCCGAGGGCGACGAAGACCCCGGAAACGCTCCCCCGAGGCCGCCCGCACTTCCGGGCGAGGCGCGTGGCGCGGCGGTGGCGGCGGGAGGAAGCTGCGTTGGTGAAGGCACTGCCTCTACGGTCGCTGACTCGAAATCTCAAATGTAAATTTACAAAATCACTATATGGCAGTACACAAGACTTTGTGAGTAGAATATCAAAAGTAAAAACAGCTAAAGCAAGATTTTATAGCTTGATATACTAGAACAAAATACTGATGAAATGATGGTATATGTGATAATGAATAAATGTTACAATTTTCTACGACCTGTAAGAGTTCGAAGATGAACACGTTTTGCCAATGAGCACGTAGAGATAAATCTGGCGAGCACACAAAATCTCTGTGACTACGTCAGAAATTGTATCTCCCACACACCACTACACGATGAGTATCCTACTAATAAGAAGAAAATGTCGTAAGTGTACTTCATTACATGAGATTTCGCACCACATGTTTACTAGCGGTCATAGACGTCTTCAAAATTCTATCCGTACAGATCTCACAAGTGTTCAACATTTATTCTAAGTCATTCTATAACTCAGTGGGCAGGAGAAGACTGAAATAGAAACTGGGACGTGACAGACTAATAGTGTCGAATGCTCAGTACAGCTTCTACATTTCCAAGGCTCACGTGACTCCAAGCATTAACAGTATTATCTTATTCAATAACCCAGTTCAAATCTTGGACATTTTTGAGGAATAATAGATGGACCAAGTATGTTGCTGTCGGGTTATTTCGAAGATCTCAGCTTTTCTTGTCTCTCATTCTATAATCTTGTTATGATTAAAACCATCTCATAGTCAAATGACGAATGCTACAGAAATGTGAGTAACGGGACAATTTTCTTCCTTCCTTGGACGCAGTCAACAAGTGTTCATGTGATTTACAATTTATGTTTTATTCATCTCGTTTTTGAAATTATTATTCTACCTTAAAGTATTAGTGCAATGAGTTTATTGAATTCGTATAACTATAATTGAGGAATCAAAATCTGATGCAAAACATTATATACCAATGACCATTAGTCGTTTTTTCTTTGTCTTCATTTTCATTTTATGTATTTTGTTTTCAGGAACGTCTATATTTTTTAACAAATCCAGTGAAATACTTTCTGATACAGTTGCTTGCTACGACAAGAAATATTTTTGAGCTGTAAGAGTGAAAGATTTCATTGGACCTAAAATATCAGTGTATAAACTTTCCAATAAACTTCTTGTGGTGTCTTTAAAACTTTATGAAATGTTGAGATTTTTCTTAAATAAATGCACCACATTATTTCTTTCGGTGTGCTATCTAATCTGTACAAAAGAATATAATTTTTTCATTTTTATTTATATCTCCAGGTAAATGATGTCCCAATACTTTTTTGAAATCTTATTTTGTTGATTTTCTTGCATATGATTAGTGTAATTTCGTTTTGTATGTAAAATAATACCAATACGTTGTTGGGATATGTATGAAACAGTCTTGCGTGATGACCTCATTTGCATCTTCATCATAAATGCTAGCGCAGTATTTGTTTAATATTATTTAAGTTTTAGGTTTTACACCAGTTGGTAAGGAAATGATACATTATTTGTAACTTCTGAAGTAAGTACATTATTTTGGAATGTTTTGTTGCAAATGTTTAAGTAACATGAACCTTACCCTTTCTATATTTCTGTTATCTTCTGGTGTAGACATATTAAATAGGTTTGATATGCAGATTTACATTGAGTAAAAAGTATTTCATTGTTCATGTAAAAAGATTACTGGATTACTTATTCATTCAACGGTATCAAACGATAATTCATAATTTCTATTTAAAAATTCTTGTACTGAAAATTGTTTGCTCCACAACTAATTCTCTCGAACCAATTTCGCATAACTTGAAGTTCTGTGAATTTCGAACGCTTCGTATAATTTTTTGGGGGTACGACTGCATCTATTGCGCATGGCGCGCGGCGATGGTGTAACGGTTAGCATACCGAACTGTTGTACCCAAGTTGGTGGGTCCAAACCCGATCGAAAACGTTGGCTTTTAAGAGCGAAAAAATCCTTTGTACGCCTTTCTTCGGAGGGAAAGTAAAGCCGGCTGTACGATGTTAGTAGATTTACGTGGATGTATAAGATTCTCAAGCCTGAATGACACCTCTGATGTAAATTGAAATCGCCTGTTTCTCGACCAAGAAATACCTCCTTTCTCTGATAGCTGGTGAAAAGAGCGTAGCAAAATTTCCGTGGTCAGACAGAAGAGCAGGCTTCATGGCCTGAGTCTCTCCACGTAAAGTAAGGCTTCAATTCAATCTACAAGACAATTTTAACAAATTCTCAGAAATACTTTCATCGTATTACTTTATATTTTTTCTCAGATAGATAACTGTGGGAGCTGAGAATAGTATATATCTTATTTCTATTAAAAAATTCGAATTTTCAAAAATTTAATTTTTTAAAATCGTTTCGTATGTGTTCTTTATTACATCTTCATGTTAATTAAGAAGATATATTCCTCTTTGGTTCAGTACCATATTTCAGATAATAAAAGATAAAGCTTAATAGAATCGTCTTTTAATTGTTTGTAGAGTTCTGCTGTTGAGTTTGAGAAGAAATATCCGCTAACTGATAAAATTGGATTTGCTAAGTAATTTTAATTATTATTTCGTTTCATTTTACGACTTGATGTGGGGTCGTAGTGTAACTTTGTAACGTGTTCATTGTTTTTTTTATGTCGTGTGTATGTCAGAAAATATTAGGAAGTATTTGCAATTCAATAGAACTACCTGAAATTAATTATTGTATTCACACATGCAATTGCTAGTAACATTATCATTATTCGACACAAAATATGGATCGATATGTTATAGCGCCAGAATGCATTAAATATTCTCTTAATTCTATGGAAATCCATTAGCTGGTAAACACGTTACTGCAAACAGTAGAGTAAGCTAATTTCAAGACAAATAGTCTTTAGGTCGTTAAGAATTCTAGGGTATGTATTCAGAGAAATACACACATTATTCAATAGCATCAAATGTGCCGGTAATGTTTCGTTAATAATTGTAATCGAATGTGTTTGCAGAGAAACTGTCTCCTAAAGAATTTAGAATATTGTTTCTTTTCAAAATGAGTAGCATACGTTTCTAGTCTGTATATCCTTGTTTGCGGATATGTAATTGAAAGGAAAATATTTCCTGGTCCTGTCATGTATACGAGAGATCAACGTAATAAAACTAACACATGATCACACTACTTAGTAGTGATATGAATTTATTAAAACATAGATAGTTTTTTCAAATAATAATAAATGGCTAAGTACGAGTACATGACTACGTACTGTTAGGCTCCCGATCTTTCACGTTTAACACGCACGATTTTGGGCAGAATTAAAACCGTATCTGACGGCGGAAAATAAATAAATATGTGCTTAAATTCCATTAGTCCCAGGAAGGGCTCATAATCGTAAACCAGAGCGTATGCGCAAAATTTAAAAATGCGAATAAATATATATGTGCTAACACACATTTATGACTCTTCTTATTGAAAGTGCGTTGGACATTAGGATGATGATTGGGTTCTATGAATAAAAATAGTAATAATTACTCTTTCATATTAAGATGAAGCTAAGAGTTTAGTTCAAAAGTAACGTATCTCTATTTCCGTTTGTATTCAAGTTTTACCTATGATTATATTTTTAAGACACTGCGTTATACTGGCACACATTGTGTTCAAACTAGTGGTACTAAAACAGCACTTTTTCACCAGCAGTTCTTTATCGCCTGTATTTTTGAGTAAAATTATCGAAAAATACTTAAAATGTTCGAAAAATTATACATGACCTTATTTCAAAATATATTTTTAAGAAATAGGGAAAATATTTACCTTTAATATTGAAACAAAAAAAAATATTAAGTACAGAGGCACTCGTCAAGAAAATAATAATGTTGCTAATAATAATAATAGCAATAGTAAATATCTTATATTTATAAAATTAATAATGCTCGATATGTCTGTAAAGAAAATGTCATAATCATGGTAAATGAAAGTTTTCTCTTTTTCTATTTCATCTGCCTAGATACATCATTTTGAAAATGACATTAATTCAAATATTTCTCACTTCCAAATAGTCTTAATTAATTACATTCGTGAATGTTCATATACTATCTATTAGAAGATCGAAGTGAATAGTATATATGATTAGGGTAGACGTATAAGTTAATAGGCTATTACTTATATCAATATGCTCTAATTCTTATAATAAAGTACTATATGATATATACTATTATATAATATACTATCATATGCTTTTTTTTTTTTTTTTTGTTTTTTTTTTTTTTTTTTTTTTTTTTTTTTTTCTGACCGTACCTGCGGAAAAGGTACCTCTCACGAAACAAATACATTATCCAAAGGACAGATACGGTTTTCCCCTCACCGCTCCTGCCCCCCTGAAGGGTTCCAGGGGTTTGGCGCCTTCTGCCACTTGAACTAGCATCGATCATAAGATAATATCTCTTCTTGCGACAGTCTTAAAGTACCCCCTTTTCGAAAGTAATATGAATAGAGAGACACATTCTCTTTACAAAGCCCATCCCCACTTTACAAAACGCACCGATGCGTCAAGACCTTGGTAATTACTTGCCCACAGATCAACGCCTACTCTTGATGTTTTAAGATACCACCTGTGGCTGTCGGACGAGGGGGCGCCGTAGTCTCGGCAACGGCGGACGTACTCGGCCAACCTTCGCGTCCTCTCGCCCGAAGTCCGATCCGCGGAAATCAGCGCTCACCTCGGATTCCACTCCGTTGCCCCCCAACGCCCAGACCACGGGTCGATGATTTCCGGAGGTCTCCCCCACCCGCCAAGACCGAGCCGGCCTAAACACAAGTGTCTATGGGCCACCACCAACGGGACGAACGCGACTCACCGCCGCAGCGAATTGTTACGCCCGACCTCTCGGCGGTGCGGCGAATTCATCTTCAATCAATCTCTTGATCCTCTCAGAATCTCTGACCGACAGTGTCTGCCAGTACGCGCCCGCTCCTGCATTACAAGCCGCCGCAGAAATAATTAACACAGTGCCTCGGTCAGGCCGCACGCAACTTCAGCCCTTGTATATAATGTTTGTTGATCTTCGGTTCTGCTGCCGCCCTTCCACTTACTAATATGCCTGGACCGATTAGTTAATCTTTCATCAACTTAGTTCTCACTAACAGCCCACATCTATCCAAACTGTAAACACCACCATAACTCCTTTGATGCCAGCACTCGCCCCCGATACCGGTTCTCAAACTCGACGGGAAACCTCTGCTGCGCACACTGTTCCCAACCCGCCACGTTCCTCGCTCGCTCCTCGCCGTATCGCCCCACACTGCTCCTCTAATTTGGACCGCTTCCCCTGGACTGCGGTGCAGACGGGGGACGGCCGCTTTACAATAAAATGTCTCTGGCAGACATTTCGCGATACTGTATTTTAATCATGCTTAAGTAACCTTAGCTTTAGATTCAACGATCGTTGGTATTATTACTAAGTACAGACTTCTTCGTTTTTCAATAACTTATTATAAAAAGACTATAGTATATTTAGTAGTAATAATTTCAGTAGCTTATCGCTTATGTACGCTACTAGGTTATACTGCGTAGCAATCATCGTCATAATCTGAAGGATTTATAATCACCACATGCGTCGCTTCAACATGAGTACGCTTTCACCATCGGGTTTGCCGGGCAGAACTATGATATACACGCTAGCATCTGGCGCCATTGCGATAGAGCTTACTCTGGTCTGTATACTATATAATCTCATGAATATCATCGTGACCAAATGGATACTGCCCTGTTTGATCTATCAGAATCCCGGAGAAAATTGACGGAAGTTGGGGGCCAAAAGAGCGGTCCGGCTCGGTCACCCTTACAGTGTTTTAAAGTAGGCGTAGGAGGCTTGATTTAGGAAGATTGTTGTTCACGGGGTGTTGGATCGCCTAGTAACTGAATTGGAGTTAAGTGGCACCAACAATTAAACCTACCTGAATGAATTGAATATTTAGTATTCATGCATTCCTGGGCTAGACCGTAAAAGAAGAAGGGCCACGGAATGACCAATATAAAGTAACAACTATGAATATGTCGATAGCCAAAATGAGTACAGATGGTCACATTCTAGATAATGTATGGAAATTTTTACAACTATCTCGAGCCACTAGTTGATTGTCCGATCGCCTTCGCAATGGTCCATGCACTGGAAGTTGCTACAGCCGCCCGAGGGGTCCATCTCGTAACACGACCTCGAATCTCAAAGGCGACTAATGCGAAATGAAGATGAAATCAGCCGGGTGGCGTTATGAAATTGTATACATCAGCATTCGGACTGTAGGTAGACCCAAGTTAGCGCGGGGGAGCAAAACCCGACAGCCCGGCTGGGATTTTTTAAGTTCGAAAAAATCCTGGTGCTAACGCGCCATCTTTTCTATTCGGAGAGAAAGCAAAGCCGGCGACGTTGTCACCATGTTAGCCGGGCAGGTGGAATCGAGCCAGGGCTGTTAGCAGGCTTATGAGGGCTATATAAGGGAAAGTGCGAACCTTCTTTAGAGTAGGAGGGCATTGAGGTGGCAAGTCGAGTGTGGGGGAACGATGTAGTGAGTGGTTGAGAATGTGGCGTGGCGCACGTTTGGTCGGTTTAAGGGATAGGTAAGCGTAGTTCTGATATTGTAGGATGACTTGTTTCGGTTATACTAACAGGCTCGACGATATGGGGGTTACGCGGTTCGAGGAAGATAGAGCGTTCTGTCGCGGTTCGACGGTCACGGAGTCTTCAGAGGGTGAGCTGGACGGGGCTTTTTTGCGGCTGGAAGTAGCCTCTGATAAGCTGAATGAGTGCAATAGTAGTGGAAGAAAAGGTGAAGTGCGAACGGACTAATTATCAGTTTTGTCGAAAACTACGAAATCTTTTGAGATGGTGTAGGCAAGACTAAACGAAGCGGTGTGAGAAACGACGCGGGCATGTCGTAGAGTACAGACTGTTATTTTGGCAAGCAGATACACGAAAAGAGCTTATACCCGGCGACAGTACTTCAGCTGTGAGCGATGAACAGAAGGGAGAAGAGGGCATCCACAGATGGTGGAATAGCAAAGGAACATCTGAAACGCATTCCAGGAGCGGAACCGTTCTTAAAGGCTTAAAGTTTGAATGATTGGAAATGGCTTGGGAGCAAAAGAGTATAGGGCGCAAGGGCAGTGGTGAAAATAGACCTAGTGGGGGGTCCTGATTGCGTGCCTCAAGTGTAGAGACTCGAACATTAACACACCTGCTTAGGTGATAGACTATATGGATTACAAATGCAAATAAGCGGTAATTAATACCAAGATACACATCCTCAACCGACAAGTTGGATGTTTTCTCATATGAACTTTTATAAAGTGACAGTCGGTGTGAGTATGATTCTTAATTTGGTTTGTTGCAATATAACTCTGAAAAGTTCAATTGGATTTAGCAGAATCTCTCTCTGTACTTATTATTTTGGTAAACCTGACTTAACTCTTATTGTTTATTAAATTAATATTATATTATTGTAACATTGATTAATAAAGAAAATCTTCACAATATCAAGTATTGTTGATGGTTATTCTTAAACTGAATCTATGTACCACTGCCCAAGACTTCTTTCGTCTTTCCTTAAGTTAGGTAACGGCGCGTTGTTCAGATTGGTTATGAAACGAAATAGAGAAGTAGACAATTTGGAAAGTATATACCAATTTATTGTTTTTGTTAGAAATACCCCAACTTAATAAAATTTTTCAGTATTTGATCTCTTAAAAGTAACTCTTTAAAATTAAAAAAAAATACTCCATTAAAAACCGTAGCGTCTGAATATGTAAACGCGCAGAACAAATAATTGGGTGAATATACGAATTGCAGATTTCATTCCCTTTTCTTCAAAGTTACGCTTACGTCAGACAAGAGAGATAAAAGCCTGTTACGTTATTCTCTTCAGAGTCTCTGTGAATGGAATCACTGATAATTCACTTATACACATTTCTACCTACTGGTATTCTCAGCGTATTCAAAAATCGGTCTAATACGTGTGCGTTGATTAAGAGGTATTTATGAAATATTAAAAAAGTACACGCTCTGTGGAGAGACCTCTTTTCAAAGGATGACAGAAACGTCCGACCTGATAGAGAGAGTTTACGCTTGTTTATCTCAACTTATTCTGTCTCGTGCCTACCTCGACACGAGGAGTGCGGTACGACGCTCTAGAGAAGGACGGTTGGCCCCCGGATAGATGGAGCGTATGAGCAGACGGGGGAAAGGTTCCGAAAAACATTTAGAAGGGACGGTCTTCAGCCATTCGGGGGCACACTCTTAGATCGAATCGCTACGGTGCCAAAGTCGACCCGAAAATAAGAGCTCATGTGTAGAGGTGAGTGTTCGTTTAATACAAGGACGCGGGTGTTCTCCCACTTCTCACGGCATGTATACCAGGTTAGAGTATACCGAGGGCATATTTGTAATTATCGACTTCTAAGCGATGTATTGCGGCAAAATACAGGACGGAGTAGCCTACAAGCGGCAGGGTCTTTTTATAGAATATTTTTAATGAATAAAACTAGGACATTTTGTTTCTTATTTTTGGCATTACAAAGCTGAGATTGAGTTGCAAATAAAATCGTCAATAAACCTTACTTCACATTTAATAAGTATCATTGGTTTTTAAAATATGTGATTGCATTCATGTGAATTAAGTCAATATTGCAGACATCCCTCACTATCATTGTGATTAATAGTAGCAGCCATAGATGATTTCGCATGGTACTTATTTCCGTGGGCTAGCTACATCAACTGCTAATGTATTACTCCCCGAGTAAAGCCTATAGTAATGCTTTTTTGCGCCGTTTTGGT
>BOPP01000041.1:2536083-2546477 GCA_017312745.1 Gryllus bimaculatus | reverse complement strand
GGAGGGAGGATAAAGAGCGTGGCGTGGGCGGAAGGAGGCGGGGACGGGAGGCGTCGATCCGACAAAAAACAACCGACCATCTCCCGGCGCGGCGCGGCGCGGCGGCACCCAGCTGCGCGTTCTCACATTAGGGGAATAAACGGGAAAATGATATTTCTTCGGGCGACCGCTAACGCAAATGGGCGCGCGGCGTAAATCTGCCCACGAAAGATACTCCGCCGGGAATAATGCGCTGTAAACTACTTGGCGAACACAGCGCCGCGGTCGCGCGCTGGCGTCTGATGTAATCTGGCGATGCGAATGCGCGTCACACAATGTGGAAGGTATTGCAAAGAAAACGTGTAATGCGATGTGGATATCTTCAAGGAGGAGGGAAAACATATTTGTTTACTCACTCGTGTTTGTACGAGTGTAATGATTTCATGAATTTTGAGTAAATAGTCATTGAGCGAAAGAGAATATGGTTGGTGTTTGAAAATGAACATTTATATAATTAACAGCATCAAACATTTTTCATTCAATTAATTTAGACTTTAATCCATTGAAACAAGTTTTATTTACTCGTCTTTTTTGCAACATTAAAAAAATCGAAAGATAAACATTCATTCCAAATGAGTAGATAATGCTTGTCAAGCTCATTTTTCTTGTCAATCTAACATGCCTATACCGGAAGTGTATTACACCTAGAGCTAAGGAGAATTCATCCTATAATGTTATAAAACTCTTGTATTAACACCTCCCTGAAAGGCAGAAATGTCGAGCAAGAATAAATAAAATTTAAAAAATAATATATTATTAATTTTTTAATAAGTTTTCATTGTTATTTAAAATATATTTTACATTTTAATGATATTTTAATTTACTCTCGAATAATATCCCATGTGAAATTTTGTGAAATAAAAATAGATAGCATGTGTTATAATTTTTAATTTTATAAATAATTTAGAATAATATATTTGCGGTGACGTGATAACAGAAGCAATGAAATACTAATTACAAATCCAGAGTGGGTGTTGCATTTATTACAATGAATGAAATTTGTAATTAGGTAAATACAGTAATCATTATTCCAGCAATGGTAACTAATCATTTTTAACGAATTAAAAATTAGTCTTTTTAATATGAAGCAATAAATTTATATTTAGGTTACTTGCTTTATCAAAAAAAATTTCTCTTCTGGAAGGGAACATATTGAACTGTTAGTTACACTCGTGTAACTGTCACAACACCAAAAGATTTTGTTTGTTTCATTTTTGTGTGTAGTTTAAGTTAAGTGAAAGCGTACCTTTTGTGCCTATTTACTACAATGATACTACAATG
The DNA here is from genome assembly GCA_017312745.1 of Gryllus bimaculatus. Taxonomy (NCBI): domain Eukaryota; kingdom Metazoa; phylum Arthropoda; class Insecta; order Orthoptera; family Gryllidae; genus Gryllus; species Gryllus bimaculatus. The sequence goes on along the minus strand of BOPP01000041.1, from coordinate 2,545,157 downwards.
AATCCACGCTCTACGAAATCGCTTGCATGTACTAAACTTTATAGTTTCGTCACCTGAAATGGATCGTTGGGGTAGCCGAGAACCATTTATGCAGGTATTGCACAGTAACAAAACCACGCACACTGAATCTGATACCCATATTATGGATCGCCTGAATCAAAAAAATGACCTCTATTGTACAAATATCCAATATTATTTGCAATTTTGATACAGAAGAACGGAGGAATTCCATTAAAAATTATAATTTTATATATACGTGTGTGCTCAATTGTTCAACATTACCTCATAATAACCGGAAACAAATTCGAACATTTCACTGAACGCAAATGGAAAGGCTTTATTTATATATAAGTAAAATTGTAACAGCATACCACAATCTACATTATGACCTCCAAAGATATATTAAGTGGACCGAAAAATGGAGAGTGAAGGTGAATGCATATAAATAACAACCAAAACGTTTTACGCTGCAACGCCCTAATGATCCTTCACGGTTAAAAATTAATGATTCTGGTATTCTTTAGTAGCCAAAAAAATTTAAGTTAAATGTTTAGGAGTATTTATAGATATAAAGTTAACATGAAAAGCTTATATTAAATCAACAGTTAACCAGCAGCACCGAAATCAGCAGCTTAAGTCCAGCGGACGCAACAACGGATGGAACACAGTTCCCAAACTTTTGTTCATCATACTGCGACCTTCCTCAGGGCACAATGCTTTAGAATACAATACTAAGAAAAGCAATGTCATTCTGCCCTGAACAGGTCGTAATGTCACGGTCCAAACTTAAGCAACTGTGCCTAGGGCGCGACGTCACCCGGACATAAAATATTGACTGTATGGAAGTTTTAAAGAAATCAGAAATAAAATCATTGATGACTGCACAGAAAGGGATGTAAACGCAAGTAATTAAAATAACAGAGATTAATATTTCGACTTTTAATAACAAATCTTTCAAATACACTCTGTAAGAAGAGTTTTTCAAATTTGTGCTGCACAAATTAAACCGTTTCCCAGAATCCCCGCCAAATTTAATAAAACTGCCAACGAAAAATTAATTTCAAACACTCTCACATAGAATACAAAAAATGAATGTCAAAAATCGGCAATAAATTGCAGAAAAAGGGTATGACCAAAAAAATCTGTACAGAAGTAAATGGTATGTTCAATATAAGAAAATCGATAATATTTTTAAAACAATAACACTTTCATATATTCAGGGTAGGGTTTACATTTAAACATTTATTTTATTTTAATATTAATAGGCATAAAGAAAATGTGATATAATGGAATTGTTTCTTTTAAAGAATTTATTATTAAAACTCTCTACACCAATTAGAAATATTCATTATCGTACATGTGTCCCTTATGTGTGCGTGAGTTAAACTTATTGATCGTAACATAATAAACAGAAGTAGTTCAACACTGCCGATATACCTATCTACGAATTTCCAGCTCTGTGAAAATGAGCTTTTCAGATTTCAATTTTAATTTAGAGGGATTTTAACTTCATACTGCTACTAACCGCTGTCCAGGTGAGGTCAATTCCTGAAACTCATGTCTAGATTTTTTATGAGATACAACCACAAAAAAAATTTTAGTCAGTGTCTATCGATCTAGAGGAACGTTTCTTTACAAAACTTGTATCCTTAGGAGGCAGGAGCGCTGAACGTAGTGAAATATTTATGCCTTTTCCATACCAATTTATAATGATAAGTAAACTACATAGCTACTGTCTTGCAGATGAATTGGTCAAAGTAATAAATTCAAAAAAGCCTCGCATTTAAAAAAAATTGAGGACAAATTTTTATCTTGTTAAAAAAAGATCAAATGCTTTGCTTAAAACTGTGCAAAGGCGCTTACAACGCAAGCGATACAGATTATCCCGAAGCCTGGTGTTTATACAACTGCGGTATTATGGACCCACCGAACCAGTATTTGAGTTGAGAGTTAGTAATAATACAAATCTGGGAGATCCCCGCCGTATGATGAGATCTGGCACCAATCTACACCTCGACTTACGGGGAATTTTCCCATTCAAGAATCATCTCCCGTGGGGCACTGTTCATTCTTACTCTAGGATGCCGCCTGGTCTCCCTACATACTATGTGGTTGCTCAGTGCATGCAAGTGAAAGTATTATTGCAAGGGGAGATAACTGGATGAAGAAGAGGAAGGAGAGATCACTGACAGTTCATCCCCCTTTTGTTAGGCCCGATGATCTGGCATTCGCCTGGTATTCTACAGAGAGACGATGGGCAAACCACCTATCAGAGTAGCCGTTAGGTTTTCCCTTGCCAGTAGAACAGCTAATGTAGAAAATCTGGTCTCAAACCCTAGGATATTCCTACCGCGTAGCTGCAAAGCCAGCAGCAATGCTGACTCAGCCTGTATATCACTCAATATTCGAGCTACTTCAGGTCACCTGTTCATTATATTACCAAAAAAATAATTTTCTCCAATCGCCTTCTGGGAATTTCAATCACCTTCTGTGCAGAACCGCCAAACACCGCCTCCAAACCGGCAAAGCAACGCGGCGACCCCAGACAAACCGCCTTCACGTTCCCGGCGCCGCCAGCAGCGGTGGCGAGGTTAACCCGCCGAGTCGGGCTGGAGCGTGGGCAGCGAGGCGGGCCGGCGGGCGGCGTCATTGACGTGTTTAGCGCGCGGGCGACCGCCCATTCTTCTTCCGAGGCGTGGAGGCCGGAGCGAGCGAAGGAGCCACGGGGGCGAAAAACGCCGGCCGTCGCGGGAATAAAGCGCGCGCCTTTACAAAGGCGGCGACGGCGGAGGTGTTGGCGGCGCCGTTCCGCTCATTACCCGTTATCGCCCGCGCCGCCCGCCTGCCCGCTCACCATTAGCGTGCCGAAGAAGGCGTCGCTCCGCGCCGCGGGCGAACGCGTGTATTGATTAAGTGATCACGCCCCCATTCAAAGCGCCTCCACGCGCGCCGCCGTATCGCACCTGCATACAGCCGCAGCGGACCGGAAGGGCCACGCCCCCCTCGGCTGCGACTGCGCTGCGGGCGGGCCCTTGCGCGCCGAATGCGGCTCACCGGGGGGGAGGATGGTGACGGTCGAGGTGGTGATGGAGGTAGTGGCTTGACTGATTGTTTAGCGATCCCGGGCGTGTAAACTGGTAAGGTCATTAGTCCTGAAAGTGTAGTGCATGCATTTTCTCAGGAGGTGGCGAGGATCTTCTCCCGCTGAATGGTGAGATCCAGTGTCGACCACCCTTCGGCATGCGGGGTTTTCCAAACCTAGGTATCTCTCACCAGCAGGGCAGCAACCCAGCCGGTTCAAGCACTAAGTTTTCGACTGGTCTCTCGACATGTGTCGTTGTAAAGTGTGTGTAAGTGTAAGAGTGTGTAAGGGGTGAGGATTGGACGACGAAGAGGAAGTTGCTAGGGTTCTGCTCGGACATTCGCCTGGTATCGATCAGAGAAACCACGAAAATCTACCGATAAGAGTAGCAGGTTGCTACTATTCCCCTCCTGAAGTCGATAGAGCACGACTAGTGCCATAGGCACTGCAATGACATCAGCTAATCAGCTCCAGCAGGAACAAGCTATAAGCTCCAGACTTGTCTCCCTATTTGTATGCTTGTGAAGTGTACGTAATTGCAAGTAAGGATTGAGTATAGGTCAAGGAAAGACCTCGCTCGATTCTTGCCACCTTTTGTAAGGGCACTACTCCGGAATTCACCTGGCGTTGATTAAGGAAACCACAGAACACTACCGATCGGAGAATCCTGCCACTAGAATTCTGTTTCAAACAGAAATTGAATATGATCCAGCTGTATTGCTTATGCAAAAAATCCACAACTTTCTGAGATGCTGCAGACAGGAGCAACACTGGCTCTCAGCTATTTCATCCGGTATGGCGGTGATGATTAGTAACGGTGAAGGTGGTGGCGGCAGGGGCGGAGATGGTTTTAGTGATGAGAGGTGAAAATGGATGAGTGCACATGTTAGTGGTAGAGATGGGTTTCATCGTGTGTATGGTGGAAGAAGTTCTAACATAGGCTGTTGACGTCGAAATTACACAGAATTTTTCAAATATAAGTCCTATAATTTCAAGTATGTATTCTCTCTATGTAGACCCGTAAATGAAACATTCGGTATATAATTGCATATCGTTGCATATGATGTGACGTGTTAAAGCGTTGGAGTTGTGTCGTGCTATGATTGACGTGTTAAAGCGTGAGTAAGTGTCGTGTGGTAGTGTCTGTAGCTAGTGTCGTGTTAGAGTAGTGTCGTGTTAGGAAGCGTTAAGTTGTCGTGGTTAGCAGGTAGTGGTCGTGTAGAGTAGATGTTTAGAATAGTGTCGTGTGGAGTAGTGTCGCATGGTAAAATGGCGCGATTCAATGAGACATTTGAGTACTTAAGAAAATAGATTTACACAAGATACAAAGAACGTTCTTTAAAATATTATCAGAAAACATGAAGGAAAAGAAAAATTTACCCAAGAGTGAATAAAAGGCGAAATCAACATTGTTGGACTGTTTCAAACCATTATTATATTTTGGCTTGAGAATTAATTTTATCATTACTACAAGAGCAAGTAGACAATATCTCTCATCGAAATAAATTGCATGAACTGAAATGAGAAAATATCATGTTTACCCTGCGCAAACAAGACGTACTAGGAAGTAGAATACGTTTGTTTTATAATGCATTGGAAACCAAAGTTCTTTTTTCAACAGAAATATAACCGCACCATTCCACGGGTAAACAATGCAATTTAAAACTGAATTATTGAAACGATTCGTGCAGTTGACTGGAAATGGTAAAGTTTAAAATGGGTAACCGGTATGTAACGGAAGTTGGTACCTAACTTACATATTCATTATACAATAACACAAAAATAAACACGGTTTTATAACTGATGCCAATGCGACGAAAATGGGAAGAAATGGCTTTTGAGAAGATTACATTTCCAATTATGGAGTTAGAAAGAAATTTATTAAAACGAAAGCAGCTTTAAAATGGTTCACGTTTAAACCAAAATAATTATATAAATAAAAGAAAGTGAATTAAGTTGAGAATAATTAAACTTCTCCCTTGGTGTATTGCCTTTATCATTTAAGCAACTAAACAATGTGAGGTGTTTTTCAATTTTAGTTTTAGAATTATTATTAATTTTCCATTTGTTATTTGAAACTTGGTGCGAAATTATATGAACGTTACATAGATTAAAACTATATTGGCCTACAACAATACATGTAATTCAAATTTAGCGTAACGGAGAGTGCCAATTTAGCGTAACCACATTTTTCAGATATTTGCTTCAGAATACGATTCGGCGTTTGCCAGTTGTGAATATGTATAATTAATGCTAAATATATTAGTACTAGCTCCACAAATTCAGTGTAGACCTAAATGTAATCAGGTAAACTAATTTTGATGCAAATCCTTAATTTTATCATTACTCTGTTATTATATGGTTTATTAAATAGTTATCGTAAAATGAAGTCTGTTTAGAGATATACTTATTCTATACAAAAAGAAGGCTATTATGTTAGGTTTTTTTAACCTTTATAATACATGTGAAGAACATCCTTTCGAACTCTCAAAAATGGTTCTGGTAATGTATCAACCACTACTAGGAGGAACGACGATGCCAAAAACAGTGCCAAAGTTTTTCTTAAAATATCGCTTTCCTAATAAAAAAATCATTAAATCATTAGTCGGGAAAGTGTAGTGGAGAAACAACTGTTGAATTTATTTTTTTCATGCGCAATATTCGATGATGAAGATTTTTCGCACCACTAGTTTATGAAGCAACGATCTGCTACTACGGCAACCACACTTATAAACGTAGACGTTGCAAAGCATAATATCTACAAATCCACATGTTCAGAACGCGTTACATTAAGCTGCAGCTCTTCGGGAAAGAAGACCTTACTCCAATCTCCCTTATTAGTGAAAGACATAGTAAAGCTTAACATTCACAAATCCACATTTTTAGAACGTGTTACTTTAAGCTACAGTATTTTGGCAAAAGAGACCGTCGCCTAACCTTATCAAGTGGACGTAGCAAAGAATAACATCCACAAATCCACATGTTCAGAACTCGTTTCTTTGAGCTAGAGCATTTTGGTAAAGGAGACCGTCGCCCCATCTTACAATGAATATGAATTTGCCTTATTTTTACGATGCAGACTCGGATCAGGCCCCTCTTTCGTCGACCACAGCAATTCGCGTACGCTCCTTTCATACTAGGGAGAGACGGATGTATTTCTGCGGGAGCAACACGCGATTTGAAATTTTAGCTCAGAGGCGTCTTTAGGCTTGAGGATCTTTTACATGCAAGTAACTACATGGGACAGCCGGCTCGTACTTCCTCCGAAGGAGGCGTACGAAAATTTTGTCGCCCTAAAATTCCACGTTTCGATCGGGTTTGAAACCCGCGAGCTTGGGTATAACAGTCCGGTACGCTAACCGTCACACCATCGCCGCCGCCAAATCATCTAGTACACGTCATCATCTAGTACACGTAGCAAAGAATAACATCCACATGTTCAGAACTCGTTAAATTAAGCTACAACATTTCTGGAAAATATACTAACCGTACCAAAGAAATACCTGGAGCAGGGACTAATCCAGGTCTTGCTCTCCTTCAGCTCCTGTCCCTTCTGTCGCTGCTCCTTCCTGCCCTAACGAGGGGGTGAGGCGGTTAAAGCGCTCGGGTGCACGGTGTGGATTCTCGCGTGATAAATGTCGCGCAATGACAGCAGCACTAGTTCGGCAGAGCGACGCGGGGCGCGCTGATGTGCAGATCTGAAACCCTAGTCTTCGCCCGTTCGCTCGCTGGCGTAAGATCGAGGGTTTCTAAACAAGGTATATCATCTCTGCATTGGAACAATGGGCAAAACCACATGGTACGAGAATAGGTTCGCTAGAGTCGGCCGGTGAGACTTTTTGAGACGTACGCCACGTTTGCAGGATAACAATTTTATCCACTTGTGGAAATTATGAAATACGCACAATCTGAGATGGCTGAGGGTCATCAACTGATGGAAGTGCCTCTGTACAAAAGAACTGGTGCTGGCAGTATTTGCGATACAAGCTTGATAGGTAGGTCGAATTCAGCCGGTGTTCGGAGGTGAATTATAGTGAATGTCATTTTTGACCGGTGGTTTTACGTGGTTTCTCCGATTAACACCACGCGTATGTTGGAGAAGTACCCTTACAAATGTCGTACGGTCAGAACATGAACTTTCCTTCCTCTTCCTTGTCTTATTCTCCTTCCTAACATACAAATTTACACTTACATAATACCACACATGTCGACAGCCTAAATCTTGTCCCGGCTAGGGGGAGATTTATGTCATGAAATAGCGTGTTTTAATATTATTCTTAAATACAATTACTGCACTACTATTCTATATTATGGCAGCATTCGTGAATACTATGTTATTTAATATTAAATTTATTTCACTTCTATACCAGAGTATTTTATTTGTTTTCTTAAAAAGTGTGCAGGCTTTTTTTCGGAATGTTCATTTTCACGTTTGTTCATCAGCATGATTGTTGCGATAGGTCAGTAGTTTCATGGTAAATGTATTTTCATTCTTCCAACAGCGCAAATAGATCCCGGTTAACTGATGATCAAAACTGAAAATTAGTTTCGACAGATAGGGAAAAGGAGCTTGTGAAGTGATTGAGAGGAGTGGAACAGTGAAAGCAGAACTTAGGGAGGATGGTGAGCCTGTGTGTGGGTGAGTAGGTGCGAAAGGTTGGAGCGATGCGGGGCCTGACGAAAAGGGTGGGAATGTAAATAAAATTATTTCTAGTTTACACTAGTGTATTATATAACTATTGTTAAAAATAATTACTATTCCTAATAGGACTAGTAGACTAACCTAATAGACTAACTATTGTTAAAAATAATTTCTATTCCTGATTTTTATAAATCACTTATTAGTAATAGTAGGAATAGTAGAATAATAGGAATATCAGGGAACGTCAACAAATTTCAGCCTGTATAGATAAATAAATACCTAAAAAAATGTAACATTAAAAAACTTGTCTTTACTATTACACGTGGAAATTTAATAGTTTTATTAAATTATTCTTTCGAAAAAATGCTTTTTAGTGCCTCATTCAACACCGAAATTACTGATATCAGGTGGTTATAGACTACGCACCAAACAAGCTCTCCGTAACCTAAAGTGTCAACCACAACACAGGCATACATTCAAAGGAATAATAGGTAACAACGTGAGGATTCAGACGTATCAAAATCCGATGACTGCAGCGCTGCGTTGCGGGCGGGGGCGGAGGGCGTAGGCTCAGGGCCTAACAATGCGGTGGTGTTTGTGTCAGCAGAACGGAGCAGAAGCGCCGCATAGATCAAGCAGGATGAGCAGTGCATAATAGAGACACTGGCAATGTACGGTGCGCGTAGGATGTGGAGGACAGGAAGAACGTGGAGCGACGTGGATGGTGGGACAATGAGGGAGGGCGGAGGGAAAAAGTGTGTGGTATCATCTTATACAGGAGACACAGGATAGTGGTGATGTGTCATTGTGAGCGAGCGAGGGCAATTGAAGATTTTATTTGCAAAGTGGCGTGACTCCATTTCTCTTTGTTTTCTATATTTATCAATATTAATTTTCATTAAGACGCTAGTGCATAACTTTGCCAAATAATGTGCTCGAAACGTGTGTTTCTTCTATGAAACGACTTCTAAAAATCGTTGAATTATATCTTGACTATAAGAATAAATGTAAATATATTCTCTTTTTGAAATCTTGTGTTTCGTGGAGATATATTACACCGAAAAAAGCTGTTTTTCTGTGACAGGGTGAAGGCAAGTGTGGGTGACGTGGTGAAGGGAAGTGTGGGTGAGTGAATGGACATAGGAAGGCCTAATGGGTATTAAAGAAGAGAGTGGGCGAAGGATAAGGTGAGAATGAGAGGCGTTGGTAACCACCGCAAGGTAAGGAAAGGGAGCTGAGAAAGTTATTTTATTTATTTAACAGGTAATTATTACAAACAAATCAAATTAGATTACTTGATCCTATGTGGCTAGGCCGAAGGCCTATAAGCCATTACAATACCTACATCCT
>BOPP01000041.1:2477738-2530338 GCA_017312745.1 Gryllus bimaculatus | reverse complement strand
TTTTTACAAGATAAATGGCAGAGATTTCTTCGGATTACTCATGCCTGGAACGGTATTCCTTTGTTCTGGTGGACTAATTTGTTGAAAATTAAACTGTAATGGATAGCCAAAACTGGAAATATAATTGTGATGGTTCCGAAGATGATCATTCCTTACTCATATTAGGTTTCATTTTTCTTAGCATATTTATAAATTTTCAGTAGCCAAGAAATTGGTGTATATTAAGGTACAGATACTTGTAGTAGTATTTTTGTCTGTGTGAAAAATAAAATATTAAGCAAAAATTATAATTAATAAAATAAAAATGTTCGGATAAATAAAAAAATATTAATTTTATGCAAAAGCAAACATGTCTCGTGAAATGCTTTGGCAAAGTAAACTTCAAAATATTCCAAGCAAAGCAAACATGACCAACTTTTAATCTGAATATCATCATAATTATAAATAACGATTGGATAGCAGTATACGTAGACTATTGCTAATGAAAGACTAGGTATCCAATACAGCACATTATATTGTTGAAAAGGCATAACGTGTGAACAATCACTTTTTCTTTATTTCTGAAAAATCTGATTTGATCACATGTTGGTATTTGCATAGTGATGCGCTCCACATTTATAAGATCAGCATATTTATAACAATGTTTTAGGTTTGCCCAGCTCCATCCAAGCGATCACCCCCACTACCTGACATAAATATTGCATTTCATTATGGGACAATTGACCTTAGTTGACCGCCCGAAAATCGAAATCAATCAGTACTGACTGCGATGCGACCATACCGCCGATTAAGGTCATTCTAAAAGCATATCATCATTTGCTTCCGGGCACAGGGAAAAAATCGTGTGTAATATTTTTCGTACAACCAGGTAAAGTAAACGAAATCAGTTTTAATACGTTCTGTAACTTTTTTTTCTCCCTTCCAGCATGATTTTCCCTATGGCTGCCTCTAGAGCCTCAAAGAACAGCCACCACCCTAAGTAGTATTCATATAATTATATAGCACAGCGCCCTTGGTAAACCACCCTTCGTATACCCAATTAGATAAAGAAACCTCTTAAGGAAATCTTCTAAGAAGCCAGAACGGGAAACTGAACTCTGGACGTAATACATTGTGCCTTTCAAAACGGAAAGCGACCACCCTTCCTTGAGCTAGCTAACAGCGCTGACAAAGGCCTGTTGTAAGCGATCACTTCCTTCTCTGTTGACGTTGCTGAGAGCAGCCTTGAATGGAAAGCTAAAAAAGAGGCGTGCTCACCCCGGAGAAAGCGGAAGGTCCACTGCTGCGTAGGCGTGGGTTTCGCAAGATAGCTATTTTTTGCACGGATGAATGAACATCGATATTTTCCTGGTTGGCTTCCATATTCTCTACAGAATGGTGGCTACTGATCCCACGGCTCACACCCGGTCACACCGGTCACATTCAGTCACACCGGTCACACTCAGTTCCACCACCGGTCACACTCGTCACACCCGGTCACACTCAGCACACCCGGTTCACACTCAGTCACACCCGGTTCACACTCAGTCACACACCGGTCACACTCAGTCACACCCGGCACACTCAGTCACACCGGTCACACTTCAGTTCACACCGCGTCACATCGCAGTCACACCCGTCACACTCTAGTCACACCCGGTCACACTCAGTCACACCCGGTCATCACTCAGTCACACCCGTCTATCACTCAGTTCACACCCGTCACACTCAGTCACACCCGTCACACTCAGTCACACCGGTCACACTCAGTTCACACCCGGTCACACTCAGTCACACCGTCACACTCAGTTCACACCGTTCACACCTCAGTCACAAACCCGTTCACACTCAGTCACAACCGGTCACACTCAGTCACCACCCGCGCACACTCAGCAACACCCGGTCCACTCAGTCAACACCCGGTCACACTCAGTCACACCCGGCACACTCAGTCACACCCGGTCACACTCAGTCACACCCGCGTCACACTCAGATCACACCCGGTCAACACTTCAGTCACACCCGGTCACACTCAGTCACACCCGTACACTCAGTCACACCCGGTCACACTCAGTTCACACCCGGTCACACTCAGTCACAAACCCGCGTCACACCTTCAGTCACACCCGGTCACACTCCAGTCACACCCGCGTCACCACTCAGTCACACCCGTGTCACACTCAGTCACACCCGGTCACACTCAGTCACACCCGCGTCCACACTCAGTCATTCACCGGTCACACTCAGTCACACCGGTCACACTCAGTCACACCCGGTCACACTCAGTCACACCCGGTCACACTCAGTCACCACCCGGCACACTCAGTCACACCGCGTCACAACTCAGTCACACCCGCGTCACACTCAGTCACACCCGGTCACACTCAGTCACACCCGTCACACTCCAGTCACACCCGGTCACACTCATCACACCCGGTCACACTTCAGTCACACCCGGTCCACACGCAGTCACACCCGGTCACATCAGTCACACCCGGTCCACACTCAGTCACACCCGCGTCAACACTCAGCACACCCGGTCACCACTCAGCTCACACACGCGTCACCTCAGTCACACCCGGTCAACTCAGTCACACCGTCACACTTCCAGGTCACACCGGTCACACTCAGTCACACCCGGTCCACACTCAGTCACACCGGTCACACTCAGTCACACCCGCGTCACACTCAGTCACACCCGGTCACACTCAGCACACCCGCGTCACACTCAGTCACACCCGTCACACTCAGTCACACCCGGCTCCACACTCAGTCACACCCGCTCACACCTCAGTCACAACCGCGTCACACTCAGTCACACCCAGTCACACTCAGTCACACCCGGTCACACTGTCAGTCTACAACCCGGTTCACACTCGTCACACCCGTCACACTTCAGTCACACCCGATCACACTCAGTCACACCCGGTCACACTCCAGTCACACCGGTCACAACTCAGTCCACACCCGGTCACCACTCAGTCACACTCGGTCACACTCAGTCACAACCCGGTCACACTCAGTCACACCGGTTCACACTCAGTCCACACTTCGTCACCACTCCAGTCAACATCTTCCGTCAAATGCAGTCACCACCCGTCACACTCAGTTCACACATCAGAATCCACACTCAGTCACACCCGTCACACTCCAGGTCACACTCGGTCACACCAGTCACACCCTTTTCAAATCAGTCAAACCCGGGCTCCTTTAAAATTCAAGTCAAACCCGGTCAAATTCAGTCAAAACCCGGTCAAATTTCAGGTCAAAACCCGGTCAAATTCAGTCAAATCCCGGTCAAATTCAGTCAAAACTCCGGTACAAATTCAGAATCAAACCCGCGTCAAATTCAGTCCAAAACCCGGTCAATTCAGTGCACCGGTCAAATCCAGTACCGGTCAAATCCAGATTAAAAACACTCTAGCAATTTTAGCACTATCTAAAAATTTCTTAATTTTATTTTAAAAATTAGCAGGATAAGATTTCGGATATCTGCGTCTTGCTGCCTATCTGGTGACAATCAAAGGTTAAAATTGGCTGCACTAGCGCCCCTATGGGAAAAGCAATGGCAAACTACCCTAGGTATACTTGTTTCAGGATAAAGTCTCGCAAAAAGGTGCTAGGGGCTTTTGGAGACTAGCCTTACGCAACTAATGCTGTTTTATGGCATTCAAAAGAAGAAAGCCAATATCTCTAAAAAAACACAGTTCCATTTTAAGAAATCAGAGATGATGTTAAATTTCTCAAAAACTGAACATATTGAGAGACTAGTAAGTGGGACTAGCCCCATATTTTCACCAATCGGAGGAAAATTAAAGAAAATTTGGAGCAGTTTTAGAGAATAGAATGTTTTAACAAATGTGAAACCCGCCTATTCTTCCGCGGTAAAAGTACGACAAAAAATGTAATTATTCGAGAAATATAACATGATCTTATTTGATGGTAGGATAGATTTAGATAGATAGAAAAAATCTCTATACTTTAAAATTATAGTTTTAAGACACCAAAATATTTATTATATTTTATTATTTATTATATTTTTTGTTTATTATATTATATATTAAAATATTATATTTATATTTTTAAGACACCAACTTATACTTTAGCTAACACAACCTGTAGCATTTTTTAAATTCCTTCCGAGACAAGTTTGATAAAAATATTGATTGTTAAGAAAAATTTGGAATGTTTTGGAGAGCACCTGGGCATTATTGGAGCATCTACTCAAAAAATCAAAATATGGAGTCGAAACTGCCTAATCTCCGAGTTCCGCTTAGATCAATTGCGGTAATATTCAGTTTTGAACGAAATGCACCTCATTTCCAGGCCCCAACTTGACAACAGGACGGACAGACTGTTTGCCGTCAATCTATTCTTCGGTGTCCACGAAACAGAAAATCAGGTATATTCTGGCTTACATCCACGTGGTCAGGGAATTTTTTCCGTATATAACGCAAAGAGGATTTAACCACTTTTTCGTTACAAGGACCTCGCCCAAATGAAGTTATTTGGTGTCGAAATTCACAGTTTTTCCGGCTACGATTACATACTTTCACTTCTTAGGAAAGTAAATGCGAGAAAGTGTAAAACGATTTTACTAAAAATTAATATTGAAAGTGTTCATTTTAAGTCAAATCCATTTGAAAACATGAAACCGAATAAAAATGGAATTGACATCTGCCAATAGTTTACCTCAATTGAGTTAACAGTACCAAACCGACCCATCGCAATACCAGCTCCAATGCACACTAGCGATGGCAACAAACGGATATGGCGAGGTGCGTGTTCCGCGGTTGCTTGGCCGAAGGAGCGACGTCACGGGTGCTGTGGCACGCGTCGGTACAGGTTCGGCGACATCGTAACTAAGCGCGACGCCGTGTGTAATACGACCCACGCGCCGCCCCGCGCCGCCCCCGCGCCCGCCCCGTGCCGCCCACGCCCCGTGCCGCCACGCCCCGTGCCGCCCCACGCGCCGCATACTCGCCTATCCACCCCACGCTGCCCCCGCGCCACCCCCGCCCAGCGCCGCCACCGCGCACTCCACTAAGCGCCGCCCCCACGCCGCCACGCCCCAGCATCGCCCCCGCACCGCCTTCACCCAGCATCGTCCAGGCGCCTACCCACTCTCACGCCAACCGCATGCGACACCTCCGCGGCCGCCCCCACGCCGCCCATGCCGCGCCACCGCGCGGCTTATTTCGCGTCACCCACGACCCGCCCCCGCACCTACCCACGCCCCGCGCCCTGAAACCGCATCGCGCATCCCAAGCAACGCGTGATCAATTAAAGCGCACGCAAGCGGAGAGCACCCACCACTGCGTGTGCTCAGGCGACGCAGCAGCCCCCGCAGCCGTCGCGTGTCCTCGGTTCGCGTCGCGTCGGCCCCATATGGCGCTCGCCGCCGGAACCATTCCGTTGGGCCCGGCCGAGCCACAATACTCCGATTTAAACAAGTAGCACGTCAAGGTCGCGATTGGACGGAGTCCCCCAATTGAATGACTGTGTCCCCTTCTCCAGCCAGCTAGTAACCTTGAAGTGCCACTGTATTTAAATCGGAGCATATACTGCCCAATTCTTCCCCATACGGGACAGTTTCATCCAATCGGGAGCTCGAACTTCACCATAATGACGTCACTATGGCGACAGGCAAGCTTCCGATTGGATGAAACCGTCACCAGCTGATACCTGCTAGGGTCAGAGTTAAATAAATCGCAGTATTGTTCATCACCCCACCGCGCCCAAAAGAAGTTTTGTCACATTCCTGAACATTCCTGTGAGCAAATGAAGGGTGAGAATTGGTAATATTCTTCAGAAAGAGACATTCAAAACACCAGGAAGGGAGAAATCGAGACACTGATGGGTAAAACGAATTCCATCTTCCTTTACTTAACACAGTGAATTAATACTAAGAATACTCTCGAAAATGCTTTCTTATAGTTTCCTTGATTGTAACATCTAGACATAGGCACAAAATAAATTTAAGACCACATAGGACGGATGTCGGGAAATTTTCTTTCACAAATCGAACGGTAACGGAATGGAATAGATTGTCTGCAAAAGAGTTTGAATCCTTTCCTCGAAGCGTTCAACACTTAGAAAATTAATATTGTGTATTACTAAGTAAATGAGGGACTTAACTGAGAATAGTAAGTTTTAAGAGCGATGCGTAAGTAATATATTGTGAAGTGAGATGTCGTGTAGAACAGAAATAATGAAGGAAATGATTGAAGGGTCATAGTGAAGTGCAGTGCAGTAAAGTTAAGTGAAGTGTGCTTAATTGAAAAAAATTCAGAGCGGAGTTAGATTATAGATGTTTCTTTATTTAGGTAATTTAAATGTTTTATGACTTACACAGTTTTATATCATTATTTTTATTATTAATGTTATTTTTATTATTATTATTATTATTATTATTATTATTATTATTATTATTATTAATATATAATTTGCGTGTTAGCTGTATTATCTTATTTATATAATTATCTGCAACCGGGTTTTGCCCATTTGCGGTTCAAATAAATTTATCTTATCTCAAAATCAAAATCATATACAAGGCAACTACTGTGCGTCAATTGTATTCCTGGCGAAGAGAAATTACTACTTTCTTATCAAGAGACATCACAATGCCTTGCCCTACATCTCTCCCATTAATACAAAGCCATAGAAACGAGGCTAGAGCGGTGAAAACCTCTGCAGGTATAAAATAGAGAGAATGCACGACATATCGACAGTCTTTTTAGTCTACAAACGTACAATTTGGATATTGTAATGAATATATGAAACGTTATAATGATAACTCTTCACTCCACCGGAAAATGTTTTGAATATATTGCCTTCCCGTATTAACATATGCGAATACCAGTCTGTTTTTCGAAGTACTACACACCAAAGGTTCATGAATTGCATTACGTCACTGTGACAGTTACATTTGAACACATTTGAAGTAATGAATATATTTTTAACCTATTTAAAGTGAGCCTTTAATTCTAACATTTTTTTTGAACTCAAAAATACCTCAATATATGGTAACTATATTTCATTTTCACGGAAAACAATACTAAGATTTCGTCTTCTCTCCCGCAGTTTTCATCAAATTTTCTGTAATATAGTTTAATGTATGAATGTAAATGTGTTTGCGAAGTATCTTCTTGGTTTTAGATTATCATTTCATGAGGTTCTACAGATAAATTTAGGAAAATTCTAAATTTTAATACAAATAATTAGTTACTGAACCTCATAAAACCTTCATTAGCCGATCTTTTATCTCACTGGAGTGTGCAATTTTTATAGTCACAGGTTTTACCACATTCTTCCAACATTGATATTTTTCAGATCATGAAGAGTGCTAATTTACCTAGAAGGCAATATAGGTTCCCTTCCCGCAGACTCGCTGTCTAAAAACGATACTGGATATTTTAAGGCATCAATCAGTCTCGTTCTCCTCCTATAGTAATAAAATATACAAATCTATTCGCACAAATGCTCGGCCCCACACGCCGTATAATTATTATCTGAACCTAACCTAAAGCACATTTAACGAGCATGTCAAAGGTAGCAACGACCATGAATTCGCAAGGATTAAAAGCGGCTGCGTCCACAAACGCTTTGACGATCGTCAGAAGAATCAGATCTTTTTGAAACGTAAAAATGCTGTTTAACGAACCATCAGCCATTCCACATTCATCAAAGTGTTCGACAGAGCATGTCAGTGAGCTAAAATCGGGTGTTGGGGTTCCATGTGACCGAAATATAAACCTACTCTAGTTAGTTTCAGATACGATGGCATTCATTTGTCAATATGTGTTTAAAAAATGAGAGGAACTTGCTGGAAACATTATTGTTTGACGTATGACTTCAAAATGTATTACGTTTTTAGTAACGTATTTTTAAAACACCCATAGTTAAATACTCATTTCCATTTTTTAATGTTGAATTTCTCCCTACGAAACAACAGCTGCTAAAAAGGCGCATTATTCCCCTAATTATTTGTAACGGTAACCGATAAAATATTGCCACTATTATCCCTTATCCGTTCAGCTCTACCTTGAAAAACGTTCAAGTAAAAAAATCTTGGAAGACACGAATTTGCACTTTTTATATTTGGGGAAATTTTATTAAAAATATTTCATGAAAATTTAATTTATAATCTCGAGAATAACGGCATTTTCAATTTAGAATAACATTATTCTAGAGCGTATACTTTGCTACATAATTTTGATAAAGGTGTCGAATCATTTCATCGTGTAAGTGAGCCCATAAATATGTATATTACGGATTGTAATTTGTTCAATATCATGCTTGTAACATATCTCTTCCCCCCAGACGTGAATAATAATAATAATAATAATAATAATAATAATAATAATAATAATAATAATAATAATAATAAAAGCATGGTTCATGCCAGGGAACACCAATAGCTGGAATTTTTCGGTTTATCCCGAACTTAAAATGCCAAAAATATCCAATTTTTGGGGTGTACAGTGGATTAAAAAAAGATTGACATTTTTTTATAGAGTCTAAAATTAACCTTTAACATTTGGGCAAAATTATTGAATGTACTGAGTGCAAAACTTGATTTACTGATTAGAAGCCTTAACTTTTGTCTAAAGGAATGATTACTTATAATTTTGAACAAGTTCAAAAGGCTTAAAAGTTTAGAACATGGTTTGTACCTGAGAGAGGGACCGTGATAATTTTCCTTTTCGCATTTGCATAACGTTGCAGTTTCCGTATTTTGCGAGTTAGTAACTTCATATTTCATGTATTTTTTTATTTCGATCCTTAATTATCTTTTTGGATGCATTAAACACTACGCAGAAACGACTGGCTGTTAGAATTAGCTATTGTTGGCAATTGACAGCCAAATTAATTCAACTTTGGCGCCACGCTACGGACAGCTCAGTTTCACTGTTCAAACTTCCCGAAGTGTTGCAACAACAACTGATGTCTTTCTTGAAGTGGTTAGTCGGGTTCAAGCGTGAGCAACGTGGCCATAAAACATGCCCATCAGTGTCTCGTAAAATATGCTCGTGACCTAGCCACACGATCACTCACGAACTCGGGACCACGCTGGTCGATGCAGTCATGTGTTTGACGCACTCGCCCTGCACAAAGCTCGCTTGGCCCGGGAACAACGCCCTCGTCGTCGCTCTTTTGTCACGCGCCCCGCCACGCCGCGTCGCACCGCGCCGCTCCGCCTTGTTTGGGCCGGGGCAACGTGTTGCATAATGTACGGGGGCAACTGAGGGGAACAGAGTGCGTTGTTCGGGTATGTTATAAATCAGAAATGAGTCGTGCGATGTTGCTGAAGTCAAGGATTGCCGGAGCGGGGGCGTCCACAGACAGAGCTGTGTACGTGTCACTGTGCCCGGCCAGCTCAGCATCAAGTGTGATCCGAAATATTGAACAAAATATTTCTATTACGTTGAGATCTCTTATCAAAAACTCAACGTTTATGTTGTGCACACAATGTAACTAAATACGAGCAAGCGGGATAAAAATTCAGCTACGAGGACAAAATATACTTTTCTCTGCCAAAATGATATCATTTTCAAACTAACGACACATTATATTATATTTCAACATCAACAACCAGAATGTGCAGAAATAAAATAAAATATTAAATCATGTGTATCGAACAATAGTTGTAAGTGGACATTCCAAATATTTGGATAATTGTAATGTTTCATTTTTTCAACATTCTCAAATTTCATATTTTTGTCACACGTGTTAATATCATAAATTGCCCATGCCCATACCCCTCGGGTGGAGAGCGGGGGCATGAGCAGCGGGGATAACTTTCAGTGGTGCGATCCTGGGTTATATTCCCGTTCTGCGCACAAATACAGCTGCAGTTTTCCCACACAATCGTTTCAGTTTCTATAGCTGTGTGACAAAAGAAAAGCTCAGTCAGGCGAAATATAGAAGTGATGAGAACACTCCTTACTCCGTCGACCTTACTCCGAAGTGTGGATAATAAATAATACATGGCCCGGGATTGGGAACACCGGTAGCTGGTAAATGTCGAATTAATCCGACCTTAAAATGCCAATAGAATATATAATTAATAATGTATAATATATAATTATTTGAAGTATAATAACATTGTGCACAATTAGTTAAATAATTTTTAAACGAACAATTGAAGAAAAAGATTTTTCATTAAAATTGCAATAATATTTAAGACGCTTTGACTGCAACTGCGTGCCTTCCACAGCCATTGTAACAGCAGGACTCGGAATCCATGAGGGTAACAGCAGGTTTTGGCAGAAGTTCACTTCATCAGTACATTTTTTTTCAGTTCGCTCACTTGCAAATGATTTTGACCCTATCTCTCGCAAAGCCATCGTAATCATTACGTTTATTTGTTTCCCGACGAGTTAAATCTTCCCTTCTTACAATAATTTCTCTGTAATATGTTGTTTACAACACATCTTTAACACCTTCAAGATCAAAGAAACAAAATATAAAGTCATGAAGACAAGGCCACAAGCTAGATACTACATCTAAAGGCCATAAGTTTTAGATTCTAATGAATTCGAAGGACGATTGGCCCCCAAACTATAAACACACCAAAGAAATGCGTGGCAGCAGAAAACATGTGCTGAATCGTACAAAGGAAGGGTAATCGCTGCAATAAACAGTGGCGAGAACCCAGCCACATGAAGGAACGAGTGCCAAACGGTAACAACGGCTGAAAACAGGATCAGTTATGAGCTCTTTAAACGGCCGAGTGCATAGAGCATCGCTTGCGCACACACAAACACTTGCATGCGCGCGCTGCGAAGCAGAGACGGCTCAGAAACGCGGCGCGCAATCTGCGTGATGGCGTTCGATCTCTCCTCGCACAAAAGCGCCATCTACCCACTGCTGTGCGCGACACGCCAACGGTGTTCCTCTTTTACTTTGAACACAATCGCCTGTCGCTCCGCCCCGCCCGTCGCCGTATGGCTATTTGCGGCAGCGCCCCGCTCGCGTTGCCCGGCCTCCAATTACTGGAGCAGCGCATGTGATCCGCATGCAATGGAGACGCGTATCGATAAAGTATTATAAAATAGCCGTGTCGGCGTAGCACACCTACGGAGTGAATAGTGAATCCCTTTCGGAGCGTAATCTAGTAAATGAACCATTCAGTACGTGAATAGATACATCCAACTGAAGCCGCTGAATACCTGGCAATTTACAGCTTTATACAAATACAGTATTACAACTTGGATTTCACCTTCAATATAAAAATGGATGTTTTGTAGCATTGCTACGAATGGTTGTCTCTCAAGCTGTAATATACCTATAGCATGTATGTTTTTTAATGCGTGAATATATGTCTATTTCGTTACGTCATTTCTTTACCCTAGGGTTCAAATACCGTGTACAGAACACACAAGTTGTTTCATGGGCCTTACTGCCATTAATTCGGCGATGGACCTGTCTGAAATAGTTTTTTTCTCGATACTAGATCCACGACGATTGTTTTACAACGTTGGATGGCCAAGACATGCTGACGTGGTCACAACTACGTGTTTCGGATATATTACATTTCTAATGAAAGGATAATTTTACCATTTCACCTTTTCAAAATAATCTTAAAAGAAATATAGATGATTGTAACGCAAATAAAAGTGAAATACGTATATAGTTTATTCAAACACAAATCTAAGAGAACTGTTATGTCGTAAGTTCGGTTTCGGTTAACAATACAGTAGAATAACACATGATGATTTCTCAAACAAATCTGTTACTACACAATAGTTAAACTGATCCAGACTACTTGGAAACACCTTGAGAATGAAAGCTGGGTTTGGATTGGACGATGACAGCTAGAGGCGGCAACCTGAGGCGCCTTTCAGTAAATACGTCAAGGAGGGATGCGGCGTGGCGGGAGGGGGGGAGCGAGCAGAACGTCCCAGGAAGGCGGGTCCACGATCTGTATGTAGATGGCGTCAGGCAGCGGGGTGGGCGGGGCAGATGCGGGCTGCCACAGTGGGGCGAACGAGTAATTGTAACCGGGAGTCCAGCCGTCGAGACCCGGTTTTGATTGACTGATGAGATGAGTGATTGTGATGAGTGATTGACTGATGAGTGATTACTGATGAGTATTGACTGATGAGGATGACTGATGAGATTGATTGACTGATGAGTGATGACTGATGAATTATTGACTGATGATGTATTGACGATGATGATTGACTGATGAGTGATTGACTGAGAAGATTGACTGATGAGTGATTACTATGATGAATTGACTGATATGATTGATTGAGATGATTGGCTAAATAATTATGGAGCGTCAATGCTAAAACAATTATTCCCGTAAATGCTGACAATGTGTCTTCCTCTAGAAGTGGTTGTGAATCTTCTCCTGCTGGATGTTAGATTCGCGCCGACCACGGGGTTTATCCCCAACCAGATATCTCGCAGTGGGAACCGCCCCAAAAGGAGAAGTTCTAAGCTCCCATAAGATCTCCTGCACGTGAGCAGTGACTCCCAAACGAAACACTAAATATTACTTCCTTCTCTTATTACATCTTATTTCACCCATTGTATTTGTCAATATCCAATGCCGTCGTCACAACATTGATATATGACGCAATTTACAAAATTCCCACAGATGTGTTGACATTTTTTTATTTTACTTTCATTTCATTAAATCATTTATTATGTAAGAATGTATATTTGGCAATTATTTTTCAACAGACGACTACAAACTCACAACAATAGCTCAAAAATCACGTATAAACATCCAAAAAACAGCATAAGAAACTCCAATATTACGTCAGTATTAAACTACGTTCATATTATAATGTCTGATCTTTGAACAATAGTAGTGTTTGTTTCCTCAGGCGCGTTGTTCGACCCACTGCGAAGCAACGTGAAGCCGCGCCCGCCGCAGCCGGAGGAAAAATTGATGAAGGATTTGGCAGACGGCCCGATAAATTAGGGCGCCCAATGCGACGCCGTTGGCGGCTGGAGAGCGAGTGGGAGAAGGGGTCGGGAATAGCGCCTGGGAAAGTTGAAAAGAGCGACGCGAAAGTATCTCCTCTAACAGGATGAAGCTCGCGTCATTGTCCAAATCGAAGGATTTCGCCCGAGGAGGCGCAAGATCCCATGGTCTCAAACTTACGTAAAAAAATTGTTAATTTCCAAATTGTGATTAGTATGTCTCCCGATCAGCGTAATCAAACTTCGGAGGTCTCGTTATCTTAGTTCTCAGACCTGAGATACTAGACAAGCCAAGCTTTTAAACGGTTTTTGGGTATGTGTGTCCGTGATATTCAATTGTCGTCTCAGTGTCACCATTTAGGAGAGGCAATATGTCGGATACTCGTATTTTTTGCACGGTTAAAATAGTTAACTGTCCGAACAATGAAATGGTTAAATTGTCGTTTAACATGGCAGCCTTGCGAAATTACATAATTTTATTCCCCGCTCTCCATTCTATACTCTGTTTAAAAAAATGCCATAGAATTCATCACCAGTATTCTACATGTTTTGTGAAGAACATTGCGGATCATCTATGGTTGATCAATTCATAGAATAGGGGAATCATAATTCGTTATCTGCAAAAACGTTATTAAAATGTTTACCTTAAAACAAATCAAAGTTGTGCTCGAATACTTATCTTCATGGTATCAATGTTGATCAAACAAAATAGTATCACATCCTTGAAAAATAATATAACAAGGATAAATCAATTTTACATTTAACGAAAACGAATACTAATAGCACTACAGACATTGTGGTTGTTGTGTATAACAGCATACAAAATAAAGACAATTCAAAACTCAGACTTATAAACCAATATTTATAGGTACATTTATTTAAAAGTGAAATACATGCAATTTTGTGTAACATTTCGAAAAAAATTGTAAATTCTTAACATATTAATTAGTCATACAAAATTGTACAACTGATCTCTCGAATAGGAACAACTACCAATGTTTAAATTTGAGCATAAACACGATTTTGTACATAAGAGAAAATTATAAACATTTTTTAAAGTAAACTATTATTGTATTTCACACGACCACTGCCGTTACAGTTTGGCAAGCAACCAACGAAGGGTTATTAATGAAAATAACTGCAAACGATAATACAGAAAACACAAAACTTCTGCCGCTAATATCGAAATATTGCATTTTCTGCGCCAATAACTTAACTGTTACTTCAAAACTTTCAATTCAACCAAGAAGCTAGCAACGAACTGTTGCCAGCGCGTTGTCGAAACTACGTGTATTCGCTTTTCAAATATCGATCCTCGGCAAAATTCTTATTTTTACCTCTATTCAGATTTCAACTTGCTTATCTATTAGTCATAAAACATTATACACCATTAATAACACTAATACTCTTTAGCGGCGATTTGTTCACATTTTTGCATTTATGAGTACATGAGCTTTAAATGATGCCTTAAGTTTTTCGGGAACGCAACAGTTTTTTATGAAAAAGAGTTCAAATACCGCATTATCAGAAACTCTCAAATGCCATTTTCACAACAATGGCTCCAGAATTATTCTTTAAATTTTTCGTACGGATAGTGCTAATAGCACTGTTTGAGATGACATCAATTTAATTTTGCTATATATTTCTTTGGTTTTTTAATTACACAAATATATTTTTTAAATAACACTCCCGACGTTAATATACAAACTTCTAGCGATTTGTAAAAACTATACAATATGCGAGGAATGTGCGAGATTCAAATGAAATATTTCGAAAACTCAAAAGCTAAACGCCATTTTCCTTAAAACGCTACATTTCTCAATGAAAATTGCCATTTTTACGAAGTTTTACTTTTCTTTAACTGAAATGTTGTTAAAAAAATGGTTCGTGTCTGCTTTTAGGAAACCAAAAGACAGAAGAAAATGTGCTTTCGGCGGCGATAGATGGCAGCATGCAAGAGTATCAGCAAAGTCCGAAAAAACAGTGCAGGCCAAAGAAAATACAAAACTAATACGAGAAAGTCTTTGCCATTCTGTGCCATTACTAGTTTCATTTATTTTGACACCATAATTTTTTGATAAGAATATTTATAATGACAGTGCAATATTAAGGAGGTTGTAGTTGTAGTTACAGAATTAGTTGTCCCCGTTAAAGTTTTAGAGAATTCTGAAAAGAGATGCGGTTACACAGAGAAAACGTGATAGGCTCATGAAGAGTACCAGTATTAGCAACAAAGTTATTGCTACATAATTATGAAGTATTAAAAACCTCATTGTTACAAAAAACGCTCATTTTAATACAGAAAGTCTAACGCTCATGCGCACAAGCTGAGCGGCATTACCTAAGTTCCCGCGCTCCCGGACAAAAGAAAAACGGAAAATCAGTCTACCGGTGGATGTCGAACAAGGCAGAGCCCGTGTACTCTGGCCATTCTTTGCGAAACATAACTCCAGAGAATAGTTGTCGTAATCAGCGATACTGTCAAACAAGTCAAAATCAACAAACTTGCATACTTTAAGGTGTTATTTTGTGGAGACCAAAATCAAGCCAAAGGGTAATTTCTTCAACGGTTGTGGTGCCAAAGGCGAGAACAACGTATTCTACCTGGAAGTCCGCACATTGCTTCTGTATCTTAATTTCAGCTTAATCTATTGGTATCAAAATTTAAGCAAGGCTAGCATTTGCACTCAATATTATTCCTGTATGTATTAGTTTTATTGATTACGCAATAAAAATTTGTTCACAACCCTGAACAACACATGTTCACACATTAATTGTAATCATTCATTTCACTCCCGTGCATAACCTTCCACACAAAGTAGATAGTTCTAAAGTGTAAAGGGAGCTACCAGAAAATCAAAATTACCATCGCTCTTCAGAATATAACACTCATGTTTGATATTCGTAGAATTTTCTTTTTCTATACTATAAGAGCAGAACATGTTTTTTGCTATTTCAACAAAAATGTTGGAAAATACGAAAACACTAATAACATATCAAAAGCAATGAAGAATAATAAAGAAACAGTACCCAGAGTTTGAACCAATTAGGTTATTCATGTTGAATATGCTCGTTGCTCGTTAATGCAAAAAAAATCAAGTGCGAGATTGCACGTCTCTATCCCTGAAAGCTGTTGCCTGAATACTAATTAGGTATCTGGAACGGATAAACAAAAAAATCCCACTGAGTATTGATTTCAACGCAAAGGGAAAATGCCCCATCATGATAGAAAAAATACGGTAAAATATACTACCACTTCATAAACCACTTGAGTGTTGGAAAGCTGATCACCGTCATGGAAGTATATCATTAATTCCATAAGAGGACTCTGAATTAGCAAGTATTTCTAACTGCGTAAAGAAATACGTTCATTGCTATAAATTTACAAATGCTTATTTCGTTCCTCTAATTAATGAGATAGGAAATTTCACTCGAAATTTTGCATAGATCGCTAGTTAACAATTAAAAATTGGATTTAATGTAAATTAAGTTATTTCATGATAGTTATTGTTACTTCTCTTTAGTCTGAATTCAAGTGTGAAAGTGTTTATTGTTCTTTCCATTAGCAAAAATAAAATATTTTAATATCTGTTATATTATAAATTTTAATAAAAAAGCAGTGGTATTACATTATATAAAAATATTGAATGACATATTAATATTTAAAACTTTTCTTCCCATGTATTGACAATCATGTCACTTTCCTTCAAAAGAAGATATGAAATAAAGGTGAGTTGTCATGAGAGCAGCTTGATGAAGTGACATTTTCACATGTTATTTAAAATATCAAAGGGTTTATTTGCATAACAATTATCATTTTAAATAATACCCCTTACGAAAAACAGTAGAAAATCTACGTCATTCTATAGCAAGACTTACTTTACAATATTGTACTACAATACTTACAATCTTAAAATATAATCAAAAGTAATTCAAAATACTTAAATTGTACGACACATTAACACTTGTATAATATTTTATGTTCAAATAAAATTTTATCTGTGAAAAAGCGAAAATAATCCAACATAGCCCAAGCATTTATTCATTACAATCTGATTAACAAAGCTCGGACAGTTGCTTAATTAATATTATACACTTTGAACCACTATTATGAGGTTGCATCTGACCATTCCATCAATGAGGTCATACACCCCATATCACTTCCTACCACAATAATTTATCAGAATGAAAAAGCAATGTATCCTATGTATAGTGTAAAATGGAAGAAATTTTATTTTCACATCCCGTCACTCGACCGAATCCACCCCACCACCGGCTTAGTTTACCTCAGAGCCAGCATTGCCGTTTTCTCTGCAGCGTCTCTGACCGGCACGTCCTAAGGTTTGAGTCCCGCTGGTGGTGGCACATTTTCGACACTAGCTATGTAGCTAGGACAAATTCAACCGCTTTCTGGAGGAAAAAGGTAGCTGCTTCTGTCATCTGTAGTTCGTGTTTTATTCAATTGATAACAGGCGAATGTTGGAGCATTACTCTTACAAACACACTATGGACTGCGCACCATCATTTCTACATTTCAGTTTTCCAATCTTGCCCCCTCACACACAAACACAAGCACAAGCACATTACCCTTTTATGCTTCGGGATTTGGCAACTCTGGTGTTGCAATCTGGCAACTGACAGTTCTATCGTAAAGTTGGATGTTTTGAGGTTATACGTACTCAGAACGTTTTGACATACGAGCGTTATTTGTGTTCTTTAAAGTAACAAAATATTCATCTAGGCCCCAAAAATAAAATTAAATCTTTAACATTTTCGTGCGATTATTTTTTACAACTTTCGACGTGGATTAACTCAGCAACAGTGCATGGATGAACTTAATTCAATTTTTGACGATGAAGCTCCATCAAGGACCAGTGTTTATCGATGGTATGGTGAATTCCATCGTGGTCGTAGTTCACTCCAAGAAGAATTTCGCGAAGGTCTTCCAAAATCAGATGTTGCTCCGAAAACCATTGATGATATTTGCTGAACTGATATTTGCCAGATCATTTGACCTATCGTGAGATTGAGACAACCTTAGGAATTAGTGGGACCAGTATACATTCAATATTGCATGAACGTTTGACTGTCAAAAAAATGTTCGCGTTCAATCCCACACAATTTATCAATCGCTCAAAAAAAGGCTCGTGTCGATTGGTCGAAAGAAATGCTCAAAAAATACTATCGCGTTGTTTCGAAACTCGCCTATTACGTCGTGACAGGTGATGAATAGTGAATTTACACGTATGAGCTCGAAAGTAAACAGCAGTCGACTATATGGGAGTTTCATGATGAGAAAAATCCAACAAAAATTGTTCGTGCACGAAGCATTTCCAAACAGGTAATCGCCATTTTTTTGAAAAAACTGGACATGTCGCAACCGTATCACTAGAACAACGCAGAACAATCAATTCTGAGTGGTACACAATGATTTGTTTGCCACCTGTCTTCCAAAAAATCAAAAATTCCAACCGCCGAAGACGGATCACTCTTCACCACGACAATGCAAGCTCTCACACATCAGCTCAAACAACTGAATTTTTGAGGACTCAAAACATCGATTTGATGAGTCATCCGACGTATAGTCCTGACTTGGCACTGAATGACTTTTTTTATTCCCATGTGTAAAAAACAAACTGAGAGGTCAACGTTTTTCGAGACCTGACGGATTTTCGATGATTAATATTTGTTTTTTGTTCTCTAATCCTGAAATATAAAAGGCAACGCTCGTATGTGTCAGGAGACTCGCCGAGCGCTTAGAGCTTGTCTCGGTTGGGTCGTTGCAGCACTGGAAGCGCTATCTGATGGGAGAATTCCCCACAAGTCAACCGTAGATCTATCGGCCATACCGATTGTCCTCTCCGACAAAACTGACATATTTTCTAATTTTCAAGTGTTGGTCAAAAATTACCATAAACATATTTGCGATACTGAAACGAAACCAAATGCGATAAGAACATTTTATGGGGTTTCAGAAAAATTGAAGAATTTTCGTGAGCCTTTTCGAGATATTTGACGTAAGTGGAATTGAAAACTGAAGCTCGTAAATTGTGATTTAAGAAGCGAGAAAGAGACATGTAGCATATTTTACAAAACCTCATGTAGACAGTAACCTTTTCCTTGTTTCAAAGATCAAATGTACAAAGTTTCATATTGATCGGGATAGGAACGACAGGTTTTTGTATAAATATAACAAACAAGTAAAATAGAAAATAATGATCTGAAAAACTATTCTTAATTACACCTGCTCCAATGCAAGAATTTGGGCCAGGCAGCCCGCGGGTTCCACTGTGTTGCCAGCGCGTCACTCTCTTTTCACTATTGTCAGAATAATATTTCTGCCTGCTTGACAGCTGAGGGCGAGGTAGAGTGTGATGTTGGCACTTACCCGGGCGCCACACACGTGGTCGTGTGGTCATTCGCCCTTCAGATCACAACAACAGCAGCAAGAAAAAAAATCGCAATAGTACCCAATAGTAGAAGACTCAGAACCACAAACATAACCACACTATAGATAAATAGGTGCTCTTGACCACTTGGTGAGGCAATTTTTAGGCTACTTGGTGATTTAATTTGCCGTTGCTTTGCGTGTACCTCCCCTTCCGTTAGGCTGACTGCACTAGCAGCTAAACGTTGGAGCTGTGCACGCCAAGCGGGCCGCCTACTTAAACAATAATCTAAAGGTTTGCAAGTGGATGATTTCTGAAATAATTTTTCGACAAATGAAAAGAACAAAGGGAATAAATTTGAAATTGTTTTAGTTCATCTATGGAAATTCTGTAAATCCTGAAGACTTCATTTACATAGACAAAATAATAAAAATATATTTTTGCCTAGAACATCGTACACGATGTGAAATGGTTTTCCAAACCAGAAGAGTACGTAAGTGATGACAAAGATGATACAAGAGAATACAATAGTTCAAGGGTCATTCACGGATTCAAAGACTGCACTTTGATATTTTTTAGCGTGTACAATTTAAAATCATGTGTGGTCAAATCACGGAGAAAAACAAACCACTAAATTTATTAATTAGAGTGTGGACAGTAATCAGTAAAACTATACATTATTTAAGCCAAATTAAGCTATTAAGGCATTTAATATATTAGATATTAA
The DNA here is from genome assembly GCA_017312745.1 of Gryllus bimaculatus. NCBI lineage: Eukaryota > Metazoa > Arthropoda > Insecta > Orthoptera > Gryllidae > Gryllus > Gryllus bimaculatus. The sequence continues at coordinate 2,510,301 of BOPP01000041.1, read as the reverse complement.
GTTATTGTAGTGAAAGCTAAATTAACATATTAAAGTTTTGGGTTAAGGTATGGAAACAATGAAATAGCAAAATCAATCATCGAGGGGAATATTTTATATTTATACTGACAACTTCTGATATAGTGAATTAAAAATAGCTCTTAGAGATTTTCTATAATAGAAGTCGACTATATAAATAGGAAATTAAAAATTGCAAACACAATGAGCGGTTGGAATTTGAATGTCATTTCCATTGATCCCAACTACACCAGATTCATTGAAATTTCATTATTAAAGAACGAAATAACATCCCATTTCAGAATTTTTTAAATGCTTTGTTTCTGTAATAAATTCATACTAAGAAGCAGAATATCCAAAAAGAAAAGAAGGTGTTTACAAATGATTATTCTATTCACAACTCCCTTTCTCCAAAGTCTTTTTTTCTATCCACGACTTGCAGTTCTTTGTCGCATTCCAGTCCTTTGAAATAAAACGTGATTTTCGCTAATGCACCATTGCGAGAATACACTCTTCTCTGGCTTCATTCGAGTTTTCGAGAAATGCATGGCATTCCAGGGAACTGTAGTTAATCGTTGAGCGGCGAGAGGGTAGACAGTTTCCGCCTTCTTTGATCGCGCTGCGTGAAAGAGGCCCAATCGACTAGCGCTTTACTATTTGTCTCGAATTTTCTTTGGCGCTTGCCGTGCCGCTGGTTCGGTGAAAATAAGCAGGAGATCCAGTAACACGCTTTTCTGTGAATCGCAACGGTCTTTATGTAACACAATAAGAGAGAAGAAAATTTGCGATAATGCATCTGAGTTAAGCGAAATTACTGTTTTCTTGTCTGGATGTAAATGAAATATTCTGTCATCTATTTTTCATTAAATTAAAATTGATTGATATTTATTGAACCACTATCTAAAATGTTACAAAAATTAAAACAAATATTTAAGATGTGCTAAATCGGGCCTATTTTTTACTGTGCCACGTGTGTCCAAATAGTATATTGAACATTATAAAATATTATATATAAATTTTGTTATTTTTAACTATATTTAGAGACCGAGTCTCGTTCTAAATTGGTTTTATTAAAACAGCAGGATTCTAAACGACAATGCAGATCAGCATAAAAAATAATAAGTATGTTTTTGGGAAGGTATATTGGATTTGTTATCACAAGATGTAGATAATGAAGACATTACACAAAAACACTTCAGATTGTCTCAGTACATTCACGTATACGCTTTTACACTCGTTTACCGTTTTATTTCGATTGTATCGACTTCCAAGTCACTCCTTCATTTCTAGTACATGTGTTTTCACTTATCAACATGGTCGTACATTGATCAACCGTATAATTCGGTAATGACAAAGTTTAAACTTAGTTGTCAACTTTCAATTTTTTACTAATAATAATTCTAGAACTTCAACATACTTTTCATAATTCGGCATAAACTTTAAGTCCTAAATTATTTGTGATAGACTACCAGCAACGCCTCTTCTCATTGGCTACGTTCCCTGGTCTCGTCTTTGAAGTCGAGTTTTGACGTCAATTCAATAAGTGCTCCGCTACGAAAATTGGTTCTCACAACATAAAACACGAATACTTACATCCAAAATATACTTTGAAAGTGGAAGCCTTGAGTGAGACATTGATTTCCAAGATGCAAACACCGAATAGTTTTGAAGAAGATATGTTTCAGTCTGTCAGATTACTTTTCGTTAAGTGGATACTTGTTAATGAGGTTTCGTCGAAATACTCGTAAGTACAAAAATCACAAAATATCAGTTCATATATCGCCATTGGTAAAACCAGTGCACTCGTTTTGAAAGAGGAGGACTATTTTCATTAAAAACCACTTCAACTCAGATTTCATCATATCGCACGTAATATACGTATAGGCAAAAAACTACGTGGCTCGACTACGAACACGCTGTTGTATCAACAGCAAATAATTAACTGCCGGCGTATATTGAGTTGAGAGTGCGAATATTGAGTGCAGTAAGCAAAGCCGTATGTCGACTTGTTCACAGTTGCGTGGGCGCCACTTCCAGCTCAATAGAGCGGCAGAATGGGCGGAGGATAATTTTGTTTTCGCCAGCGCTCGCTGCGCGGCTGCTGTAGTGTTGCGCGCCACCGGTAGAGGGAGCGACTTTCTACGACTTCCGTGTCCGCCTACAGGGCGCGACACAGTGGGGCAGATGCGATCTGCGCGGGGCCGTCATTTGGCGATTGCGTGAATAACGGGTGCACCTATGTTGAAAATATCGAAATCAAGATCGTCGTTAATTTGTATTCAATAAGAAAGTTTGAAAGTAGTTCTTGATAATGAAATTACATTCGAATATTTATGCATTTCTTTTTAAAATCAGAACTTAGAAGTAAAATTCGATCCATTATTATATTATATATTCAAAAAATAAGCCTAACATATTATAATCTATGGTCAAAAACGCAAATAATGGAAAATGTGTATTGTATTCTTTAACACCATTAATGAAGTATTGATATTCCGTTATTGTAATGACAGCCACACAACCTCACAGGAGCTTTTATTTCATATATGATCTTGATTGATTATTTTGTGTATTCGGTCAGATAACTGCTATGGTCATTAGTCCTGTAATTACAGTACATGTTATATTACTGGATGTGGAGTGTTCAATTCACGCTGGAATATGATGTCCGACATACCCAACGGCTCTGCGAGGATTCCCCACTCCAGGTATCTTCACCAGCGCTCCACCCCACCGGTTATCACCCCAATCTCCCGACATATTCGGAAGAGTAATTCACGTAAGCGGAAGTATGTGTGTGTGAGAGGTAGTGAGAGAGAGAGAGAGAGTGAGAGAGAGAGAGAGTGAGAGAGAGAGAGAGAGAGAGAGTGAGAGAGTGAGAGAGTGAGAGAGTGAGAGAGTGAGAGAGTGAGAGAGTGAGAGAGTGAGTGAGTGAGTGAGTGAGTGAGTGAGTGAGTGAGTGTGAGTGTGAGTGAGTGTGAGTGAGTGTGAGTGAGTGAGTGAGTGAGTGAGTGAGTGAGTGAGAGAGAGAGTGAAATATTAATATAGCAAACAGAATTGGACCTATAAATTGCTATAGAACTACGAGGTTAATAACTTAATGCAAAATATGCACTCGACAGCTAGAGCTTGTAGAGTTACAATGTTAGCAATTCAAAACTTAAAATGAGTTAGAAAATGAAATACTAATCTAGGAAACGTTAACGGCCACATATTTCTTAGTGTAAATTCATTATTCTAATTTCTGCCACGATTTTCGGCCCCCGACCTCACTGTGGGTGAAAGTTATGTAGAGAACGGATGATCACGATATGAGGTTCCAAGGGTGCGAGAAAGGGTAAACTAGAAACCGTTTGTGCATCTGTGGAGAGATGAGAGATATTGTGCAGAAGTTACGGCAGAGTTTATGAACTCGAGAGTCGTATATAACTGGGCAAGATGGTGAACATAACATTAATGTTAATGTTTTCCTCAATGCTACTCGGTTATTTTCTTTCAATTTAATTGAACAATCATTAATTTTTTTCAGAAATTTTTTATTCCGATTGATATGCTAGTTAATCTAGTCCCCCGTAACTCTGTGTGTTTCATAAGCCTACAAAATGCGAACTTGTGCTATGAAATTGTGCAAATGAGTACAAAATAACGCACGAAAATATTTTTCGACAGAAACACTAGTAGGGACTAGAAACTACATGGGTTCATTTGTTTTCCTAACCAATCACATACTCCCGACAAAACATTTTTTTAATTAGTTAAACAACTCTTGGATAACGATGGAAGTAAACATTAGTATCAAAAAAACCGAAAACTTCTTGTAACAAAATATTTTCACATATTTCATTATGCGACTTTAAAAGTTCGCAATAAATTGTAATCGGAATTGTCAGGTGACAAGAAAATAAAGGCGCTCATATATTGTGATTTACGGAAAAAATGGTTTATAGCTTAGCGCGTCTGACCGATATCGCGACTTTTCATAATGCTTATTTAACATTATTTCAGTAAAAAGTGAAATATTTTTTGCGCGTTTTATAAGCATTAAATCATGAAGTACCATGCGGTAATGAAGTACACACGTGTAACAAAAATCAGAGTGTTATTATCGATACAAAACGCACAAATCTTTATAGTTTTAGTTTTAAAAGAACCTTTTATAGAATCAGATTACCTATATTGATGTATGTTTAATGCAACCAAATTTGCCGTTTCTTTTAGGTGAGCGGATAAGTGCAAATCATCTTTTATGCTACAGGGAATACTCGGGTGTTTACAAAGAACATTATTAGTAATAAAATATAAGTTCATGCAACCATGGTTCGGATGATCGAATCATGTCACTTTCGTTTGATGAATTCGCTTTCGTAAAAGGCCTCTTCTCTTACTTAGCTGCCCAGAATGACGGGCCAAAAGATGGACTCGGGGACACCGCCAAAGGAACCAGGGTGAGATGGCGCACCTGTGCGCGGCCACGCGGAAAAAAGCGGAAACCCCAGGCTCTTGACGGTTGGCCAGTACATTCGTTTTGAGCTACAACGAGGCGAGAAGAGGTTTCGACCAGGCGGATAAATCGAGGAAGGGCCGACCGCTCGACGACCAACCGAAAGATTCGCATTGTTCCGCTTGACAGCGTTCTCAGCGAGTAGTGTGTTTCCAGTAAGAAGAGTGTTGAAGCGTTGGCGACGTATTTACTGTCTCTTCAAAGTCTTGATAGGATTTACGTTTGCTCTCAAATGGTTTTCGTGTGGGCTGTTGACGTTCTGAAAGAGCGATGGAGGGGGTTGGAAAAATATGATTTATTAAGATTGTCTTGAATTATAGCACAAATCCTAATACCTTTTCGAGAGATAGACTTGCCAAGACTATCTGCAGATTTGCTTTCATATATCTTCTTACTCTTTGAAGAATGAATGGTAAAGACTTATGAATGGCATGCACCGAGTTTATGCATGAGATTATGGAAAACCTTTAGAATCCTCTTGATTCATTTATCACGTTTTATGATAACTGTATTAAAAAGAATTGAAAAGGCAAGGTTGTTTTCAATAATGTTTTCAGACGTTACATAAGCACAAAAATAGCACATTGGATTGTTATTTAATATTGAAGACAATCTTCTAAAAAATTAATACTCTTGCTTTTATTACAGTGTTAATTACTCACTATTTAATTATGCTGCCACTTCAGATTCATAAGAAATATGGATGAATTCTTAAAAGAAAACACCACAATAATTTGAATGAAATATCCGGCAAAGTAAGAGATCATTTTTGCTTTCATTCGCTTTTCTGAAAACTTCATATTGAGATGGTGTGTCTTTGTTGGCGGAAATTTATATTTTCTCGGAGAAATCTTTGGATCAAACCAAGGACATAAAATGTTTTGACACAAATTCCTTTTGTTTTTAAAAAATACGTAAATTATTTACACGAAACCAAGTCGCAATCGCACGCAGCCGAAACAAAGTTCATATTCAGACAGGCAACACCAATTTCCAGATTATTTGTGAAATATTAGTTTAATTTTTCCATTTTAATTCTTATTCTCTTTTTTTCAATTTAGACCGTTTTCTGAGAATAGACGAGGGCATGGAAAATATTTGAAACGCGTTCAAGAGTATTCTACATAATGCGTTGCAAACGTTTGTGCCATGCAAATACGTAAAACTTAATTCAGATTCAAAATATTACAAAGCGAAAATTCGACGTATGAAGAGAAAAACGTGAAATGCTGTCAATTTTAGACATCGTAGTGAAAAATCTTAGGATACATTTTTGAAATCGTTTGAAAGAATTAGAGGGAGGAAAATAAATTTGCACAGGAGAAATTTTTAAAGAATTTTCGACGGGGAGGAAAATAATTTGTTAGAGTTTTACAAATATGTTCGCAGATGAAAAGGAAATCAAGATGGAATTCCTATCGTTAGAAATACCAAAAACGTTATTAATAGATGATCGGGAAAAGCAAACGCATTTAATGACAACTTTAGTTTTGTTTTCAAAACAAAATCTTACCACAGACAGATATCAAGAGGGGCTATACCAAATTAGATTAATATAAATGTAAATATATTGCGAAAACGAATTAAATCGATGAAAACGGTAAGAAATCGGTAATTAAATCTATGATAAACGACAGAGAACAAATGTTGGAAAATTTCCCTTTACGAAGAGAACAATAATAGAATATAAGTTGCCTGCGATAACCTTGGAACCCTTTCCTCTAGGTGAGCGAAAAATGTAAAAGTAAATTAACTATGAACTAATAACTCGTAACTAATAACTCGTGAACCTGAACTTAAATAATTACTCGTAAGTTAGGCTTATTAAAACATTAATTGTATTATTATTATTATTATTGTATTAAGGTTACATTGTATTGTAATATGTAAATTGTAGTGTTCTGCCACCAAATCTACCTGCAGGAATGATATATTATCTATCCATCTATCATCTATCTATAGTAACTGTCATTTTAATGTTTTATTTGCATGCGGTTTCTGGAAGGCATATAGTCTCACAATTTAATATATCCATTGTAATTTTAAAAATGTTAATTTGTCTTTTCTTTGCTGATTGGAATGGTGTTTTAAGTGAACGGTATACTCTTCTTTTTCACATTAGGCAAGAAGTGGCCCACTTGGCGCCCACCCGTGCATCGAATGCTTATTTGAAGTGTACGTGGCTCGGCATGAGTGACCATATCTCAGTGTAATCGAAAATTAACCTTATTCGAGTTGACTGAAACCCGAGTCACCTCGGTTCACCATTTTGTTTATATTTATTTCCTCTATATTGCACATTACACAATTTCCCATAAATATATTTCGATTTTCCGGAGCAATTTTGCAATTTTTCTATTGTATGCAAATATTATTTGAAAACTGTTAAAAGCAATTAACAGTTTCTTTCCTCTTCATACCTCTAACCAAACAGAACAATCCAAAATTGGAACGAATTGCCTGCAACAGTGCTGGAGAATTTCCCTCAGAATGTCAAAAACTTTAAAATTGGAATAAATAAATTGCATTTTTTAAAAATATGTTAACATATTTTTTTAAATTATTATTTTAAAAGCAATTAAGATTTTTTCCTCGTTCTACCTCTTACCAAACAGAAAAACATCGCAGTCCGTCGAGGCTGTAGGTGGAGGCGGCGACGCGCGAAGTCGGCGTGCGTGATTCTCGCCGCGGCCAACGACATGTCGCCGGGTAACGTCCGTCGTAACGTCCGTCGTAACGTTGCGCGCGATTGTTACGGCTGTGTCGCTTGTGTGCGGTCGTGTTTGGCAACGTCTCCATCGCGCCCTGCCCTTCCCACCCCTCGCATCTACTCGCCGCCGCCGCCTCCACCCACACAGCCCCCGCGCGCGCGTTGGGTCGAAATGATACCCGAAGCGGGTGTAACGCTTTACCAGTGATTTCTGAGCTGGTATTCTAATCATAATAAGAAACATTTAGTTTAACAATATGTAGTATATTTTGAATAGTTGTGAGAGTTTTAGGTGGGCTTCCTACATATGAACAAGCAAACTTTCAATTTTCTGAATGTTCTATATTACAAATTTTTGCAGCATTCCTACTTACGAAACTTCATAACAAAACAGTTTTTGTGTTACAAATTTTGATTTTTTCTGATATATCTTGTGCCTCAAATAAGTAATTAAACATTTCTCTTTTTGTAGGCTATTTTATTGTAAAGTTAATAATTTCAAAAAAGGAATATTGGTCATCTTTTCAATTTCAATGTCCTATTGTTTTCGTCACTACAACTTACATGAACCTGTTGTTAAAATTTAATATACAGATTGTTTAAGTATTTTCATCTACAATAGGACTTACATGCAAACAGGGAGAGATTATACATCTTTTATCATACATTTTTTTTATTATTGAGATAATTTATTGGTGAGAAATTAATTGCAGTGCGTTCTATCCGTCTTTATATAACAGATTTTTTTAAATATTATACGGTTGTAGTGCTTTTATCATGGTCTAATATTAAATAAAATATACATCAAGGACATTTTAACTCTTCTACGTATTATAGAATTTAGACCTTAGAAGCACTTCAAACTCTTTCACCCTGAGGGTGTCTTTTGACCCGACAGCAACCACTGCGCCCCGCGGTCGCACCAAACCTCAGAGTGGATTTCCGCCTCCGGTCTGCAGATGGAGTTGTTATCGCCTGCCCCGCGCCACAACGCAGGAGGGTTCCTTGTCGCGTGATGGCCTCGATCGAATCGAACGATTGCGCAGGCGACGACGGTCGCAGGATTATTTGTATGACGCGAGAAACGTTGCGTATATGAGAAGTGTTTGAAAAGAGAAAAACACCCACTGATACAGTTTTGGGCCTTTATGAGGATTGTTTCAAGTTCATGCTTGTTTTTATGACAAGAACGAAAACTAGAGTTTATCGTGTCGGGAAGTCAGATATCACAAAACGTTTGATATAAAAGTAAGTTATTCAAGAATTATCATTTAATACTATTGTATGAATTTATTACCACATTTTTCATTATTTTCAGATGAAATGATTATCATTATTCTGAAACAAAACAGAAAGAAAATAATTTTATTGGATGTCAACCTTCTCCAGAGCAACACATTTGTTGGAATGTCTAACACATCGTGCTGTCGTACAATCACTTTCGAACACATAAAACAAATAATCGCCCGAACTATAAAGCAATCGCTTGGATCTAATGTAATATCAATTTCCGAAACAGGAAGCGATAGCATAATTTCATTAGAGTGCCGCGTGTCGAGCGGGCGCCCGCCCATTACAGCTCGTGGCAGGAGGCGTATGGAGGGGCGAAAACGGCCTTCGCGCTCGACCCCGCGGACCGGAAGTCCCTGGACGTCCATCCGAACAACCGCGCGCCCGTTCGCGCCGTTAACATCCCCTCACACGCTCGTTATCTCCGCGACGCGCTGTCTCTCGTCCACACAAGAAGAGTGAAAGGCGAGGAGGCGGACGAAGGGCGAGGGGGCGGACGAAGGGCGAGGGGGCGGACGAAGGGCGAGGAGGCGGGTCCGTAGGTTTCCGCGGCCGGAGTATGTGTCATCTAGGCTATCCGGGACGAGCCGCGTTGCTGACATGGAGGCTAACGTTTCGGCCAGCGTATTGAGACCTTCCTCAGAGTGTACTGAAGCAGTAAAACTATGTACGTATTGTGTAAGTCGGAAAAAGCACATCCCAGAAAAAAGATTTGAATGGACTGGGAATGAGCAGGTGGGTGCAACAAAGCAATGGACCCAGTGCGCAGGGTAGGCAATGGCACATTCCAAATCAGCGGCTCGGTCAGACTGGGAAACAGCTTTGGAGGCGCAGTGATGTAATGCGCACATTGAGTAAGATGGAGGGGTTCGGTTTGCCTGAGAAAGAGCAGGTGGATTACTCGTATGATGGAAAGAAATACCTCTTGAGCAACAAAGACTTTAGCATGTTCAAGTAAAAAAGTTCGATTGAGTTAAGAATGGAGAAATGGTAAGAAAATGTACGTGTTGCGCAAGGGAGGTAAAAGCACACCCGAAAGAATGGGGCTCTATTAGGCTGGGAAGTGGCAGGTGGCGGTATGACGATGTACGCGTTGAACAAAAAAGGAGTTCGCTTCGGCTGGAAAAGGACAGGTAGAGTGTACTGAAAAGAAATGTGTTGGACAAAGAATCCCTCAAGGTATTGAAGTAAAAGTGTTCGGTTGGGGTGAATAAATGGGTTCTGCGGAAAATTCTGCACAACATTTTGCACTTGAACTGACCTCGGGAGCCGCGCGCGAGCAACTTCTAGGCAAAGCCGGGCCGCGTGGATTGATGGGGATGAGACTCATTCTAGGAGTAAGGACCGCCAATGAAAATGCGCAATTCAAAACGTAGCGTGTAAATTGAAAGAGCAATTGTGATTACATGCAGTTCAAGTATCATAACCTGCAGTTTCAAGACTCATATTAATCTCATGATTGACCGCAAAATATTGTAAAAGGGGTTTGCTCATCCGTACCTCTTATTCATATTCATAATGAGGGCTCATTGATATATTATCACAAAAATACGTACGTGATGCCTAACATTACCCTTCTCAGAATTGCCTATATTTCATTTTTAATATTGACTACTATCTGAGAGATGGCTCTTAATTTCCCCCTTTTTGCTATCATTTCAATATTATAAGACTTCTGGTGAAAAAAATTTAAAAAATGTAAATGTTTGTTACCTAAAATTGCACAATAAATTGTTAAAATAGGCTACTGCTTAAAAATATTATTTATGAGTGACAATGAACATAAAGTAAAAAAATTAAAAATGTCGAAACGTAGCATTGCCAGAAGAACAAATAATGAAATATGGCCCTTGTAGATAGATATATCTGCTCATTTCAATTAATGCGCGAACCATTTCACAGCATGGATCATTTTATTACACATGCAGGCATTCCATCTTCGGGGTGGGTCGACCCAAATCCGACTTCTCCCCTACCCACAAAGTTGCCTCCATCTCCCTACTCGCATTTTCGCAGCTCTCACGGGCTGACGCGTGGCTCGAACGCCTCCGGGAGCAGGCGTTGTGCAGGCCTGGACCAATGTACGCATGTACGCATGTACGCATTGCGTAATGTACGCATTGCGCAAGGCAGGCAACATCATGTCTCAGAGAAAGGACTGGCTGTGTAGGCTTAGGGCGTCAACGGAGAATTATATCGGCCAGCTGATCTGATTGCTTGTTTTCCGTGGTTTCTCCGAACAATACCAATTGCGAATTGCCGGAGCAATACCCTATCAAACGGGCGCCGGATCTCGTGCGATTATCCCTTCCTTTGCCTTGACGCCACTTACTGACATGCCCTACACTTCCACCCTTTCCGGAAGACCAGTCGGATTTTTAGAGTTAACCCCGCAATCCGACAGGTATGTCGGCACCGGATCTTGACATCAAGCGGAGAAACATCACCGCAACCTCCCAGGACAAAAAACAAGCACTACGCTTACGTCAACTAACGGCTTTAGCTCTTAACGGCCCCGAATGCCAAATCAATCGAGTAGTTTATACTCTAGCGTAACCAAGTAAAGGAATTCGGTTTGGTTAAGAACGGAGAAGTGGGCTGCAGTAAGGCGAGGTGCGTGTTGCGCAAGGCAGGCAAGAGCGTGTCTGAGAGAAGGGGTTCGAAGCGGAGGGCCGCAGAGGGGCGATGGGCGATAGGCAAGCCAGAGCGCGTCCAGCATAAGGGGTGAGGGCGGGGGAGGTGGGGAGAAGGGGGGCAAGAGGATCGCCAGGAGGCGGAGTGAAGCCAAGCGGACGTTACACAGCACGGCGCGGTGCGGTGCGGTGCAGCGATCCAAAGCTGATAGAGCGGCCGTGAGGGATGTACGGGGCGGGAGGGTTGCGGCCGGCGGCGGTGACCGACCAGGACGCGGCGCAGGCGCCTTCATTAGACGCGAGGGCGCCGTAACTGATATTAATGCTCCCGGAATCGGCCGCTCGGTCGCCCGGGGGCGGCGGCCGCTCGCCCGAGATTGATGGGAAGCCCGCACCCCGCGCGCCGTCTCCCCGCCCACCAGCGGTCTTCCTCCGTGGGGAAAGCGAACCACCACATCAAGACGTCAGTTGCGCACTTTTATTATAATTTTCCACAAATTTAGATTTTGCATTTATCGTAGAAGTGTCATGATAATATCTTACTCAAACGACACGAGGTCGACCGAGTAAAAGGCAATTCCCGACGTATACCTTCGATTTTCACTGCGAAACAATATTTACATTCATATTTCCTTCAGCTTATTATACGTAATACGGACTTTGTGACAGTCGTACAACACGGGCATAAATCGTTAGTTTAACTGAAGATATATACGTGAAGGGCCTGGCAATAAGAGGTTTTTTCTGCAGAAAATTCTCCGATTTTCCAGCGCACGATCACAGTACATTCTCTTCTTACGAAGCAAGTTCGAGAAAATTAAAATTGAGAAATTGTGCACAAAAAATAATTTTTGCGTAAATTAACAAAATATGAACATTTTGTAACGCGAAAATTATACTTAAGTGATAAAAATAATAAGTTGAAGTATTATAAAATGCAAAGTATATAAAGGTAAGACTACATTCCAACAGCCATTTGTATACAAATTGTAACTGATATGCAATTCATTAATCATTTCTATAGGGTTTAATGTATTTAAACTATTTACAATAAACAAAACGAGAGGAAATTCAGTAATGTAGAATCAAATACATTAGCAATGAAATATCTCTATACCATGCACACAATAATAGAATACACTTAACAGGAAATTTCCATTGAATATAAATATTTTTTTCTAAGCGAATATAAATAATACAAATCAAAAAATTTAACTTGGAAGATTCAGGGCAGCAAAAGAATACAATACAGAACTAATTGTTAATAATTAGTGACACAAGAAGGTTATGACTAAAGAATTTCATTAGATCACTTACCTCTTAAACATAAAAGGGAGACATCGTAGAAAAATATGTAGGTCTTGTAGAAAAATCTGGGTAAAATGGCATAGTATCAAAATCTTCTTGGTATAATGGCGTAGTATCAAAATTCTCTTGGTAAAATGGCGTAGTATCAAAAACCACTGGGTAAAATGGCGTAGTATCAAAATCCTCTTGGTAAAATGGCGTAGTATCAAAATCCTCTTGGTAAAATGGTGTAGTATCAAAATCCTCTTGGTAAAATGGTGTGGTATCAAAATCATCTGGGTAAAATGGCGTAGTATCAAAATCCTCTGGATAATATGGCGTAGTATCAAAATCCTCTGGGTAAATAGGCGTATCAAAATCTCTGCGAAAACTGCGTAACAAAATAAACTTCGTAAAATTGGGTAAAAAATAACTGGGTAAACGGCGCAAAAACATTTTGTAGAGAAGAAACGTATAAAATGTCTTGAAGAATCAAACAGTATACAAGTATTGTAGAAAAGTTGACAAAACAGTGTTGTAAAAATGTCAGGAACTAGTAGTTAAAATGTTGTAAATCTTGGTAAAAACGTAAAAAATCTTGAACTATCAAAATCTTGTATAAACGACAATCACAAAGTGCCGCGGCAACGGAAGGAAATGACTGGAGTATGGAGCGAAGACGGCAGCAGGTAAGTCTGCATCAAGCACAAATTCAATCAAAAACTGAAAGTAATACTTATTATTACCTTTAAATTGATGCTAAATGAATATTTGCATGGTAGATATTTCATTGCAACTCAAACGTTCTTGATTTCTAATAAATGTATGACGGTACAGTTGAGGCTGTTGGAATATAATGCTTCTTTTAAAAATATATATTGCGAGGAGTTTTATCTTCCTGATAGATAAAGCTGATTTACTCATTATGTGAGTATATTGAAATATATACTCCTGTTCAAAAAGGGCTAAGATATGTGGAAAATGCTTTTTTTACTAAATGGAAGGGTAATTTAATTACTAGAAAACCCACAGGGAAAAAAATTGTGTTTGATGAAATTAAAGGCTTGCGAATCATGTGAACAAGTAGTATTTTAATAAATAAATATGTCGCGGATTAATTCTGATTTTTAGTGATTGCTAGACAATATGTTCTTAAATACTGCTACAGATTTGACTATTTTTATGAACATGTTTCCATTCATAACGTGCACACTAGAGGCATATTCAGAAAGCCAGCTAATTGGTTTGAATGATATTGTGATGTACTGTTTTCGGCAACCACAAACCAAATTGAATGGATAGACCGAAATGGACGAATATGACGACAATGGACGGAATGAACGACTGTCGCCAACAGGTGTTAGGGACCTACAAATATTATTCAATTACGCGAGTTAATATTTTGCGTCCGTAGAGTAATATTTAATCATTTTCAATAATCTTTAAAAGAACAATGTATGGCATTTGATGGTTTCCATTTTGAACATACACTATAGAAACACGAGTAACGAACATTTTATTGCATTTTATTTTTCATAAAACGGCTCTTAGCTTGGGTTTTGTCAAATTGTAGGGTAAGAAGTCAAGTATTTCTAAATTTACTAGAGTGACTGCACTTTTTTACATTTATACTAGGAATATCCTGACAAGGATCGTAAAGTAATTTCATTATAAGTCGATCAAAGAACCACCTTCTCCAAATTGGGAAAGTAAATTATACAATAATTAAATAAAAAAAATAAACAAAAAAAGTATTAATTAAAATTTCGATTTTTCTCTGAAATCGAAACTGTCCCATTTTTCTGGAACATTCCCCGAATTACTAGATAATTACAAAATATGGGCACCTCTCGCTAGGCAGCATAGTTTTCTTTCTTTTTCTTCGCGCTTCTTAGTAATACAGGAGTCCAACCCACTATTGACCTCCCCCCATAACGTCTAAACAGTTCACGATATCGAAATGAAATTTTTGATCAATAACGCAGAATTGCGGTGCAAGTAACAAGCCGCCAAGGTTTTGTTTGAAACACTTTCAGTTTTCGAGAAACTAAATGGTCTTTCATTTATAGATGGAACCATACATTTTTTCTCAACAGCAATGGATAGAACATGAAAAGGGGATTTCAATGATCCATTATATGCTAGTATCTTTATAGATATTTGAGTATAAAAATAGACTATTTGATATGTGGTTTTAAATTAAACAGACAATAATTCCTGTACAAGCCCTTGCAACTATCGTCTTTGGCGAAGTCCTTGGTGACTGTTACGACTGCACAGACACACACAGGCTGTTACGAGCGGTGGTGCCGCAATGCAAAAGCCACATTCCGCAAAAGTATACTTAGGAAAATTTTCATTTTAATTCAAAATCACAAGTCAAAATGACTAGTTTTATGCTAAAAATCTGTTAAATTACTAACATATGATACATCATTGAATTTCTCTTTTATGATGCATCTATTACTAGCGACAAAAATGTACAGTTCTATTTAAAAATCAAGTATAATTAAATACCTTACAAACCACAAATATTACTAACAATTTCTGTACAGCACATTACTTGCCTAATGATTGAGCGAACACTGCATTGCGATATCGTCAACCATTTAGAAGTGAGATGGCCCACAACACGTGGGATACCCGGTATAAATTAGTGGTCTGCAGTAGCAAAAATGCTGTTGTCAGTGCTTGGAAAATAGTCATGAAGTAGCAGCAATTATATGTACTAAAACGGCACATCATCCTCGTTGCATGACTACAGCTGTGTCGTACGAAGTGATACGCGAAACATATAATTCACCCGTTGAGCGCAGTACGAAAATAGACGGAACAATACAATCAAATATTTGAATATTTCAGTCAAAATACGAACCGTTTCATTGTGTTCGTACTTGATCTGAATTCGTGGGTATCTATACGAAATCATAGATATCCCTTACAGATACGAAGTTTGAATAGTTTTTATTCCATTTCCGTGCGCATTGAAAATTTGAGATGTTGATAATATATTGTAAAAATAAATGATCGTCTGAATCACGCCTATACATATTTGCCTCTACAAGAGACTTTGTATAAGCGTGTATTTTCTCTCGGCGGCACTGCACGCGACGACCTTCGAGCAAGGCCTCCGCGCCGGAACCCGGAATCACATCAAGAAACCTTTGTGACCGCGTGGCCTGTGACGTATACGATTCTCGTGGACGTCAACTACTTTCCAAAAGCTGTCACCCAGCTCCCGATTATGTACTCGTCTTTCTCGAAAGAGTTACCATAGTACTGGTTTCAACGTAGATAGTTTGCACAATAATTTCTTCAGTTCTCTTGAAATAGCCGTTAGGAAATTATGTTCATCAATGTTATAACGAAACGATGTTCACTGTTTTATAGTGTGACGTTTATAGCTAATACCACGAATACTTTGGTAATTGTTGATAAATTACCGACTCGCGAAGCGAGGACGGGATTTATCTGAGAATTTTCAAAACACGAGTGGTATTTAAATGGACTATTTTAGGAATGAAATCACATCGAAAAGAATTTCAATAAAGGAAAGAACTGAAATCTATGTTAAAATCAAAGAGGTTATATTTTATTACTTACGAGGTTAATTGTACATCGACATTGCTATTGATGTATACCGCCTTCTAAGACAGATAGTCTCAGTTTATGATTGACAAGTAGGAAGAAGTGATAAGAACCGAATAGAAAGGCGATAAACTTTTTGAGACACCCCCTAATTGGAGCAATTTGTATGTATAGTTAAACTCTTTTGGTTTAAATTTCACGAGTGGAATAGTCCACTTAATGTGCTTGTCTAAGGATTCACAAATGACAGATGTTAATTGCTTCTTTCCGTACAGCTACGAACAAAAATATATTAACAGGATACTCGTAATATCTCGTACCTCGAATCAGAATGCGTGTCTAGTTTGTATCATCACAAACTAACTTGGTAACAGTTTCATATTTGATATAAAAAGCAATATCTATTATACTGACAGGTCAGTACACTAAATACCCTTTTTAATAAGAGGTAATGTACAGTTTATTAAAACACCTCACCTTGCTGATTATGCCCGTTCACTGCAGTTAATTCTATCTGAATTGGACGTTGTCTCACCATTCACTTGACAACTGCGTGTCTGTGTACTGAGGTGTCACATTTTAAACGTTGCGTCTACTCACGACGGCAGCTGAACTGGCAAAAGAACACAAGGTGAAGAATCTGAATTCCAAAGAATAGCAACCTGTCGAAGACGAAGCTCGCCTGCCCTGCCATCATGAACTCCGCCGCCTGCTGGCCAGCATGCGAATCGCACAAGAGTCGATAACTCCCACAAATTTTCCGCGCCATTTTGAACGATGCCGGACCGACACGTCACGTTACATAACTGGCAGCAATTTAGGACAAAGTCTTAAGCAGACACTAATGCAAACTCCATCTCAGCTTTTTTTAATCCCGACATGAAGTCGAGTTTAGAATTTTCTGATGTTGCGAATTGTATTTTGATGCATAGGTTTGGAATTTTGGAGATGTTGTATGAATTAATAGGCCTCAGAGTAGAATGCTCAGTAATAATGAATAGCTGACCGCTCTTGCATATTCATTTAGATAGAGATCATTTTACAAATATCTGGAAACGCAGGATACTACCCCTACGAATTTTTTCGATAGGGAGGACTTTTGTCTGACTGTTCAGTAAAGACACGAAATCGAATTTACGAAGGTAATGTGTTTATATTTGAATTATCTTCACGCGTTTTAGAGAAAGGATGCAGATGAAGACTTTCTGTCTAACCTTACCTACTTACATAGTCTATATAAGAAGTATGTCGATATGTATTCCTGGATTATGTTGATACATCAAGTAAGAAGAACTACTTATTGGAAGAGATGATTTACCTATGTTTTACTACCATTGTTGTTGAATGGCACTGATTACTGTTGATAAGTTGTAAACCAAAAAAAGAATTATTGAGGCAACGTAAAAGGCGAGTAGTTAATAATGCACAAGGCGGGGATATTCCGTTCTGTGAAAAAACAGACCAGAAAAAAGTTTTGTCGTGCGTTTATTGGTGTTATATTCCTTTTAAAAATAGAAGCTCCTTAAAATATACAATAAACTCTAAAATGAACATAGAACGCTAATTGAAACTTCATTTTCTGAAAATAAATTACTCAATTGTTACATTTTCCTATCATTAATTCACTTTACGACTAAATGTTGGAATTGCACCTTTGAATTCAACTAAACAATGTAGTATTTTGTGGAATGTTTGTACAACAATTGCAATGCATTGAAATCATTTGGATAATGGCAGACAAACCAGTCGTTGACGCGTTAATAAATAAATCTAATAAAAAGACCCACATAAAAAATGCAGTTCCCCACAAGACATTTCTGTTATCTTAAATTTGTGTTCTGATGATAAGTGTATAAGGAATTATTAAATAAGAATAATAACATAGCTACAGAACCTCGTTATCAGCAGTCACTCCTCCGAATATGCCGCAATCTTGTTGCCAGAAGACACGCATGGCTAGTTGGCGTCACTCCTACCCTGTTCCCACGTCTTCCGCCCTGGATGAAGACGCTCTTAAATTGGCAGTCATTGTTGGGCACCTGCTCTCCCATTACAACATCGTGGAGAGGTAGCTCGGGTGATGTTAATGATTCCCAACAAACATTTGCAACAATGATTTTTGACAACAGTGAAAAAAGTTGGGCATTATTTCTAAAACTTTTTTTTAAATGTTTAAAATATAAGATTAATTAATTATATGTATAAAAGAGCCACGAAACTGTAATATGTTCAATGAAAAATAATAAATGGACATTTCTGGACAGATATATCTAAAATAATCAGTGTTTTGAAAGTGCATTAATATTATGTGATACAAATTACCAAAACAGTTTTTCTTAAAACAAGTAGCCACAGGCGCAATATTTTCAAAGATAATAATGAACACATGAGCCACTACACTACACTATAAGTCATTTACAATCATCTATAAATGTTAAAATACCAAATGGTTGTAATCAGCAATTTGCCTTACATAAAACCGCCCCCACTTGTTAGAGGAGAGAACTCGCTGAGTTCGTTACGTCGTACCTTCTCTGAAGTCATTCCTTCTTCCCTAGGACAAGGCGCTGGGAAGTGACAAGGCAGCAACATACGGCCACACGCCCGTTAGGTGCCCGACCTCCCACCAGATCATCTTGGTGAGGTAGCTCCGGTGATGGCGGTGGTTCCTAACAATGGCCCGCAGCAATGGCTTTTGAGATTTTGACAATGAACTGACATCAAGTGGGAATGTAATATTTGGTGATCTCATAACAATTATACGCATTAATACTTCTCAATTGTAATGCTACATTTGTAGTTAGAATTACTAAAACTACTTTAAACTTCTTTGATTGGAATGCTCTTGCAATGATCCTTGTTTCTTTATTACACTTGTAGTTGAAACAAAACGTATTTCCTTAACAAGCAACAAGAAGTCTAATGTTCGGGAGTGTTATTTTCATTTTATTGATTAAAAATATTTTTATCAACATTAAACTTAGTTTGTATATTAAACCAAAAAAGACATGAACTTAGTATTGAGAAAAAAGTATTTGCCTTTTGTTTGCGTTGTCTCAAAATTGTGTGGTGTTTTAAGTAATATAATTCAAAGTTCTTGTTTTTCACAAACATGGATAAAAACGTGCTTTTGAAGTCAACTCTAATACCGATTGGTAGCCACAAAGTTCAAAGAACAATGATACACACAATTCTAGTCTCAGGTGCTAAAGGAAGTAATTTTGCAGAAAGTAGCAGTTATCCACTGATATTGTTTTTTCCGATTGAAAGCAGGCATCCATTTTTAAAGAGTTCCTGTAATTTGTTGAATTGCATTTACTGATGAAACTGTTGCCTACGAATTAGAAAATTTTCTAAAATATGAAGGTTTCGATTGAAATTAGTGCGCCGAACAGGGTTATGATGAATGATCAACTATGTCAGGACATAAAAAAGGCGTTCAGAACTTATTGCGAGATGAAAACAAAAAAGTACTAGTTTTTCATTACTCAAAAATTAAACTTGGTTGTAATTGGTTTAAAGTTTAAATCGTTACAAATTTTATACAGTGCACCAACTACCTAAAACACGATTGCTACTGTAGAAAATGTGATTAACTTATGTTGTGACTCTCTTGAAAGACAAAGTACATGCCACATTTATGTGAAACACGTTGGTATCATAAGTAGAAACCCATTGCAATATTTAGATAGATTTTTAAGTGTAGTTCATGGGCTTGAAACGTTTTCAATGTAAGGTAATTGAGCTACTATAAAACAGTTTCAACTACATTCTGGCGACCAACACCTTAATTTCTTCCGGGCATCAAGTTTAATAGTAGTATTAGAAGTATTCGGCTTTGCTAGTACCGGTACCAAATACATTGCAAGCACTACATCTAAACATGCTAGACAGGGGAAAGCACATAAAAAAGAATAGTGACTGCTACGAAAGGTCATTTTAAAGCATCAAATGATGTACGCCCGGATATTTTGCCTTCGGCCACAGTGTAACGCAAAACATTGGGATTGTATTCCATATCTCACAATTCAGCGTTATCAAAGACGAGTTTTAGAATGTATCGTTAAAAATTGTTATCTAGATTCGTTCATACATTCAGTGTATCATAACTGCAGGGAAGATTTTTGCGTTACAATGTAATCACATTTTCTTTACTATTATTGTATATTGTGTTATCCTCGAGGTGTCAGTACAAGAGGTTAAACAACAATCATACTCCTGTGACTTTTATAATATGGAAAAATTTGGTAGTTAGATAGTACTTTTGTACGACGTTTGGATAGAAAAAAAAGACAATGTGAATGTATGAAAACCAGAACGTTATAAGTATTATTTTCAAAATTCAGAAAAAAAACGTGTTTATTGTGGGTTATATTTCAGTGGCAATTTATTTTCTTTGCGATGTCGAGCTTTTAATGATGAAACAAAGCACCACGACATTACCGTGATATTGACTTAAATAAAGAGATTTCTCCGAATTTAGAAAATATCACTTATACCGTTTTCACGCATTTATATGAAAGTCACGAAAATTGAAGGAGCAAGGAAATTTTCTCCATTAACAAAGCATAATCTGAATCTCTGAGCCAACCACATGCTACGAGTTTCATTGAGTGTTCTTTCTTTTAGTGTTTTATGGAGAGTGAAAACTTGGGTACGTTCAAGAATGACTGAGGAATGGCTTGAAAAGGCTATGCATGTTGAGTATTTATAGAAATCTGAACCAGGAAATAAGAACAGTCAAAGAAAAGGACGTTCTGCGTAGGTTTACGGGAGATAAAAGAAAAAATATGTCGATACAGGTGTTTCAAAAATAGGGGGCATAATTTCAGGTAGGTATTCATGTATTTATATATTTCTCCGAAAACTATAGCAAATATTCAAAGTGATATGACATGTTGCTAATTTGTCAGATAATCTGCCCTTCTCAAAACTAATTATAATGCGTGTAGTGTTGTGTGTAATTAGATTTTAAGTGTAGTTTCTTCAATATTTATTTGCAAAAAATTAAAGAGCTGAAACAACAATACTTCAAGTCACGACTATACTGTGCAGTAAAAGTTTATTTAATTAGAGTGCAGATGAGGTAGATACCTTCTAATATTTAAGTGTGGTAAATTTTGTTTTCGGCCCTGAAGCTGCAAGATCTGAGAATGATCACAACGCGATCGAACCGATCATTAGCACAATAAAGTGTTGATACCAGACATCTTTTATTTACCATTCTTAACAGTTTATTTGCAATTCGTTTACCAGTTTCCGAGATTAGCCGTGACAGACACATTTAACACATTTAAAAATGTAGGGGTCTTTTTATCATGCAAATATTTCTATATATGATGATTAGAGGACAGCTATTTTAAAACAAAAGACAAATTAATTTTAATAATACAGATTTTATATCTTTAAAATTTACGATTTTGGTCATCCCAAGAAAAGGTAAAGCCATTTTCTACAGATAATTTAGGTTCCGGTATCTGCGATTAAGGCTCTTTATTTCTTTGATGTATAATAAATTAAAAATTACCAACATCACTTTTACTGTTTTTTTCCTATTATCTTTTCTAAAATAACCCTTCTTGATAGGCAATGCTCTGCTTTCAAGCTGTGAATACCCTATCGTAATTAAACTAGTCAATATTGATATAAGTGCTCATATTGTTAATCGTATTTACTGGTAGAGATTACAAAGCACAAAAATCTGATATATCTTAATATCTGTAAGTGGTGTAATTTGACTTTGTAGGTTTTAAATGAAAACAGCGTCTAAGTATTCAGTTAGGGTACTCTTAACAGTCGGAAAAGAAAAACTTTTACAATAATCCAACGCTTGTGTTCTGTCAGGCAAAATAATACCTTTCAAGGAATCCTTGATTTGCATCGAAATCTCTCTCCGAGGAATCCGTAAACAATCACATCAAAGGCAGAGAGGTAGGGTGTTTTCAGGCTCTCTGAATGTGCGTCTAAGGTAAGAGAAGGGTTCCTGCGTTCTTGGAAATACACATAGAACGGTATTTCAGAAAAGGGAAGTGACGCAGAGATGTTTGGAGAGAAAAAAGATGCCAGCCGAGTTGAAATTAAGGAGTAAAATGTAAATATTATACAGACAATAAAGTATAAATAAATTGGAAAGAAGTGAATATGAATAAGGAATCAGTATGAATATATCTAGGTATCTTAAAATAATATTTCCGTTTTACAATTAGGAAACCGAAAAATTAAGAAAATGTCAAAAAATGCAGTTTGGGCGGCGATAGATGGCAGCAGGCAAGAATATGTGGCAAGTTCGAATAGCTAACTGAGACAAACGGAAATAGAAAACTAATACGGGAAAGTCTAAACCATTTTGTATCACCGCTAGTTCAATTTTAATGCAATTATTTACACAGTGCGGAATGTGCGCAGAGGACCAGCTGGCAAAACATTAAAAAACGTACTGTTCTTCAAATGCATGTTGATACAAAAAGCAATTATTAATTGCTAATACTATACTATATATAAATAATGTTTCTTTTCATAACTAATCAGTAATGGCTTCGTCTTGCCCAGTAAAAAGAAGCAATATTCAAATCGCATGATGAACTTAAAAAAATTAATTACTAAAAGTAGGCAGAAGATTAATTTTCTTCGAAGAACCTCCATTCATAATTACCTTCCCGTACGGCCATGGATTGCTCGAGTGCTAACGAATAGACGCCATAATCCAAGAAAGACTCGCAGCAAATCGGCGGTGAGCTGAAATATTAACCCCGTTATTAAGGCCACTTTTTGATGTTCTTCTTTCAACTGACCTCGAAACGTAAACTGTTTTACGCGAAGGTATTTTCCAATTCCATCAAACGGAAGGTGTAAAACAGTTGTTGAAAGCCGGCATATTCTCCTCGGAGTTTACGAGGCAGTCTCTCGCGACCGGCGACGGTGGCGACGCGGCCGGCCGACCGCGAGGGGGATCGGGGGCGGGGGCCGATTGAGATGGGCAAATTGGTGCAGGAAAGGGATGAAGAGGTTTTATTGCGCTGCGACATTCACTGGGCCGTAAATAATTACTTGTCGACATCTGTGTATTGTGAGTTCAATTAACTAAGCACTATTTTATTTATTTAAATTGGTTGATTGACAGTTTGCCTGTGACAATCTTCGACCCCTTTCCTCAAACCTGAGCAAATTTAAAAATAAATTAGTTTCTTGAATGGGGATATGTTATAAATATATTTAATAAAATTCAGTGTAATTACCTGCCTTGTAATTAAGTATTATTATTATTATTATTATTATTATTATTATTATTATTATTATTATTATTATTATTATTATGTGCAGTGCAGTGACGTTGTGCAACTGAGAGAAACGAGTGAGTAAGAAAGACATTACAGCTCGCTGTATCGCAGTGCGGTCAAGTGTGGTGAAATGAAGTTTGGTGAAGTGGAGTTCTATGAAAGATTGCACGGTGAAATGTTCATGTGATTTTGTAACTTTTGTAGAGTTTGTATAGTTGTTAAGTTCTGTAATGTTAAGTGAGTGTATTCTGCCACCAAGATCTCACACTTAATTGCAGAATTATTGATAAATCTAAATCTAAAATTTGCCGTTCCCGAGCGGGTCAACTGATAAGATCATTCATCCGGTACGTTTAGTGAATACCTTTGCTGTGGATGTGGTGGTGTTCTTCCCTAGTTAGATGGTGAGATCCGGGGACGACCTACATGTCTGTTTGCAGGGCTTTCCTCGTCCAGGTCTCTCCCACCATTGAGGCATCAGTGAAGGAAGGACAAGTTCTAAGCTGCCAACCGGTCTCCCAGCATTTGTGGTAGTGTAGTGCATGTTTGTGTGTATGTAAGTCTATGTAAGTAAAGGATACGATTGTACAAGTATGTTGTTTTTTGTAGTGACAAAAGGTGCCATCGACAATTATATTAAAATATCGTTTCAATGTTCTGCTTTCGTCGTGATCGCAGTGATATCGTCAGAACAATTTATTTTAGTGGTGGAAAGAAGTCGAAGGTTACGTCTAGTCGTAGTTTCACGTTTAATTTACTGCTCTCTATCAACGAAACAACTATCTGAACTGAATCTATCATTCACTTTTTTAGGAAAGATAAATTAATTGTTAGACGATGCGAAGTAAAAATGAAAAATAAAATAAAACGAAAGAATAAATCGTTAATGTCATACTCAAAATAAGGTAGTTTGATTATTGCACATTAATAAATGTATATTGAAACAAGAGGTGATAATTTGAATATAGCAACGTCAACTCTCGAGTGGGTCGCGTGGAATAGCCACACCAGCGGACACGCGTTGTACTCCGCGTAACATAGCATTTTTTCTATATAACATGTGTGGTGGCGAAAACCGCAGTTGGATACACCTCAGATCATTTGAAGCAACTTAACCATATAACATGATTGATGATTTTTTATTTACAGGAGTAATAAAATGTTTTTCAAATATGTTGAGTACACAATTATATAATCTGTTTTGACAACTGTGTGACAAAAGAAAATATCAGGCAAACCAAGAATACTAGATTCTCTTGATAGAACACGTAATGCTCGCCACAAGACTCCGTTATCCTCAAGTATGGATAATATATAATATTATTATTATTATGTTATTGTTATTATTATTATTAATTATTAATTATTGTTATTAATTGAACCATAGATGTAATAAAATCCGAGCAAAATATTAAAGAGGCACAATCGCGTGACGGCATTTTCGTAGCGATCGTGCAGAGATGCTAAGTAATACGCGTATTGAGATCATTGAAAGTCGGTGGTAGGTTGGCAGCAAGCAATTAACATGTAATTTCTTTGAACCAGCGTTTTGAGACGCGGAGCGAAGGAGCAGAAAGCATGAATGACGTGAAGTTAGTAAGGAGAGCGTTTATTTTCGTCCAGAGGTAACCATGAAAATCTCTTCCATACTCATTGATTCTTACGGCAAACTAATAATCTTTGTCAATTATGTGTCGCTTTTTGCGGAATTCTCTCGTCAGATGAGAACACAGAAGGTGATGCATAAAACGACTCGTCACAGTTTCTGCTAATGCTCTCAGAATCATCTAAGCATTAATTTGCAGCATCAACATGAACCAAGCCTCAGTTTTCCGACGACCACAACAGTTGCAGTTACTTACACGGCTCTTGACGTACTCGGGCAAGATTCACCGGAGTCTTCAGGGTATTCAAGAGCACTTCAGTACTAGTTACACTTTGCCTTTGAACCTGTGCGAGCCCTATTTTAACTCATTCCTCAACGACGAATATCTGTAACTACATCGAGGGACTGGGATTGCTTTCGTGAAAGGCGTGTCATGTGAATAGAAGAGAGTGCAAAAGGATTTTCAGCGGTACTAAATACAAAGGATCAAAATTGCTTGGATGATAGAAACCGATTGAACTTAAGTCGCGAGGCTGCGTTGATGTAAAAATGTGGGGCACCAGAAACATTTTTTACAACTTTGATGTGCTACCAACCAAATCAAAGAACAATTTTTCGTTCGAATGCAACGCTTTTAGGGTGATACACGAGGTCGATTCCCTTGTATTACCCGACCAAATTATTTTACGGTAACAGAAGAATTAAGCACAAAAGATGCATTCTTGGCCTCCGGGATGAGTCGCGTCTCGATCAATTGTACTGACGTTTCGTACATCTTGCTCTGGCCGTCTTCAGAGCTATGCTGCTGAAAGATGGCATGGCAAATGAAGTAAAACAGTGATGGAATGTGACTATCAGTTAGAGTAATAATACAGCGTTGCTGCTTCATGCGAGGAAACGGGGATTGAATGACGCACGTAAGAGCGACGACCTCAGGGACAAAATCCCCCGCGGATTCGCGCTTTGATGTTGCGCGCTTCTACGTGGAGAGATATTGTGTCTGTTGAATAGTTTGCGGAGTCGCGCGTTGCCAAGGATTGTGTGCCGGTGGGAGGTCGCGTCGCGAAGCGTGCGGCACGGCGAGACATGCCTGACCTCACACGCCAACACGCCGCTTTCCCCCGACGCCGCGTCGGTTGGCAACACTGCGCGGTGCTTTTCTGCTCGGAGTGGCTCTCCTTCCGGTCACTGACGTCTCTTCGTAGAGTAAACGTGAATAGGTAGCAGTGCGTTCGTAGTAGTTTTTGTTCGATTTTTAGTTACTTACGGATTTACTCGTTCATCGTTTAGGGCTATTTTAGAAGAAGCTTTCCTAAACCAAAGTGACAGTTTTGTCTTTCAGTGTTTAATGCATGTTTGCATTCATATTACAAAATTATTCTAAACCATTGCCACAGATAATTGTGATGTAAGTATTCCGGCACTCTTTCTGAAACATATGAAATTTACCCCTGTCTGTTTATTGGAAAAAGTAATAATTTACGATCTCTTTTCTAGCCTTACAAGTTTGTTACATTTATTTGAAGACATATGAACATCAAATCTTCTTGCAAATATTTTGTAATTTGTTGTGGCGTCCACCATTAACGTTATATTCATTTTCTCCGCGTGGCAAAATGGCATTGTTGTGCAAGTGTTTACTATCTAGGAATTTTGATAAAAAAATGATACTCATCAATTTTGCGAAAATCATATCAAAAAATTATTTTGAATTTGCAGAAGACGTAAGAGAATATTTAAATATATAACATCAGTATGGAAATAGGGAAGAAAGAGAACAAGCAAGAGTGAAAGTTGTTGAGGAGAATATGCAATCCGCATTACAGAAGTGACCTGAGGGTTGCGTTTACAATGTTCACACGCTAGGTATCACACTGCATCCCACATCCTTATAAGAGCAAGTTCTTTCGCAAAATATACTACATAATATAATCTTAAAAATATAAATGTTATAATTTTTGTTGCCACAATTTCAATCACGTGATAATAAACGAAGAGAAAAAGACATTGATAACATTTTGTACACCAATAATGGCCCGAGACATTTTAGAGGCAACAATACTGAGTTCAAATACGATAATAATTTTACTTAGAAGTGATACATTTATTTGAAAGTTTTGATGATGCATTTTTAACTATTAGTCTTTTAGTTTCTAGCAGCAATTAAATTATTGCAATAGTTTTCTGGGAATCCGATTTCACATAATAGGAGTCCAATTTCACTGAACGTCTTACATTTTATATAATATAACCTATGAGAAAATTAAAACTTTAAAATAGATGACGACAATAAACAAACGAGAGTAAAACAAATTAAGTACTTAGCGATATACTGCACTTCCATAAGCCACACGTATCTGCATTTCATAAGGTGAACAGATATTTCTCTTTCATTTCATTTCTCTAAACTGCGGAAAGGAGAGTGGAGGGCGAAATCGCTGATGAACGAATCTCGTGAAAGCGCTACACCTCCACATAGCAAAGATCGTGCCGTGTCGCGCAGGAAAGAGATCACACTCCCTTCTCCCTGTCCTAAACGGATTGCCCTCCGCTCCATTTATGGATTCTCTACGCTTAGAATCGCTTGCCAATCTGTTCTTGTACAGGAGATTCTTTATTTTTCATAAACCGCAGAACGAAAAGGTAGACGTTAGAGCAGCGTCTTTTAGACTCGGTTTCCACGGATATTTTCGACGAAATATTCCAAAGTAAATGCGCGCATCAGGAAATAAGCTTCTTGGGCATGCTTATAAAAATTCGTAATAAGTCAAATTTCATTTTAACTTTCATCCGCTTGTGAGTACGAAAAATTGCAAAATTAAACAGGGCGCAGATATTTAAGGCTGGAAATGTTGGAGGCCTATGCATTTAATTATTACGCACTGTCCCCCGGGCACCGCACCGCGCCGCAGTAGCCCCTCACCCATGCGAGCGCGATAGCCGCCCGGCACACTGTTCTGTCGAGACCCGATCTGCAGCAGGTAGCAAACACGTTCCGCTCGGCTTGACGTCTGGAGTGAAGACTAGTTCAATTGGTTAAATAAGGCTGGGTCAATACAATAAATAAAATAAAAACTGGCATAGTAAATAACACATTAGGGTGAAGGGAAGGGGGGATCGAAAATGTAAGGGCAGAGGCGTTTGGTGCGGACGATCTTCTGTGGCGGCCGCTTTTGATTTCAGGTCTGAGGGGCCAAGCACTGGAAGGAGACCGGCGGGACGCCCGCGCACAGAAAATAAAATAGCTAAATAAATGTCGGATAGATTAGAATGTACTCGCTTCTGACGGCAGGTTTTTTACCCTTCAGGGGATTTTTTCAATGAGCCGTACCGTTATGGTGTCTTTTCCGCGGCTTTTGATGCGATGGAGAGACCATTTGGGGGTGAATACCAGAATTCGAAAGCATTAGAACGCGAAAGGATGTAGGCCTATTGTAATGGCTTAAAGGCCTTCGGCTAGCCACATAGGAAACAAGTAATCTAATTTTGTTTGTAATAATTACCTATTAAATAAAATAAATTAATTACGCATTGCTCAAGAGATAAAATTATTTTGGGTGTGTTCCTGCCTTTTCTTCCCAGTTAACTGTTTTAGTTCAAAAATCGCCACGGGCGGCGTTTTTGTCGCTTCGTGAGCGGAAGAGCGACTCTTTGCGACTGTTTGAGGCGAAAAATGAATTAAATATATTGTGACGTACCGGGAAACGGTACTCTCACGACTAATAGAATGATATAAAGGACGGGTACATTCTCGCGAATGGGCTTCCAGGGGTTTGACACTGCATTGGGAAGAAATGGTCGAAGAAAACTCTTTGTTGCAATTAAAGGTTTATGATTGAAACACTATGTCAAAAATTCTTTACAATGACGCAGTGCGCAAAGGCCTTTAATGACTTTGGCACGGATAAACTGCTACTTGAGGCTTTTGATGTCACCGGCTGGATGGAGGCGAGCGGGGGGCGCCGTGGCAACGGGCGGCGGGTGTTCGGCAAACTTCGGTCCCCCTGAAGTTTGTCGGGAAATCGCTCTCGCTCGCGGTTCGACTCGCGCTAGCCCCCGATGCAATGGCCAACGAGCTCGCGGGTCCACACCAGCCAGCGCAGTGCAAGCAATGTCACATATACTAACTTGCCAACGCGCAATTGCTCCGTCGGCAGTTCCGATCTCAGGCAGTTCTTCTCATCTGCATCGAATGGTTTTGGCACGGTGCGGCCGCTGCTGCATCACACCCGGCGGAAATGGAAACGCGTGGTCTGTCGGCCACTAAAAACTCCACCGTAATTAAATGTTTTGCACTGATCCCGTTTCTGGTGCGCGCACTTCCAATTTCCTCCTAATCATCTGATTACAAATTTTTTGATCACTCTCAATCTCCACTTAATGGCTAACAATCAATTCCACAACTCTTGGTAAATATCACTATAAACTTGCTTGAGGCAGCACAGCCCGTCCGTGTTGCGCTCGCGGCCTCTCTGCGATCTGCCAACCGTCACATCGCCTCGCCCGTCTACCCCCCGATTTGACGTTGGTTGGCAGCGGCGGCGGCGGCGGCGTTACACGCACTATCGATTTAGTGCTTCTTTTTTAATTAGAATTAGTAATCAATTTTGATTGTTACTATGCAGAAACGTTCTTCGTTTCAATATCAACAAAGTCAGTATTTCACATTTATTGGGGAAATATTTATCTACTAGGACGAAAATGCCAATATAGCACTCTTGTTTAATTTTTCTTTAATTTTTTTCTCATCCTGAGAGAAACAAGACACAAGTATTCTTATTCGTATCCCGAAAAATGGAACATTTTCGACAGGAAAACTTTTACTGTTGGATTCTGGTAACGAGAAAGTGAATTAATTATTTTGCTACGTGTACTAAATTCCTTTCTTTAGCACAAGCTGAAGTTAAAATCCACAAATGCGAAAAATCGATTGACGGCAAAACCTCTGTCTGTTCCTTGGACTGTTTTTTCGTCTGAAAACCGCCCGGCTGATGTTCTCAAAAACTGATATTTCCCAATCGATCAAAACGATCTCTAGACTTTTCAGGAGTTACAAATGAATATGTTGATTTTGGAGGGTACTTATCACGAAGCTTCACAAATACTTTAAAAACTTTATCAAAAATGACACCATTTTTTAAATTATTTTTTGTACTTCGGAGAGCGTAAAAGGCGCTTCAGAGAATGAGGTGAGATTTTTTTTTAAATTCCAATTTTTCTGACGTATCCCTACAACTACAACATTGAAGATATAGATACTTTCTTAATGAAATCTATTCTTTAAAGTCATCTTGAAATAAGGTCATGATACTTTTTTTCGAAAGCAGTGGTTATTGTGTAATTTTACCGTCAATTTAGGTACTCTTTATTTTTTAACCCTTTTTTTCCTCAAAAACAGCTTCAATTTTTTAAAATTTTTGTTTCTTCATCTGCATCAAGGACAATAAAAAATAATGTTCCTGTCCCATTTTCGGCAAACCCTCCATATTTTCGAAATATCTAAACACTTTACATTTCAAAACTAGAAAATTAAAGACAGCTATTATTACTTTAGACCTAAACTATTGTAAAAAAACTGAAAAATTGCAAATTTTGTAATTTTTTTCACGGAGAAGAGAAGAAACACGTAGGGAAATTGTCGAAATTTGAAAACTTAGAAATAATGAGAGAAAGAATGATCTGTTCTTGTACCTCTATTTTAATTTGCTGCAGCATGCAGTTTGATATCATTACATATTTACACGTAAGTTATCACCTTTTTATTTTTTAGAGTATTATATAGAGTTCCAGTAAAAACGAAACAATACCGATAATTCGAAAAGAAAATTTGAGTAAAAATTAAGCTTGTTCATGATAACAGTAGCAAAATGTGACTTATGAAAACACCAATTACGAAAATTTATTTCTTATTTATTTATTTATTTTTATAATTATACGAAATATAAAAATATATCAGAGATACATAACCAATTTCACAAATTACTGACTTATTTATTTCTTTTACCGTCTCCCGTCGTTCATAGGTCTATTATATCTGATCGTGTATCATAAACAAATGTTCAAGGTTTACACGAACTATTTTTTGTTTTAAATTTATTTTTGCATTAATATTGTAATTATACTCAATAATAGATTGGTTTTAATGTGATGGGTTTTGTATAGAATTTAAGACCAAACACTTTTGAAAATATTATTGATATTGTTACTAATGTTCATGTATATGGGTATTACCAATTAACAATTAAAAGTTTATATTTTCTGTTGAAGAATTGTAAGATACAATCGGATTAGCTCTAGATTTCAAAGGTGTCGTTTGTCAGACCGTGCCAAATAGAGCCGTGAGCTTCCTCCAACACCTTCTCTCACACCCCGTTTTTGAAACTCAACGTACCTTCATTATGTGAC
This sequence comes from Gryllus bimaculatus, assembly GCA_017312745.1. Lineage (NCBI taxonomy): Eukaryota > Metazoa > Arthropoda > Insecta > Orthoptera > Gryllidae > Gryllus > Gryllus bimaculatus. Next base: position 2,479,007 of record BOPP01000041.1, on the reverse strand, counting down.
TAGCCAGTAAAAAACACGTAACCTTGGGATCGTGTCTATTTCCGGTGTACACCAACATGCGTCGTCTAGTAGACCACGCCTTTATAGTTACGTCAGGTCTTTTAGCGGTATATACCCTAATATTTTGAATAATACGAAAATGCATAAAGAATACATTGTCATGTAGCATTTAAGTTTTGTTCTGAACATTTAGCAATCATAATGGAACGATGACGATCATGAGGGAGTTTGTACCATGAGGTACTTCTGCGGACGCTTCTCAAAAGCCATGTGTGGACAGCACCAAGCGTGTGCTGTGAGAGTCAAGTTATTAAGATCTATCTACAGAAACCTTTAAAATGTATTATTTAAATCACTATCATACATGTTAAATTCACTAAATTTAGTGTTTCATTGAAAAACTTCACATTTTAGTTATTTTAATCCAACGTAGACTGTCAGATTACGCATTACTTCGTACAAATTGCCTTTGTAATCTAGTGAGAGTATAGTAACAAAATCTTATCAAAAAGGCAGCAGTGCAAGTAAGCACTGGACAAGAATAGAAAATAATTATAAATAATATCGTTCGATTATTTCAATATTAACAAAGGTAGTGTATGTAAATTTTATCACAAAGTATTACGTTATATTATAATTAGTTTCATTGAAGTTTGTTGTTCAATTTCCATTTTCGGTTATTTTTCTAGTTTTTTGTAGCTGCATTACCGTCGGTGAAGGATGTTAAGAAAGTTTCTTTGTCAATAGCATATACAGCTAATGGTTTCGATTACACCTCACTTTGGCTAGAGGACACTCCAAGAGAGAAAGGGACCGAGAGAAAGGGACCGAGAGAAAGGGAGAAGGAGAAAGAAAGGAGAACTAAAGCTGGCGCTCCGAAGGTGAACATTAAGTACAAGGGACTTACTGATGTCAGGTTCATAAGAAGTAGCGAGAAGCGGTCGGTCTGTCTTCCGGTAAACGGTTACGGGTACACGGAAAGCGTGTAGTGGATTCCTAGAGAACTACCGAGATAAATTCCGAGAGTGGATCGTTTGATGTATAAAGCTTTTCATGTGAAAGGACGTAACTACTGGACACAAACTTTACTCAGAAGTATCACATGCCCATACTCTTCCTCAATTTTGTTTGATTCAACAAGCTCATAAATCAATATGTGATGAAATAACTTTTTCTTATTCTATCATAAATAATGCATCAAGGAATTTTAGTTTCAATACAAGTGGAATTTTTTGAATTGAATTAATGCCTTATTTTACGTGGCGAGAC